>WAAF01003216.1:435336-526674 GCA_013400475.1 Tricholaema leucomelas | reverse complement strand
CTTTCCTTACACGACGCTCTTCCGTTATCAGGACCCTTCCAACCAATGTGTTTCTGTGTGATTTACTCTGAATGATCCTGCTCTATCAACAGTGTTGGATCAGGACCAGTCCATCCTGTGATTCTATCATTTTCATTCTGGCAAATTTCTGGATTTTTTTAATATTCAATTTCCTGTTCATTGAGAAAGTTCAATAATGGTGACAGCTCCCCTCATCCCCCATACTCCCTTCTTATGAAATTTCAACTTCTCAATTCAGTTGGGTTCCAGTGAATGAGTTTCCTTACATACTTCTTGTTTCCCCTGCTGCTTCATAGGAAGAGTTCAGTGGATATCTGTGATATATAACAGCTGTCAAGAAGCCCCACATTCCTGGAATGCAACACAGAATGCCATCCACAGCACAAGGATCATCTCTTCACATAGCCAGGAAGGGTACACAGACCTTGGCCCAGTTCAGACACAAGAGCTGACACAACAGGTTATCTATTCACTGGAGTCACCTAGGAAAACTTGCGTACTATGACAAGGTCTCAAGAGGTCACTCATCTTGTTTCAGAGAAGCATAATAGGACATCAATGCCTAGGAACCACTGTAAAGGCATTTTAAAGAAGAAAACATTGAAGAGGCTTTTCCAAGTATTGCCTGGCTTGTCTGCAAAGTTTGACGTAAAGTGACTATGTAGCAGTGGTCAGCAACTGAATTATCGATCAACAGAAAGCTAGAGAATAAGTTCCTGAGGGTGGTGTCTTAGATCAAACACAGGTAAGACAAGTTCTGTTGTTTTCTAATCGCAGCAGAAAATCAGAAACACTTCCATTCACCTCCCAGTACATCAGTGACATGCAGCATTTACTCTCCTGAGCAAAACCACCTAATTCCACCTAACCAGTGTGGTGTTCAGGAGGCAGCTCTTGTGGCACTGATGAAAATCTCCAACGAGGCACATTTCTGTAAGTGATAACTTACATTCAAGAAAGAATTATAAGCCCCAGGGGAAATGTGAAAATAGCTGGTTTCTCCCAGATGGTCACAGTATCTCTTTTACAAATAATTACTTCTTTCACTAACAGTTCTGAACTGAAAAATTAAAAAAAAAAAAAAAAAAAAAAAAAACACCAAAAAAAAAATCACTCAAATAAACAAATACTTTGATTTCCTGATCAGCTCTTTCAAAGCTAAGCATTTTCTTCAGTTCCACCAGCACAAAGCAGAACACGGATCGCTAAAATGAGCGCGTTGAGAAAAGAACGTGCTGCTTGAGAAGACCAGAATGTTATGGATGTTTGCAGCTATATGGGGGGTAGATAAAAATGGCAAAATAGGTAATTTCCATGACATGTATACATGGGCACTATCCCTTGTTGACCTTGGCAATATTTCAAAGGGAAGCTTTCAAGGATTAACTGTTCAATCAATCAGATTTTATGACATACGCCAACTGGCTCTGCAAATGTACTTGCAATCAAATTGCAGGGCTAGCAATAAAAAAAGGTTTAATCTATTGTTAGCTCTTGTGCCAGAAAGCACACAGAGAGGTTGCACACTTCTGTGTTTTAGGAACTCCTCACCTGCCTTGAGGGTGTGACAAGAGTAGAGTGAGAACAGCTCTTGCACAGGGGTTTGGAGGTATGTTCCGACATCAAAGTGCCCCTCTACACCCCACTCTGAGCATGCAGAACCAGGTCAATGAGAACTGATTCCATTGCAGACAAAGAATGAAATCCTTCCCAAGTGTCTATCTACTCACCTCTGCTATGAGGACAGGCTGAGAGAGTTGGGGCTCTTCAGCCTGGAGAAGAGAAGGCTTCGAGGAGACCTTATAGTGGCTTTCCAGTATCTGAAGGGAGCCTACAGGAAAGCTGGGGAGGGACTATTTACACGGTCTAGTAATGTTAGGACGAGGGGGAATGGGTTTAAGCTGGAAGAGGGGAGATTCCGACTGGATGTTAGGAGGAAGTTCTTTACAGTGAGGGTGGTAAGACACTGGAACAGGTTGCCCAGGGAGGTTGTGGATGCTTCCTCCCTGGAGGCATTTAAGGCCAGGCTGGATGAGGCCTTGAGCAGCCTGCTCTAGTGGGAGGTGTCCCTGCATATGGCGGGGGGTTGGAGCTGGATGATCCTTGAGGTCCCTTCCAACCTAAACCATTCTATGATTCTATGATTCCTAATACTCCCTTCAGAGTCCCAGGAGAAGACTACACACATTAAGGAAAAAAAAAAAAAAAAACAAAACCACCCAAACAACAACCACCAAACAAGAAAACCAAAAACAAGCAAAACCCCCATCCATGTTGAACTCCACAACAGCCACAAACAGCTCCACAAAAAAACAACCAACAGCACAGAAACCATAACCTAAATCCCACAAAGCCCAAAAAAAACCCACAATACAATGAAGGCAGAAAGAAGATGAAGCTTGAAAGTGAAGTTGTGCCCAGAGCAGGGCCTATATTACTCCTAGAATAATAAAATCACATCCATGAGCCCTCATCAACACTGTACACCCCTGGAGATGTTGTATGGACAGTTGTAGAATCATTAAGGTTGGAAATGACCTCCAAGATCACCCTGTCAGCCCAGCACCACCATGTGCACTAAACCATGTCCTAAGGGCCATTTCTACATGATTCTTCAATACCTCCAGGGATGGCAGCTCCCCATGCTGAGCATCCTGCTCTAAAAAGACAAAATTGCCCCCAAAGAGCTTAAAATTCAAAGGCAGTAGCAAGTAGGCACAAAACCAACACCACCCCTAAACCGAGTGATTACAATTACCAGGCAGAAATACAAGATAAAGAACAGGATCTTTTACCAGCTGTTATACAATCAAGAAACAATTTTCACAGGAGAGGACGAAATGGACTATCCGTTCTGCACTACAATATTTCCTCAGCCAGAGCAGAGCCTGTCATGACTCAACAAGGTGTGCTTTATTTCACATGTATAAGAGATGCAATTGATTCCAGGTGATGTGAGCTTACTTCAGGTTAAGCAAATGCATAAGTGCTTTGTTGAGTGAAGGCCAAACCTCACATATTTCATTGCAAAACATTTTGGTAGGATCAGGACAAACAGTGATATCTTCTCATGCTCAGAGTATCCCACAGAAAGCCTTACTGGACCCAGTTACCCAGCAGTAACAGCTGTCTGGGAGCACACTTCCACTGCTTCTAATGCTCTTTCTGTAACAATAAAAGTGGCTGACAGAAAGCTGGTTTATTTAGGAGGTGAAGGGAGAAATTTGGTGAGTAAAATCATATAATCAACCAGGTTGGAAGAAACCTCCAAGATCATCCAGTCCAACCTAGCACCCAGCCCTAGCCAGTCAACCAGACCATGGCACTAAGTGCCTCATCCTGGCTTTGCTTGAACACCCCCAGGGGCGGTGACTCCACCACCTCCCTGGGCAGCCCATTCCAATGCCAATCACTCTCTCTGGCAAGAACTTCCTTCTAACATCCAGCCCAGACTTCCCCTGGCACAACTTGAGACTGTGTCCCCTTGTGTTGCTGCTTGTCTGGGAGAAGAGACCAACCCCCACCTGGCTACAACCTCCCTTCAGGTAGTTGTAGGCAGCAATGAGGTCGCCCCTGAGCCTCCTCTTCTCCAGGCTAAACAACCCCAGCTCCCTCAGCCTCTCCTCATAGGCTTTGTGTTCCAGGCCCCTCACCAGCTTTATTGCCCTTCTCTGGACACAAGTTAAGGGTAAGTCTCAGATTGGCCTCAGATTGTTCTCTCCATCTTAGCCTTCTACATCACAGCCCAGATCAGAGTAAGAGCCTGGACAAACCTTCCTGCTTGTCTACCTAAGTCATACCAGGAGATGGAATTAATTTAACATGTACATGAAATAGATAAAAGCCCTTTGTAACAGATGCTATTAATATATGCAAATTATCCAATTTATTTTTCTTTAAAATATTATCAATCTTTTTCTAAGACTTTGTATCAAATTCTTGATGTCAAAAGATTAACCAAAATTGATAGCTCTGTTTGTTTTGCTTCCTATTCTACTAAGGTTGCAGTTTCTCATTCTACTAAGGTTGCAGTCATAGCCAGCCAAGCCAAAAAATAACAGGAGCATCAAGTAATTATTCACAGTCCGGACTTGTCCTGGTTGACAACTCTGAAGTCACCTCAGACTGCAAAATGACAGGGTTAATTTAAGGGCTTTGTCACCCTATTTGTGAATTAAAAAAAAAAGTCCTAAGTATCTTCCTACAGCCCCTACAGCTGTAGCTTTCCCATAGCATTTCCAGAGGTCTGAGGGAAGGCACGGTCCTCTGAACATCCCAGTACCCTCCCCTCTGTGACACTGTGGAGATTATGTGGTGGTTTGGGTGTTCCCTGCCCTGTCACACTGTAGAAATCACCCAGACTAGACTCAGCCAGCTCTGGAAATATGAATGAGGCTCATATTTACAGCTAGCACAATATACAAGCAGATAGTTACAGTATATACAGTTATAGACAGAAATAGACAAGGTAAAAGGTAATATAGAAACACAACTCCCCTCCCAGAAACCTGAGTCCACAGGAGGGGCTCTCAACTGCCCCTTTACCTCCCCCTACCCCTCTCAACCTTACCCCAGTGCCAAGGAAGAATGGAGATTAGGCCAGGGGGGTTAGGAAGCAAAGTGGATTAGCCAAGGAAATGGAGGGTGTGATTAGGAGAGAGATGCAGCTCAGNTGGAACATGTCCAGAGAAGGGCAACAAAGCTGGTAAGGGGCCTGGAACACAAAGCCTATGAGGAGAGGCTGAGGGAGGTGGGGGTGTTTAGCCTGGAGAAGAGGAGGCTGAGGGCAGACCTCATTGCTGTCTACAACTACCTGAAGGGAGGTTGTAGCCAGGTGGGGGTTGGTCTCTTCTCCCAGGCAACCAGCAACAGGACAAGGGGACACAGCCTCAAGTTGTGCCGAGGGAAGTATAGGCTGAATGTTAAGAGTAAGTTCTTCACAGAGAGAGTGATTGGCATTGGAATGGGCTGCCCAGGGAGGTAGTGGAGTCACCATCCCTGGGGGTGTTCAGGAAAAGACTGGATGAGGCACTTGGTGCCATGGTTTAGTTGACTGGATGGGGCTGGGTGATAGGACTGGATGATCTTGGAGGTCTCTTCCAACCTGATTGATTCTATTCTATTCTAAAAATATCAACTGTAAAGTCAATGCAAACCCAAAAGGAAGAGATGCTGAACTATACGTGATTCCACTAAATAAGGATTCTTCATGTAGATATTTGGAACATGACTTTGTGTTGTTAGTAAATGGAAGTGAAGAATCATAGAATACTTCAGGCTGGAGGAGGCCTCTGGAGGTCCAAATTCCCAGACACCAGACAGGACCAGCAAGATTAAATTTCCATTTACAGGAACTCTAATATCCACTGATACCACAACTCTTTGATATTCAGGATTAAATGAGAAATTTACCTCTTTCTCACAGAGCAAATAAACTAAAACTCCAGATTTCTTTTTACTAGAGCAATTCTTAATTGATGCTTTAATAGATATAGCACAGAGAAGCAGTAGCAATGCAATCTTCACCCCAAACTACTTACAGTCTGGGCTTAGGGAAATCTTAGGTGAAGTAGTTGAAAAGCTCTGAAATGGATTTAATTTCTTTTTAAGACACAGCAGTTACAAGAGCCATAATCAAAGTTCAGATATATGTATACATACACACACAAGGAATAAAGCTCTTCCCTTCACGTCCATATATTTTCCAGCTAAGTATCTTCCAGTAAAAATAGTGACCTATCATTGAGTGATTTGTTTAAAAACTGTTCTGCATAACTGTGTTGAAAAAATTAATGGGATAAGTTCCTTCCTTGTTTAATTCCACTGACTTTTCAATCTCTACAGCCCAGATGCTTGGAAAGGGGAAAGAAAAAAAGGGGAGCAGAATCAAGAATAGTTCAAGCATATTCTTTGGCAAAACCTCTAGATCACACTGATAATGCTGCAGGCTGCTGTGCATTCTCCATCACAGGCTCTGTAAAGTGAAGCAACCACTCCATACTTCCAAGAATAATATTCAGAATATAAGACTCAGGATAGCAACAAAGCCTTTTGAGAGTCCTGATAGTTTAGACAATGAAAACTGCTGCCTTGGCTTCTCACCCTGCTTTTCTTGTCACCTTAGCAGGCCTAAAGCCTTTGGTACTGGAAAGCAAAGAGTTTAAAAGTGCAATTGTACGAGACAAACCAGTATTTCTCAACAGAAGAGAGAAGCTGTCCTCAGGTACAGGAACACTGCAGTGCTATGAGCTGTAGTTCAGATGAGAAATTCTCTCACAAGGATGAGCAAACTTCTCCTGTAGGATCACAGAGGCTTTCTCCTGTGCCCCCCCCTTTAACATCTCCAATACATTCTCTTACACGTACATCTAGCCTTCACCTCCAACTACCAGAGTTCAAACATTGCAGAAGTAATCATTTTTCCCTATCACCATTATGTTTTTCCTTACAAATATGAAAAACAGGAGGGCCAAAAACATGAAAGTCAGTCATATTGACTTGCTGTACAGTTAGAAAAGAACACAACCTCCTTACTGACTTCAGAATTTCTTGGAGCTTCTGTGATTTTATTTTTTTTATCCTCAAGTTCTTTTACAAAGAGAATAAACTGAAGGATATTAAAGCATGGCAGTTCAGAAAAGGATGGAAAGGATGAAAAAGGTTTGTGTCTTAATCATTAATCAAAGCTTAAGACAAAAACCTAAGGGCCATGGGGTTCTAAGAAAGACCCAAAGAGTGGCTGTCAATGGCTCCGTGTCTAAGTGGAGGCCAGAGACAAGTGGAGTACATCAGGGATCAGACCTGGGATCAGTCTTGTTCAACATCTTTGTCAGTGACATGGACAGGGGCATTGAGTTCATCCTCAGCAAGTTTGGTGATGACACCAAGCTATGTGGTGCAGCGGACATGCTGGAGGGCAGGGATGCCATCCAGAGAGACCTGGACAGGCTGGAGAGATGGGCACAAGCCAACCTCAGGAGGTTCAGCAAGACCAAGTGCAAGGTCCTGCATCTGGGTCGAGGCAATGCCAAGCACAAATCCAGGCTGGGCAGTGACTGGCTGAAGAGCAGCCTTGAGGAGAGTGACCTGTGGGTGCTGGTGGACAAGAAGCTCAACATGAGCCATCAGTGTGCACTTGCAGCCCAGAGGACAAACCAGATCCTGGTCTGCGTCAGGAGAAGTGGAGCCAGCAGGTTGAGGAAGGTGATTCTCGCCCTCTACTCTGCTCTAGTTAGACCTCACCTGGAGTACTGCATCCAGTTCTGGAGCCTCCATTACAAGAATGCAGACGTGCTTGAGCGTGTCCGGAGAAGGACCACTGGGATGATCAGAGGGCTGCAGCACCTCTCCTATGAGGACAGACTGAAAGAGTTGGGGCTGTTCAGTCCGGAGAAGACAAGGCTCCAAGATGACCTTATTGTGGCCTTCCAATATCTGAAGGGGGCCTACAAAAGAGCTAGGGAGAGACTTTTTAGGCCATCAGGTAGTGACAAGACTAGGAGGAATGGAGCAAGGCTGGAGGTGGAGAGATTTCAGACTGGAGGTGAGGAGGAAGTTCTTCAGCATGAGAGTGGTGAGAGCCTGGAATGGATTGCCCAGGGAGGTGGTTGAAGCCCCATCCCTGGAGGTGTTTAAGGCTAGGCTGGCTGAGGCTCTGGACAGCTCGATCTAGGGTAGGGTGTCCCTGCTCATGGCAGGGGGGTTGGAACTAGATGACCCTTGTGGTCCCTTCCAACCCTGGCTGATTCTACGACTCTATGATTCTATGAAAGGAGTCTAACACTCACTTGGCAAAGTGTACCTGGATCCAGCTCTGCTGAAATGCCCATGAATGATGACGGTCACTATCCATTGCTCTGTTTACTCCAGTGGAAGAGTAAAGAATTTGAAGACTTTGGCAGAGCAGGTGGAAGACGTAGGTGCCAAAACTGTATCTCTTGATGGAGACTTTGCTTAGTTCCCTTTATTAAAATATTTAAAAAAAAAATAAAAATCAATCTTGTGAATTGCATTTTGAACACATTAAAATGCCATTAGGCTCACAAAGTCAAGCATTCAAAGATGCAGGTAAACAGCACAAGTGGTTTTTGTGCTACTTTAAACATCTCTTGTACAACACAGGCATTATGAGACTTATGTCTATTCTAAGGTGCAGTCTTTCACTACTTCATCATTTGCTCTTCTCTCTCCTCCCTCTCAAATATGATCAAATGCTGCCTGCTAGATTTCAAGTGGAAAAATATGGACTGTAAGGTTAGGGGGTTTTCCTCCCCTCACTGAAGCAAGATGCAGGACATTTTCCTTTTGTAATGTGCACAAAATAATGTCATATTCTGACAGCTGATAGAAGTACCCCGATTCAAGCTGGGCTGCAATCCCCTTCTCCCCACCTCTTGAATGAAGACACTCATCTGGAAAATGTCATCCTCAACTATTTAAGCTTTGGCAGAGTTAACACAGTTAAGAACACGACCTTCTAGTTCAAAGCATTAAGCAACCTTAAGCATAGGTAGCATGAGCAGCCCTGTCCATCACACAAACACAAGCTGAAGAATGGGATGGTAGTAGTCTGAAGGTTTTACAGAGCAGGAAAGAGAGCCACTGTCGGAGCTGTGCAAGGAATATACCTAATGTCTCTTCTAGCCAATGCAAAGACATCCTTTGGTAAGAGGATTAACAAAAGATATGCTACATTTCTGCCAAAGCAACTTGGCCCTGGCCTTTCCAACCTTCTGCCATATCCTCAATTACACCACTGCAGATCCAGAGAGGCATAAAATATTCCTTTCCTCAGTATACACTTAGGAAAAGGTTTATAGCAGGGTTTTTCTTCTGCCCATATGTGGTTTTCATTCCCATTGAAAGACTAGCTTTGGCAGAAGTTCAGTATCTCAGAGATCCTCCCCTCTTCCTCACATCCATTTACTACTCAGCAGACTGCAATGCCACATCAGGTGCTGCTTTGCACCTGAACATACAGCTACAGTAATCATTCCTCTTCTGATTGACCAAAGGAGATTCCTTCTCTACATTCAAAAGCCACACTCAGCTAACTGAACTCTTGAGTCACTGAACCAGCTGAAAAAAGCACCAGTGAAATGCACTGTCTTTGACTCATGCAGTGTATGTAGTGAATGGTCGCTTCTGCCCTCAGAATCTCAGTAAGAAATTGTCCAGAAACTTGTTCTTAGCTCAGTGTTATTCAATTACCAAAAAAAAAAATACATATGTATATACAGCACATATATGCATCAAGACATACATCCATTTGCTACCAGAAAGACATTGATGTGCTGGAGCAGGTCCAGAGAAAGACAGTGAAGCTAACGAGGGGTCTGGAGGACAGGTTTGGTGAGGAGAAGCTGAAGGAACTGAGGTTGTTTACTCGCAAGGTAAAGAAAGGCTGAAGGGAGACCTTCCTGCTCCCTACAGCTCCCTGAAAAGAGGTTGAACCAGGTGAGGAAAAAAACCCAAACAGCCTCAAGTTCCAACAAGAGAGTTTTAGATTGTATATTGAAAGAAACTTATTGCCTGAAAGGGCTCTCAAAGACTGAAATCCTCATCCGTGAAAGTGTTTAAAAGACAAATGTGGCAGTGAGGGACATGATTTAGCAATAGACTTGGTGGAGTTAGATAATGATTGGACTCAATGATCATAAAGGTCTTTTCCAACCAAAAAATTCTACAACTCTATGAGATTATAAATAAAGTTTGGGATTAGGTTTTGGGGTTTTTTTGGTTGAATTTTTTTTTTTTTTTTTGAGGGGGAGCACTGCTACTTTAAAAAAACTGCAGCCAGGTAAATGATAGGCATGCAAAGATAGCATTCACTGATCATCAAAACAAGATACACACACAACATCTATGTCAAGCAGTGCCCTGGGGAAAAGCTAAATCCTTTCCCCTTCCCAAACTCTCACTGCAGAATAGGTTCAAACCGTCTGAAGTCAGCTATCAGGTATTTTCTCCCTTCAGCTGGGGGACCCAGAAAGCTGCTCTGCACTCCCACTGCACAGGAGAAGGGCAATCAATGGCTTTTAGAGCTCCACACAGGTAGCACCTGCACACATAGCTCAGCTATGAACGGAAAAGGAGCTCAGTAGATTCAGCAGTGAGTAGAGGCAAGTCATTTTAAAGTTTAATCTCACCAGCCTTCATCAGTTGTGTTCCACAGGCTGTGAAGTACACCTTTTCTATCCTGCTCTAGTGTCTGTCCAATTAGACACATTAGATAGCCATCCTCCACTTGCACATTACGAACAAAGCAAGGAGGTTCATCTAGCTCAGGGACAAATCTACAACAAAAAGTTCATTTCAAGCCACCTCTCATTTTGGGGTGCTCTCTCTGTTCCAATCGGTATGGTTCAAATCCATGACCTCGATGAACTCCTTGACTTCCTGGCTTCTGAGACTGCCAGCCACATCACCTGCCTCAGGATATCAGCAGAGGCCTGTGAAGTCACCTTCTGCCAGGATCAACACCTCCAAGCAGCCCCTGTGCTATTTCATGTAACCACTTCTAGGCAGCCAAAAGGTCATTTGGTTGAAAAGGGAAATGTTTGGTTTGAGTTAGCTAAAATTAGTTGCTGGGTGCAAGGTATTCTTTTACTTTGCTGTTAGAGGCATGAGAGCAGCTGGATGTTCTCCATGGAAAAAATATTAATGAGGAAACATCTTCCTTTCAGAAGTGCTTCCATGTGGTGCGTCTTGTCCTAGACAGAGTAAGGTCTCAACTGCAGTAGAAGTAGGGCTCTGGGTTTAGACATTTTTATTTAATATGTTTTAATGAGTTACTACATTAAGTTTTGCAACCCTTCTCCAGATAAAAGCTAACTTGTAAAGAGATCTTGGAAAGAAAATATTAATTATCAACAATTAATGTATTCTCCTTTTCTACTGGCAAAAAACACAGCACAAAAAAAAAAAGAGATAAGCTTCTTTTTCTTTTCCACTGCTTACTCATTATTTAAGCAGTTATACAATAAACTGTATTCAGAAGTCAGGGAAAGAAATGCAAAGAGAAATAAGTAGCAAGCATATATTTCCTTTGTGGTACGATGATGTCACTTGTCCATCTGCAGCCAGTTTAAAATCAGGGTTTTCATCGAGCAACAGGTCATCTCGCAGCCCACGCAGAGCTTTCCTACACAGGGCACCAGACAAGCTGTTACTCTGGAGAGTCACTCTCCAAGCGTGTGTGCTCACAAGTCTGGGTGAGCTGGTCTGGGTCACAGCAGTTCTCTCCAATGGCCTCCTGATAAAAGCCTTTACCTCCAAAGCATGCCACCACAGCACTCAGCAAAATGAGACTAGTATCCCTTTAGAATCATAGGACTGTTTTGGTTCTAAAAGCCCTTTAAAATCACTGAGACCAGCCATTATCTAACTCTATCAAGTCTTGCTAAACCACAGCCCTCAGCACCACATCTCTGCCTCTTTGAATCACCTCCAGAGATGGGGATTCAACCACCTCCCCGGGGAGCATGTTGCAGTCTTTGAGAACCCTTTCAGTCAAGAATTTTCTACCAATATCCAATCTAAATCTCCCTTGTTTCAACTTGAGGCCTTTTTTACTGTATCACTTGTTACTAGGGAGAAGAGGCTGTGCTCCACCTGGCTTCTGCCTGCTTTCAACAAGCTGTAGAAAGCAATGAAGTCTCCCCTCAGCTTCTTTTTCCCCAGACTAAACACCTCCAGAGCTCACTCAACTTCTCTTCATGAGACCTGCTCTTCAGACCCTTCACCAACTTCACTGCCCTGCTGCTGGACTCATTCCAGCCCCTCAATGTCTTTTTTGTAGTGAGGGTCACAAAACATCTGTTCAATTGTGATATAAACACATCTTCTGGCAAATCTTCCACCATATATGTTCCCTGAGTGTACAATTATTAATGTCACAGAACAGTGCATTACAAGCAAAGTTTTTAAAAAGAAGTTCTTGTCACTTAGGCCCATCACAAAGCCAGAGCCTAGATAGGCAACCAGGTCTCTGGTCTTACAGCCCACCTTCTTTAATTGCACCTTCTCTCTCTTCTGTACAGCCAGTTTCCCACATCTCTGGCAAGCCCTGATCCATTCCCTTTCCCACTCACCTGGCTGGGAACATGCAACAAATTCATGTCTATTTTTGTGTGTTTGGAGATTCTCTGCTCTTCCTTCACACAAAAGTGATTTACTCAGTTCAATTCCAAGGTGGTCCCACCCAAACAGGAGACACACAGAGGGTAAGTGCTGATTCACAGGAGATATTTAACCCTATTCTGCCAAATATCGAGAGATTACACTGATGATACTACAGCATCATAGCTGTCAGCAGGGATTGACGTCAAGCATGTGGACAGATTCCCTACATTATGAGAGTCTCAGGACAGATTTTTCACATGGAAAATAAGGAATGCTTTTGTTTTCATTCACTAAACATGAAGTAGGGTCTCCATTCCATTTGTAACTTGAGAGGCTGAGGGAGCTGGGGTTGTTTAGCCTGGAGAATAGGAGGCTCGAGGGTGACCTCACTGCTGTCTACAACTACCTGAAGGGAGGTTGTAGCCAGGTGAGGGTTGGTCTCTTCTCCCAGGCAGACAGCAGTAGAACAAGGGGACACAGTCTCAAGTTGTGCTGGGGGAGGTATAGGCTGGATGTTAGGAGGAAGTTCTTCCCAGAGGGAGTGATTGGTATTGGAATGGGCTGCCCAGGGAGGTGGTGGAGTCGCCATTCCTGGAGGTGTTCAAGAAAAACCTGGCTGAGGCACTTAGTGCCATGGTCTAGTTGACTGGCTAGGGCTGGGTGCTAGGTTGGACTGAATGATCTTGGAGGTCTCTTCCAACCTGGCTGATTTTCTATCAATTTCATTATTCTTTCTTGAATGTGCATCATTTCAACAGGATAATCTAGTACTTGGGATTAGCAGTGCTGAGCCTTTGAGAGCTAGAAAACCACTTAATTATGAAGCTAAGTGATGAAGAAATAAAATAAACAAATAACCCCAGCACCACAGCTTGATTGACGTTTATACCTTGATACTTTGGTAGTCAATGTTGGTTTTGATGTTAACCTCAAGTCTTTGTGTAACTACACAACAGCAGAAATTAATTGCTTCCTATTTCTATTAATTCCTCTCTTCAGAAACCGTTTTGTTAAACTGAAAGATGCCTGAGTTCTTTTTAATCTACCAAACCATACTAATTTAACAAAGAAATCAAATCAAGTCAATCCATAACCTGTTGTTCAGTCCACTTGAGGAAACTGTAAGCTCTAAAGCATATCACAAATATCCCAAGTGGCAAGACCTATGGGGAGAAAAATCCTGCATCCCTCAATCTTTCACTGTAAACAAAGTATTGTGCCTTAAAGAAAAACTTTGCTGCAACACTGACACAATTCCAGCATTACATTGGTAGCATCACTTTCTACAGCACAGAAAAATCAAGCCCTGACACATCAGCCCACCTTTATCAGCCAAGATGCCTCCCCATCTTTTTTCTTAGCGTAAACCTCCACCCCCAAAACCTGTTTTTTTTTTTAACTTTTGAATCACCTACATCTGAAATAGCCACAATGAAGTATGAACTGAACTTGTAATATTTATTACTGTAAATATTGGCTTAGATCAGACAGGTAGTTCTCAGCAAAACTCTGAGTGAAATAGACAGGGGTGCATTGTGCTAGTTTAAGCCTAGCTGGGATATTTTAGTGAGATGAATTAGATTATAGGCTGTGAAAAGGAAACAATGATGATGTCTACTTCACTCATAGGCTTTCTGAGATGCATAAAAACAAGAACACAAACATAGATAACAGAGTTATCTAGGCTGCCTGCGCTTTTCTCCCTAACCTGCTGTCTGTGTAACTAACCCTTCTGCTTTCTAACACGCCTGGCTGATCTTCCAAACTCACCTTGAACATAAGGCAAAGTCTGGGTTAAGGTAGAGGGGTGGAAAGGAGGTGGAATGGTGGTTGGGAGCCCCTCCTGAGGACTCTTGTTTCTAGGAGGGCTGTTGTGTTTCTGTATTACTTTTTAACTTGTATATTTCTGTCTGTAGCTGCATGTATTGTGAATACCTGCTTGTATATTGTGCTAAGCTGTAAATGTAAAGCTTCGTTCTAATTTCCAGCTCAGCTGAGTCTAGTCTGGGTGATTTCCAAAGGGAGGGGAATGTGACACCTGAACCGTCACAAAAGGTTAAAGGTGCAACCTCCTGTATGGATTCAACCCAGAAACTGGCAAGTATTGGAAAACTTCCAATGGTTAACTCCACATCTGCATCTATTTGTCAGTGTTTTTTACATTCTAATTGAGAAAATAAAAGCTGTAAACTGGATGACAAGCATGGACATCAACTAGTAAAGTACCTGTTTGTTTGCCACGCAAAACAAGAATTCCCCTTTACTACTATATTTTTAGATATTGTTTGCACCTAAGCAGACCTTGTATCCTCGTGTGTGAGTTTTGAACTGGAAATAGTTACTCTGCAGACTGCATTTAGACTTTGCAGCTGCTCTAGGTACACCATTTTAATATCATTTCAAAGGATATGTGGGGTTGATCTTTACACTCTACCAGCAGAAGTGCAAAAAGCGGCGGAGTAGTGAGGTTTAGGGGACTTTTTTTGTTGGTTGTTTTTTTAAGACAGGAAAAATGTGTTAGGCTCCTTCACTGTGTCAGATTTTCTTTTGGGAAAAACAACCCGAAACAGATGATGAAACATATAAAAAGGGGGATGGAGCGATGATAGAGAAGTACTGATGTGAAGCTGCTGCTCTCATTGTCTTTGAGGTTGCTGAAGGGAGCTACAATGGACAGGCAACCTGACATACTCTCTTAAGCACCAGCCTGGAGAAACACACATCAGTGGGTTCTTGGTTTACATGTGAGGAGGTGAACTTGCCTTTGCAAGTCTGGCAAAAGAGATCTGAAAATATTGTACATGCTGGGGAAGAGTGACTCCAAACACAGAGATTCTCCGAGAATGAACAATGGGATGAGAGACTATGAGCCTTTTTTCCCACTCTGGGAAGGTATTGAGGGCCCAAACCACTAAGAAGTGATAGAAATCCATATGTGGGTGATGAAGGAAAACAAACTTATAGTCAACCAATGGCATGTCTCTGTCTTGGCATCTTCCCACACAGACTAGATAACTTTTCTCCTGTTTTTAATAGAAAAAAAAAAAAACAAACCACTAGGTAGGCAACCTGGAAATGCATGGAGCTCAATAAACATACAGTGAAGGGGTAAAATATAATGACCTATAGAAGCTAAGAGCTGAAGGAACTTTACTTAAGTTGTCTCTTCTCAGCCACCAGATCTTTGCCTAGAGATTGTGGGTGCCTCATTGCAAAAAGTGTTTAAGACCAGGCTGGATGAGGCTTTGAGCAGCCTGGTCTGGTGAAAGTTGTCTCTACCCACAGATGGGGGTTTGGAACTAGGTGATCTTTAAGGTCCCTTCCAACTTAAATCATTCTCTGAAATACCTAATCATTTTCTGTGAAATTCCATGAATAATCTCATTCAGTTCAAAGATCAGAGTAAGACATCTGCTCCTCTACAAAAGCAAAATGGTGCAGTTTATTTCTCTTTTTACTTAAGTGATTTTGACTACAGAACATAAATAGGTCTGAATCCATAATATCAAGCCACAAACACTACGGCTTGAGTCACAGAAGAGAGCAAGCATCCCAAAAACTAAGAAGTAACATCCACACCAAAGCAGACAGACTTGTCACCTTCCCTGAGAATTATTCTTTATTTATGATCTGGTCTTATTATAGCAATATTCTGCACATTTTTCTGTATCAGAATGTTTAATAAATGTTGTATGTTCTCAAACTATGGGTGCATGGGACCAAAAGGAACCTACGCAGTGAATGGAACCTTTGTCTTCTAATCCGTGTTTGCAAATTACTTTCTTACATTTCACTGAACAGGTGAGAAACAAACTGACACACAAGTAATGGGGCAATTGGACACTCCAGTCTACTCCTGTCTAGACTACAGCAGAGACTCAAATATGTGAAAGGAGCTATTGTAGCCAGTTAAAAAAAAAAAAAAAACATTGACGATAACTAATATTTTTGAACATTTCACCTGAGAATACATCTCATTTCAGCTGTGGGCAGATTTTGGTCCAGAAGCTGGATTCTACACTCTCAAAGCCAAAATATAAGCTAACAGGACAAATAATATGATGCAGCTAAGTTGAAGCCCTCATTGCTGAAACTGAATAAAATCTTTTTATTTAATTACAATGATATCCTACTTTAGCAGCTTCCAAGTCTTAACTTTTTCAGATACGTGCTAACAGTCAGCCACACACAGATCATCACACAATTTAAGGCAATAAAATATGTGCAAACTAATCACAAAAGCAAATATTTTACTATAGGATGTCTGTAGAGCAAAACAACACTGAATGGTCACAGCCTCCTTGTAAAACATGGCTGAAATTGCCATTGACATCTGCTGGGACTCATCATACAGCAGAAAAAGGCAGGATACAGCCTCATGAAGCAAACTGCTTCAGAATGTTTCATAAACAGCAAACCAGTTTTGGAGTGAACCCTGCACTTCTTGCTTGTTCAGAAGCTGCATGGCTCAGCAGGATGTTTTAGCCTGGTAAAGGACTTTAGGAGTCAGGTTTTTACACTATTAGAAGTCAGATTAATATAGAAGAAGATTTAGACTCCTACTTAGATTCATTTTATCCATTTAGGTTCTGAAGAGTGCTTTCCTTAAAATCTGTTTAATGTTATAGTATTAGCTTAGGTCTCCTTTTCCTTTTCACTTTTAGGTCTCCTTTTCACATATTAAATGCTGAGTAATATGAACCTAACCATACCCTTTCCTTTAAAGAAAAAAAAAATCTGGATATTCTCTCCATCAGCAAATAAAGATAAGAGTAGCATGCTGAAAATGCCAATTTTACTGCATATTTCAAGAAGTGATAAAGCACTTTTTGTGGAAAATTCTCTTTTCTGTAGCTTAAAAAATAAAATTAATAACCACACTCTCTTGAAATAAAATTGGAATTTTCTGAAAATATGCAAGCCTGCTCTATTTTTGCAAATTTAGATCATCTCAAGAGAACAAATAAGTTGCCATTATGGCACAGTGGAAAATGAGTAAATAGTCCATGATTTGTGGTGGGAAAGCAGGAAGGAAAAACAAACTTCTGTAAGTACACATGAAAATCCTGAAAACTAACTGAAGAGCATGAAATGAGAATGCTTTTGTACCTATGTTCATATCCAGCCAAGAATTCCACTTGAAGAGATGGAGCCTGCAATAGCTGAATACATGACATTTACAAATAAAAGCAGCTGGCTATGAGGAGTCTCTTAAAACTAATCAATTTTCCAATACATTTTATTATGGTTGTCAAAAATCCAATGATGCAGGTTAGTAGCATGTAGCTATAAAAAAAGAAACCAAAACAAAACACACACATGCCTCACAACCAGAAGAACCACACCATGGTAGCTGCATAATCTTTGCTTATTTGAAACAGTTTGACAGCTTCCCTTTATCATAATAAGGGCACTTCATTAGGAGTACTAAGCATTGCTTTATGAGTTATGTAAAGTTTATGGTTTTTCATCTCTGCTTTAGAATCTTAACCACATTGTCTCACTTATGCATAATCCATCAACCCAGGTGACAAATAGTCTTCTATATTTACACACTAGGAATATATAAGGGGCACAGTGTATTAGCAGCTGAAACCACAAACGCCACTGTCAATCAAAGCGGCTGGCATAGGACCATATTTCTTGTCACCAAGAGGCTTAAAGCAAAGAATCTATGCCTAATTCTCTTAAACCTTACAGGTCAAAAGGTTTTAAAATTATTTTTGACACCATTTCTTTGCTTTGTCAACAGGCCTGAGTACTTTTTAACATGTAAAGGATATCAAAAAGCTGCTCATCGGAGCAGTCTGGCATTAACAATTTATGGGTTTAAAGTCTGGAGTGCGCAGTCATTCCGCTGGTCTCACAGCATGCCATTCCAGGATGAGAGGATGGAGATGCCGCTGCAGGACTCAACTCTTATTAATGCAAAACCTCCAGACCAACCACCCGCACTCCAGGCAACCAGCACGTGCTGAGTCAAAGCCACCTCACAGCCCAAAGCTGCACGAAACAACCTGCCATCCTGCACAAACTGTCACGCAGCCGCTTCGCTCTCCAGCACTTCTATGCCTGTTTCAAGGTTTTGCCTTCCCCCACACATGACGTGCATATAAGGTCTCCAAGTTGGCAGTAGTGATGCCCTTTTCATTGGTAGAGCTACTCTGCACACAGATGACAACGACCACCTCCAAAAAAAACCTGAGGCTTTTCCAGACCTCCAGGAGCCCAGCTGTTTGAGCTCTTCTCACTAAAGATGCTGCTTTTCAGGAGGACCAAAGTCCCAGATGAAGCTTGGCCCCACCCTGCCGAGCCAGAAGGAAACACGGTTCCTTCCCACCACAGCTGGCAGTCCAGCAATTCTGAAAATACTTAATGACTGAAAAGCACAAACTGCTGGCTGCAGCTCGCAGGGACTGTCGGCAGCATCTTCTGCTCTCTGCACAGCACTTTCAAGACACAGTCTCTGTCATCTGGCAATGTGTGGAGAGATGCCCATGCAGCAGGCAGTGCAGAGCTGCTCACAGAGCCAAGAGCTTGCAGGGGCAGGGTGCTGACCCACCACTTAGAAATGACTGAGAAAATGTCTGCCCGGTTTGTGCAGTAGAGCAAACCTGATGTGTCCTCCCAGCAGAGTGAAAAGCTTTCCAGATGAAAACAAAGACCACAAAGTGGCCTGGGAGATGCTGTAAGCAATGTATAAAAGTTGCACAGTGAAATAAGACAAAGCTAAATAACAATGAGAGGAGCTTGAACTTGGTGAACATAAATTTGAAGAGGGTGAAACAGCAACAACAAGAGGGAAAAGATGACAAAATGTCAAATAAGGAAAGAATGGGAAGGAGCTAGAATTAGAAAAAGAAGGAAATAGACCACATTTGCACTGAAGAGATCACTACAAGTAGGGTCTAGTGCCCCAACATTACATGCAGACACCAGAATCAAAATGAGCACTGAAGGCAGCTTGGAAAATCCAGAGTAGGTTAGGCATGTCTGTTTGTCTTGTCCAAAGAACTATTTATATTGGAAAACACTCTTAAGATCACAGAGTTCAGCTGTAAACCTAACACTGCCAACTCCACCATGCCACCAAGCACCATGTCTACACATCTTTTAAACATGTCCAGGGACATTCAATCTCTTCTCCAGGCAGCCCGTTCAAGTGCTTGGAAACCCTTCCAGTGGAGAAGCTTTTCCTGATGTCCAACATAAATCTCCCTTAGTACAACTTGAAATCATTTCCTCTCCTTCACACTAGTTACTAGAGAGAAGAGACCAACAACCATCTTAGTCCAGCCTCCTTTTAGGAAGTTGTAGAGAGCAAGAAGGTCTCACCTCAGCTTACTCTTCTCCAGACTAAACGACCCCAGTTCCCTCAGCTGCTCCTTACAAGACTTGTTCTCCAAACCCTTTACTAGCTTCCTTGCCCTTCTCTAGATTCCCTCCAGCATCTCAATGTTGTTCTTATAGTGATGACTCCAAAAGACACAGCCTTCAGTGTGCAGCCTCACCAGTGCTGAATATAGAGGGACAATCCCCTCCCTGGTCCTGCTGGTTACCTTACTCTGATACTGGCCAGGATGCTGTTGGCCTTCTTGCTAATTTCCAAGATTTGGTTTGAGGGCTCCTCCTGACTCTTTCAGGGAATAAGGATTTGACACTCTGTAATGAAGTGCATTACGAAACTACACACACATGACATGAAAAACAGCTTTTTGCACAGGAATAAATCTGCTGATTTGATGCTAGTTAAATCCCTAGGGTTCTCAATCTGGTAAAGGAGTCAGTGATGATGAGAACAAGTGCTGGTGTTCCCACACCTTTGCTTTACTGTAGAGCTGTCATTGCCATAGACTACATTCCTTCTCTACTTCCAAAAGGCTGTGCAACACTAGCCTATGCTTGTCTCCAGGCTTTCCCAAATATTAAAGCTTAAAAATAATTATCATTGGTAATAATAATAATATCCATCCTGGAAGACTCCAGCCATCCTGATGCAAGTGCCTCCACATTCTTTCCCACTCTTACAAGAATTCATTCTCCTGTCTGCTGCACTGCTTTATTTCAGATGCTATAGCAAAGGGAAAAGGAGGAGGGTGGAGGAGAAAAGAGAGGAAAGGTAGCCAAGATGACAACCTTGTGCAACCCCCGGAAGTGCTCTGGGGCTGAATTTTGGCCCACAGCCCAGTGCTAGTGAGCACCACCGGCTTCATCTCTATTAGATGAAATACTATCACAAGGTTATATCCATTTTCCTCCCTGTGCTGTATGCATGAGCTGAGTCTGGTTTTTATTTTGGTTAAGGGCAAGGACACTGCATTCAACAACCCAGACCAAAAGTGCTGATTAAAACAGTGTATTTCAGCACAACATATGCACAGAGACAGAAATATCAAAGTAGGTATGGATTTGATAAAAAATTGTCATGAAACAAACCAAAAGGGGGACAATGAGCCACAGAACACTGTTGCATATGAGGATCATAGCTCAGCCCTCCCTAACTTCACCCTGATTGGGTTTTGCATCAGAACAGATTCCTTCCCAAATGTCAGACCTCCCTTCCTTTGCCCCACTGCTTTAATACAGCAGATTGCTGCAGTGAAATTCAAAAAACAGCACAGCCACAAGCTTCTCAGATCTCAATGTAGACAAAGATGGACACAAACTTCACCCTTAGGTCTGACCTTTGCAAAGGTTGCAACCTGTCAGGATACGGTGACAGATAACAGCCCATCTTAAGCAGTGGAAAGAAGAGAGGGAATAAAATACATCTTCCATAGTGGGGAGCAGGAGAGATGAAAGGCAGAGATAGGGGATTCCCATCAAGAAGTGAGGTGAAAAAGATACACGTGTCTTGAAAGCAGACGGCAAAGTCCATGAAAGGAGAAACAGAGATCCTCAGTGAGAACAGAAACACTCCAGAAGAAAGCAATCACGTGGTGAACCCAAACCCTTTCCAGCTTTGAAAAAAAAAGGAAGTATAGGAATTTCTACTGTTATTGGAGCACCAAAAAGTCTCAGGTGTTTACAAGCTAATGCAAACACCAACTGATGGTAGCGGTGGATTACAAAATGTAGCTCGACTCAACTTCTAAGCAATTTGAAGATTTTCCTCTTCCTCTCTCTAACAGTTGTTTTCTTTACCACCTTTCCCTTCCTATCCCCAGATCAATTAGACTTTTCTTTTTCTACAGAATTAAAGCTTGGGTTGAAATAAAAGAACCATATTCATTTCACTGAAACTGCAAATGCCTTTTCAGCCCTTATGTGTCTCTATCTCTCACACACCTTTAACAACTCCTGCAAGTTCCACTGTGTTCCTTTCATCCTTACTAAGTGACACTACAGATGGTTCTGCTTTAGGGCAATGAAAGTGCAAGCTTTTCTGATGATTTATAGCTGAATATTACATACATTGCTTATGATACTACAGCTTTATATGAATGTAGAACTGCTTTTGCCTCTGCAGGCCTCTCTTCAAAAAATGAATTACAACACATTTTCTGTATTGAAAGAAAAGGTAACACTAATCGATAGAAGGACAATTAAGCAGCAGTTAAGGATTGCTTCCCTGTACGTACATAATAGAGCAGCCAGGTTTAGAGATGAGAGAAAATTCAGGGAATTTCTAATAAACTGGGAATCAGAAGAGCACTGGTCATGCAACACCTCTGTTCAGCTTTAGAGAATTACAAATTCCTTTGTGGATGAACACACATCACTCTTAGTTGCTGACTTTATCTAGTGCCTCCTAGGTTTGCCTTACCAAGATTTCTCTTGAGAGGTCTGATGGCTTTGGCTCTGGGGAGCTCTGACTGCTTTCAGTTCTTTTTCATTTAACAGAGATGAAGTAGAAGGTGCAAAATTCGTTGGGAATGTTTCCCCTTTGTTAAGAAAGGGACCATGAAGTTTTACCTGCAAGAAAAACAAGTTACAAATTTGCAACACCAGGTTTCAGCAATAATCCTTTTTCCATTCTCTAACTAATTCTGTCTAAATCTCAGGCCTTTTGCTTGTCTGATTTTGAGATCCTTCTGATACAGGTCATGCAGAAGAAACTCCCAAACACAGATCTGAAGGTAGCAGGCAATGCTGCAAGGCTGTCAGACTTGTTAAGACAGATTCAATATTGCTTCAATGTATACTTTGAGGGGGGCCCAAGAGCAGGCTTTCTTCCAAACCTATAGAATTCTGGTTCAATTTGACATTTAGGCTGAGGTTTGGACATGTTCTTGTTTTTGGAGGGAGTGATTCATCCAAAACTTTAAGTTATCCAGGGAAAAATGTATGGGATTAAAGTAATCCTAGATGTTAGAATTTAAAAAGGAAAAAACATGTTTAATATGATCTGAATAGCAGTAGAAACCTGAAGCCATAGAAAAATGATACATATATGGGAACAATAGCATAAATTACTAAGATCAGTGCATCTTAGATGCCAAAATGTATCTAGAAGCACTCTCCAGGACAGGAATCCCACATTGCACAGAACCAGCTAGGAAAGTAGCTCAGATCATGCCAGCACCAGGACAAAGCAGGAGTAAAAGGCAATTTAGCAGACATGTACCAAATTAGCCCCACTAACACAGTTTGGTACTCCGTAACAGCTGGTTTCGGTTGCACACACAGTACAGGCAGGCGTGGAGACCCAGCTCCCATTTAATCCTCTACACCCAGCCCCCAGTAACCCACACAGCACAAAAGCTGTTGTTGCACTTTCTTGCCAAGATCCAAGACTCTGGGATTTGAATCTAGGAGGGAAGGAAGAGCAACAAAGCAAGGTCTGCAGCTGGTTTGGGACTTTGAGGGGGAGGGGTGGAAATTAAACTAAAATGAGAAGCCGTAAACTATTCTATTCTTCAATAGAAAATGGGCTCAGGAGTCTGGAAAGAGATTTCTGATTGCATTGGAAAGATTAGAAGGATAACAAAATAAGTTTCAGAAATGGAAAAAGGTCTGGAAAAGGAGTCTCCATATCTGCATATCTAATCTGCTTTTCTTTAGCTGCTTACCCAAACAGTGAATCTACACTGTGGGCTTCTATTAGCAACATCCTAAGAAAGGATTGGGTGCCAAAACATCTATTTCCAAAGTGAAAGGCACATTAAGCCTTGAAAGAAACATCAGTTTTGTTGGTGTTTACATTGTGAATAGTGAAGCTGTGGTGAAGCCTCCAGTGATCGCTTTTGTTATGAAAAGTAATGACAGGACATTTGTATTTTGAAAGCATCTGAGTTGATCAGATTATGATTTCTAGCATATTTGTGGTCTTTCCCCAGAGCATGTTGTTTGTGTGTGCATGTGCAGCTCAACTGTTCCTATCTGGTTAGCCAAAGCGTGCATGGAAGGAGGTACTTTGATTCTCTAGCTGGGGCTGTCCCTCTGTACATCATATGCTGAGCTCCACTCTCCCCAGCTGAGCCCCACAAGCTGTAGGGCCTCTTGTTGGGAACTGCATTTCTCTTGGCCCAGATCAACAGTGTAAGGCAGCCTTGAAATCCACGATGCAAGAGCTCAAAGTTTACCTGTCCATCAAGCCCTTCCCATCAGTTTGTCTGAATGCACTTGCTTTGACTCACTTCAACTTCCATAGCTCTAAAGATACCTAGGCCTCAGAAAGAGCAGGAGACCTCATCTGGCCATACTAGACCTTGTGGAAAGCAGTCAAGAATTCATCAAGTAAATGCAACCCAGCAAAACATGCACTAAAAAGACAAAGGTGATATTTTCTTCACAGAATAGTGGGGATTGGAAAAGACCTCTGGAGATCACCTAATCTAACCTCTCTGACAGAGCAGCTTCAACTAGATCAGATTGTACAGAACCACATTGTCCAGCTGGGTGTTGAAAGTCTCCAAGGAAGGAGACTCCATAACCTTTCTGAGAAGCCTGCTCCAGTGCTCTGGTATCCTCAAAGTAAAGAATTTTCCACTTAAATTCGAGTAAAACCTCCCATGTTCTAGTTTATACTCACTACCTCTTGATCTATCACTGGGCACCACTGAAAAGAGCCCAGCCCCATTCTCTTGGCCTCTACCTTTTAGATACTGATAAGCATGGAGAAGATCTCATTTCAGTCTTTTCCAGGCTGAAGAGTCCCAGATCTCTCGGTCTCTTCTTGTAAGAAAGATTCTCCAGCCCCCTCATCATCCTCTTGGTCCTTCTTTGGACTCTCCACAAGTGGTTTCCTGTTTCTCTTGAACTAGGGAGCCCAGAACTAGACATCCAGGTACAGCCTCTCTCAGCCTGCTGGCCACAGATCTTAATGCATCCCAGAATACCACTGGCTTTCTTACCCACGAGGGCACATTGCTGGCTCACGGTCAGCCTGTTGTCCACCAGGACTGCCAAGCTCTTCTCTGCAGAGCTGCTTTCCAGCAGGTCAGCATCTCATCTAAGCCAGTACAGGAGATTATTCCCCCTCCCAGTGCAGGACTTCACACTTGATGTTGTTGAACTTCATGAAACTTATCTCAACTCCCCCACCTGTCCAGGCCCCATTGAATTACAACACAGCCTGTGACTGTGTCAGCCATTGCTCCTGATTCTGTATCATCAGTAACACACAAGTACAGCCTTTTCTTCCATATGCTATCACCTTGATTGTCAGTTCAGACTGCCTGAAACTGGGGTGGGGGGCAATAGCACTCCACAGATTCAGAATTCAGAAAGTCACTGTCACACTACCACCTTGTGCGTCTGGACAAAGGAGGCTGTGATTGATCAGCCAACAAGGGGAGCCAGTCTCACAGGGCAGGCTGGGGACCAGCCATTCTCTAGCACAACTTGCCTCAAATTCTTTTTCTTTTCATAGCAATGCAGTGCTGTAATGCAGGCCTTTTACCCAGAGAGAATACAGGCACCACAGGCTGACAACACAGAGGGACAAAGCCCAGCTGCTGTGCAGACATCTTGGGAAGGAATGCACCTCTGTGAACATTCATGCACGCACCCAGAGTGTTTCAAGAACAGGGGTATAACCAAAACAAGCCTCTTCTTCCAACCTGTCAAGTCGCACACATTCAACATGCAATTCCCTCACCCAGTTCCCTCTTCCGGCTCCCCCTCGCTGGCCTCAGATCTTACATACTTGCAGCCAACTGCCATAGCTGCTTTCTTCCCTGCTGCATGCACTTGCATCAATAGGAACTGCCCGGCAGACCACAGAGCAACCAGTACACCAGGCCACCAAGTAGGAGAAAGGCAAGACTTAAAGAAGACTCCACAATAATCAATAATGAAGGTCTGGTTAAAGGCAAATTCTCCTCTTCTAGTCAAAGGCCAGTGGTCCTCTTTGTGGTATGCTCCCTGCCAAGCACTCACATCCTTCACCACACAATCCCTGTAGAAACCAGGGAGCATCTATGTCTCAAGTCAATTTCACCCTAGAGACGAGCATTCCTATCGCCCAGTATTTTCTATAGATACCATTCATTGCAAATGAAAGTACATTTATTGGCATTTAATGAGATGAACAGAAATTACCAGTGCAAAGCATAGTGGAAAATATAGAAGAAGTTGTGGAAAATATGATAGAGTAAGAGGTGTTCAAGAAAAGCCTGGATGAGGCACTTAGTGCCATGGTCTAGTTGACTGGCTAGGGCTGGGTGCTAGGTTGGACTGGATGATCTTGGAGGTCTCTTCCAACCTGGTTGATTCTATTCTATTCTAAACACAAGTCCACAGTCCCTCGGCTGTGGCATTTTGCAGGGGAAAGACTATTCCCAACCCTGTTCCAAGACCCTTTTATCGACCTCCATGAAAGGAAAACAGGGATGATTTTATCACCAAAATGGACCATTTCCATTTCTCTAAAGGATTGGAGAGACCAGATCTCAGTTTTACAGGCCACACTCAGCACCAGTTGAGAGAATAATTTTGCTGCCTTATGCCCAAACAAAACAGGTGAGAAAACACTTATGTATTTCCTTTTTTGTACAGGAAATCTTGGAGTAACAGATTAATTTCTATAGCTTCTAAGTGTCCAGCTCAGCAAATCTGTATCACTTTATGAATATGGTTAAAACACAGAACTTCATGGTTGAATTCCTCTGTAGTGCATTTACTATGAGCATGAAATGCAGGTCAGTAAGTGGAGAATCAGACCTTATAGTCTGTACAGCTACTGTACATGACCAGGAAGAGGAAGCCTTGTTCACACACTGGAAATCCACATTTCAAAGAGATCAACAGCTAAACCATGTCTGAAGACCAGTTCTCCACCCCATGCTTTCTATATGCACTCCAGACTGAGCACATCAGGAACATTGAGAACACACTAGGTCTCCACATATGCTCCCTTATCATATATGTAAGACAGCACAGATACTTGCCCCCTCTCACATCTGTGTACTTTAAGGGAGTTATAGAATCATATAATCAGCCAGGGTTGGAAGGGACCACAAGGATCATTTAGTTCCAACGCTTCTGCCATGGGCAGGGACACCCTATCCTAAATCAGGCTGGCCAGAGCCTTGTCCAGCCTGGCCTTAAACACCTCTAGTTCCATTTTCTCTAGACACTGATGTCAAGACAACCGATTCACTAATCTCAAGTACTACCAGGACATAAGCAACAGCTATTTACAGACTGAGTCCCCCATCCTTACATGTTCAGTCAACTCATGACCTTGACTGCCTCTTCTTTTGCAGCATATAATAGATGCACCCTATCCTAAATCAGGCTGGCCAGAGGCTTGTCCAGCCTGGCCTTAAACACCTCTAGTTCCATTTTCTCTAGACACTGATGTCAAGACAACCGATTCACTAATCTCAAGTACTACCAGGACATAAGCAACAGCTATTTACAAACCGAGTACCCCATCCTTACATGTTCAGTCAACTCATGAACTTCACTGCCTCTTCTTTTGCAGCATATAATAGATGCACAAGATCCAGACTCACATGTCCAGGTGTACAAAACCAAGAGTCTCCTAGAGATTCACCCCAAAGTCTGTACATAGTGGTGCAACCCACTTCTCTTTGAGACGATCTGGGTGAATAACTACACATACAAATGAATCTTAAGGACAAGAGCATTAAAAAAAGCCATGCACACAAAAAGGAAAGTGATGAGATCCCTTTGCAAATCAGACCTTATTCAATGTTCGTTGAGAAGTCGTAAGGGCTAGGTTTATTTTCTCCTTTCACTAGCTAGCTCAGAAGAAAGGTGAGGATAAGGGATATACAGATAATGGCTTTCAGTGATTGACTTAAATTCACATACATTTCAAAATTCCTCAATATATCACTAGTACCATGGACCTCAAGAAGGGCCAAAATACAGTTGTCCTATTTTCTATTTCCTTGGCACAGTAAAAGGTTGCTTTTCTCCTTTATAATTCACCCAGTGTTGGGTTGTATTCACCTCGAAACTCAAATCACTACTTCTCCCCTCCAATGTACAACGTCCCCCTACCTGCACCTAGTTCATTTAAAGATTGGAATGAACATATAATTCCAAACATACTCCTATCTCTCTCTAACTTGCAGACAAAAAATATTCTGAATTTGCAGTAAATTACCGGTTGCTCACAATCCTTTTTTTTGAAGATAGAATCATAGAAATGTCTTGGTTGGAAAAGACCTCTAAGATCATCAAGTCAGACCACCAACCTGAGATCACTGTATTGTAAAAGCAGAGAATGAAAATACAAATCTGTTGAAAGTGAGGGAATGCAGCAGGATGCACCCTCCATAAGGTTAGAAGTTGAAGTAGTTGGGCATATTTCAGATAAGCAATTAGAGACACCAGACAGAAAACAGATTATGGAGAAAGGTACCCAGAAGATGGTTACAACAGCTATTTTTCCTTGCCTAAATTCAAAACCAATAGGTTTATTCATATTTGTTGTCACCTGATAAAAATCAAAACCATCCAACACATATACCTGTCATGAAGTATATAATCAGACCAAGGAATTATATGCTGCAAGAAGCAAGAATAAGAACTGAGCCATATTCAGGCAGAATGGTGTAGCTAGATATATACAGGTGCATGTATATTTAGCACTGACAGCCAATTTCAGGAAGTTATTGGATCACATTGGCTTAGGACAAATTCCAGCTCAAAAAGATAATATCATGTAACAAGTTATTTCACAACCTACCTCATATTTCTTACCAAAAGCAGCAGTCAGCTATCCTAAACTGCAATAAAAATCAAATTATGATGAACAATTCAGGAGGAAAAAAAACACACAGAGGAAGGAAGGAGAGAATTCTGCATCTTGTACCAAATTCAAGTCAAAATCCTGCTGTTTGTCTTGTATATCTCCAATAACAACAACTTTTATTCACTGCATCTCATCACATGGGAAAAACTCACATTAAAGCACTTCAGGGTCTACAAAAAAGTTGATGAGGGAAAAACAAGCCAAAATCTAAGAAACTTCCCTGTCATCTGCGACAGAGTGAACAGCAGAATTTTGCTAACGTAGATCTTCACATCCCAGTCCCATTAAAGAGGTTATAGGAAAGAAAAATGCCATTTTTCATGGATCATCTCTATTGGAAAGTAGCTGAAGAATGCTAAGTTTGCCAGGCAGATGTGCAGAAAAAGAGCAGCAGAGACCAGTGGAAAAAAGAAATGAATGAAACAAGGCACAGTACTGCCTCTGAGCTTTGAAGTGCCAACTCCCTGAAAAAATGAGGAAACTGTAAGATAACCTCATGGAGAGCAAAGATTTAGATAGAAATTACAACTGAAAATTGAAACTCCAAGAGGCATAATTAGTGTGTTTAATTGATTAGGTGAACAATTAATAAAGATCAGCTGCAAATCCAAGAGAGTTCATGGAGTTTGAAAGAAAGGAAGTGGAAAGGGTAGTTTTTTTCCAGTTGGAACCAAAGGATTAAACCCACTGCATAAAGATGTGGGGTGCAAATTAGTTCTTAAATACATCTGAAGTTGAAGAGAGTGCAGGAAAGTGTTATTTTAAGGACTGGAGCAAAAGCTCAAAATTTAAAAGGTAAATGTAATTGGTATCTTACCACACACACAAATAATTTAAACCCTAAAGTACTTCTTTGAACCCATACTAAAAGTTGTAAGTAAAGCCAAGCAAACTCAGATAAAATAAGATAGCATTGCTTCATTTTTTGAACAGAGAAGCTGATTACTCATAGTAGAAACTACAAAAAGAAATGAGAATATTCTCATTATATAAATCAAGACTGTTTTGAGATGTGCTTCAGCTAAAAAACAAGCAATGGAAGATCAATTCCCATGTATCTTTTTCTGTCAAGGCTTCTGTCTTGCCAAATAGGGGCAGTGAAGCAGATCATATCATAGTCTTTCCACTGTAGGACCGCAAAACAGATCTTCAGTGCAGTCATACCCAAGACTGAACTTCCCCTTTGAAACTGGCAGATGAATATTGCCATTTCCCATTGCCTACTCCAATGCTGCTTTACTCTATAGGTGCAGCCCTTTCTTGTGCAAACAGTACTGTTGCATGTTTTACAGCTTCTTCCTCTGGAAATAAAAGTTGATGCTAGCACAGAGTGAGACCATCGTGCACCCATCCTTTGCTTGTATGTAGTTCAAACAGAAATTTGAAACATTGGAAACCTAACGTGCATCCAGGTTTTGAAGTTACAGCACACCAAAGCAGAAGATGAGGACTGTTGAGGAAGATTCTCCTCCCCCTCTACTCTGCCTTGCTGAGCCCTCACCTGAACACCTATTGTGTTCAATTCTGGGCTCCCCAATTCAAACAGGACAGGGAACTGCTTGAGAGAAGACAGCTAAGGGCTACAAAGATGATTAGGGGACTAGAGCATCTCTCTTGTGAAGAAAGGCCAAAGGGCTTGGGTTTTAGTGTGGAGAAGATTGGGGGAGGATCCTATCAATACTCAAAGGGTGGGTGTCTGATGGATGAGAGAAATCTTTTTTTCCAGTAGTGCCCAGCAACAAGACAAGTGGTAACAGCACAAGTTTGAAGGAAATTCTGTCTGAACATGAGGAACAACTTCTTTACATTGAGGGCCGTAGAGTACCAAACGGGCTCGCCCAGAGGCATGGTAGAGTCTCCATCTCTGCTGGACAGCATCACTATGAAACAAAATCTGCCTGGACAGCATCACTATAAAACTTTCCTTAGATGTTCCTGCTCTGGGCAGGGGGGTTGGACTATATCATTACCAGGGTCACTTCCAACCCCTATTATTCTGTGATTCTGTGGCTACATTAAATTATTTCAGCAAACACTCAATACTAAGGCAAGTTTATATACACCTGAACTGTCCTTTTTAAACTACTATTATGACCTACCAAGAAAAAGACCACAGCCTGCTAGGAAACCTAGTGAAAAGCAAAAGTAAGTCACTGTTGTGGCCTATGTGTACTAACTGGTGTAAACCAACACTAACTAGTGGGTCGAAGAAGTCATCTAGCCATGTGAAGAGGTCTGACACATGGATGGGGAAGATGCCTGCCATCCCAATAGGTTCAGTCCCAGAGGACATGAGTAATACAAACTATTTCTGTAACTCTCAGTAACAATTGAGGAATAGTGTGACCAGCAGGAGCATGGAAGTCATTGTTTCCCTATACTCAACACTGGTGAGGCCACATCTTGAGTCCTGTACCTGGATTTGGAGCCTACATTACAAGAAACACACTGAGGTACTGGAGCAGGTCCAGAGATGGGCATAAAAGTTGATGAAGAGTCTGCAGAACAGCTCTGGTGAGGAGTGGCTGAGGGAACAGGGGTTGTTTAGTTTGGAGAAAAGGAGGCTGAGAGGAGACCTTCTCACTCTACACAACTCCCTTAAGGTTGGAGTCTGGTGAGTGTTAGTCTCTTCTCCCTGCAAACAAGTGAGAGAAAATGGCCCCAAGTTGCACCAAAGGAGGTCTAGATTGGACATTAGAAGCAACTTCTTGACTGAAGGGGTTCTCAAAGACTGGAACAGGCTCCCCGGGGAGGTATTTGAACCCTCATCCCTGGAAGTACTTAGAAGAGGCAGAGATGTGCTGCTGAATGCCATTGTTCAGCACCAGACTTGGCAGAGTTAGGTAATAGTTAGACTCGATCTTAGAGATCTTTTCCAAACAAAACACTTCTATATCTGCCAGATGCATTCCCCTACCAAGCAAACATTGGGGACGATGACCAACAAACATCTTAGCTTCAAGTCCTCCAGCATCTTTCAAGGCTGACATTCACATTTGTCATTCACCAAGTGACCTCAGCATTTCCAGTTTTTCATGTTAGCTTTCTCTTCAAAACAGCCAAGTTCTAATATTGCATTTCACTGTGTGCATCATTTCAGTAACCCTGACTGATGCTCAGTAGCTCCTGGGAGAAGGCCAGCTATTCTCATCCAAGTTCATTCATTAGACTTTAGAGGAAAGGTCATGCTAGCCAAAGGAAAGCTATCCCACAGCAGTTATTTTTGCAGCTCACAGAAAAAGTTCTACCCAGCTCCATGCTATCGTGTTGCATGCTGCTCATCCTCCTCACGCGTGCTTGCCCTGTCAGCTCATACATCACTTGCACACGACGTTTTCAGCTGGTTTAAGTTGTGCCCCCCCCTCCCCCCCTCAAGGATTTAGAAATGCAAATCAAAATGCTCTTGTTCCTAATTACAGCCAGCACCAGCAGCCAAAGTATTATGGATTTAGGAGCTCAGTTTTATACAACAGTTGAAAGAAGCAAAATTGAGTTAGCTGAATAAAACACCTTAGGAAAAAAAATAGTACCAAGTTATGGAAAGTACAACCAGAGCCACTGGTCTACAGATCCGCAGCAGAACAGCAAAGCCTGACACATGTCAATAGGGATATGCAAGTGTCCTTCACAGGATTTACAATGTATACGTTAAGAAGCTAGAAGGATTTAACCAAATTGCTGTACTGACAACCTTAAAGCTAACTGCATGTGTTCTGACATCATACATGGTATGGCAGGATACCGCCACAAAGAGGTGCCTTCCAGACAGCTCATGCCAATGTTTTGAATAAGATATGATTTATATTCACTTTTGTATTTTTCACTAGGGGATAAATAACAAAATGAAGCGTGTCACATTTTGTTTATTCTTTTTTGGCCCTCCCAGCCAAACATGTTCTCAGTCTGCAAACATTTAACATTTTTAGCATCAGTGCTTTACCACAGAAGACATCTGAAGGTTATCCTCTTCCCTTTAATAAATTATATAACCCAAAGGTTGATCAAAGCACTCTCTCAACTTAAGCAGAGTAATGAAAGAAAAGTTTAAATTAAAATAATTTAAATTTCCTTGGTATTGAAAATGTGGCTATGCACGGCAGAGAGAGGAGGAGGCTGGGGGGGAGGGGGGGGCGGTGTTTGTTACTGATTTTATTTTTTAAATAGACATAATCAAATCTTCTTTTAAAGTTACAATTAATTCCTAGCTGGAAGAGGGCAAAACCCATATGGAATTAAATTTCTCTTTGGAAATTATGTGTTTGCATTCCTCCTATATGATGATTTTTACCACACCACAAACTTCCTAATTAATTGCAACCTACTTCACTATACTGAAACAGATGTAAATAAGGACTTTTCTAGTCACTATAATCCTCCTCACTACACATGTATGTAAAGCAGGGCACTAGAAGCTTTGCACACCTACAGATTAAATTAAATTCCACCATCTCCAGATCTAGTTGGAGATGTCCCTGCTCACTGCAAGGAAGTTGGACAAGATAACTTATGAGGGTCCCTTCCAACCCAGTGCATTCTATGATTCTATGATCTTCTGCAGGATATCAGCAGCTTTTCTCCTGTTAAGTGAAGGACAGAAGTGACATTTCAATACAAATTCACCCATTGCTACTCTTATTCTACTCCAAGGGAAGTCAATGGTTAGAGCCCTTTAAACACCCCACCTGAAGCACTCTACCCATAAGAAAAAAATGGCTCCAAAGGAAAAAGTCACCCTTGCTGCACTGTGCTTTGGCATATTTAGGAAAATCTGCCAAGTGATTGAGCTTGGTCTTACGTAGGAAAAGGCTGGCAGGATCACAGGAAAGCTTAAAATATTGGAGAACTTAAAAGTGAGAAAAGACTAAAGCAGTAAAACCCCATGAAAACAAAACTACTGCAGACTGAAACATGCCCAGGAGATGCAAGCGTGGCCTAATGCCAATCACCATCAGCTTGAAAGATGGTACTTAATAAGGAGAGTTTCATGCTCAAGAGACTGTTTCAAAGTAAGCTGTGGAATCAGGAAGAGGGTAGCTCAGATGATGGATACTGTCAGTGGAAAACTCAGTAGGCTTGCTGACAACGACCTTGGAAAATATTAAGAGACTAAGTAGGAAAGTGCAATGTTCTCCCAGCCCAACTCTTTCTCAGCATCTGTTTTCCCATCTAGAAGTGGTCAATTGTAAATTAATCCATTGCCCCAAGACAACATTTTCTTTGAGCTTAGAGACCAAAGGCCTCTGTAACAATTAGGAGATGGTCTTTTGAAACCAAAGGATCAAAGATCACTGCTTTCAGCATACAATCACTAAGGTAGCCCTTAGTTTATGCAATACTATAAAAAGTGAACCATGACTTGCAACTTTATAGAGTTCCATGCAGTGCAACCCCAAAAGGAAAAAATCCTCCCATTACACAGCCTACAGCACATCTGAAAGGAACACTATTAGGTTAGGAAAATGCAGTTCAATGGGATTGGTATGAATATCTAATTTTTAGATCTCTTAAGGCCCTGGATCAGGCTTTGGGAAACCTGCATTCAATTGCTGTATTTGCCAGAGACTTCCTGTGTGACCTCAGGAACATCATTCTGCTTTTTGGGGCCTTTTTGATTGCTCATAGGCAATAAGCAGACAATACTTCTCCACTCTCTGCCATATTCATACCAGTTGTAAATTCATTTCACAGCTGCAACAGTCACTGCAGCAGAACCTCACACCAGGCTGTCTCATGATCCATGCAATATGAACTTGAACATTAAATCTTGCTTTAACACCAATTGCTTTAAAAAAAAAAATAAAGAAAAATGCCCTTTTAAAACTTTTTTATTGTTTCAGGAAGGGGATATCTATCCTACAGTGATTCAATAGGGGAATGTGTCCAAATGGATTTATATATGTTTTAAATATGCAGATCTGTAGACCATGGAAAAGGGAGACTCTTCTCCTAACACCAAAACTGCTTCACCACACAATCCTTTTCTTACTTCTGTTAGAATCATAGAATCAGAGTTGGAAGGGACCACAAGGATCATCTAGTTCCAACACCATTCTTTAAACAACCTGTTCCTATTTCTGTTTCATCATATGCAAAGTATATCCAAGGAGCAGGAAGGCATAATTTGAACTCCTTTGGACTATAAAAATCACAAAATGGTGGGAAATAAGTGGGTTGGTTTGGTACCTTGCCTTTGTTTTTATTCTGCTCCTTCTCTCACCAAGTATGTTGAGGACTCTAAAGGGCTACCTCAGTGCCTTGGCATCCATATTCAAGATGTCTCCTTCTCACAATGCAATAGGCTCTCACTTTCAACCATTAACACATCCCACTCTCCGTCATCTGTGTTCTAGGAGTCTAACAACAGCTGTCTTCAAAAAAAAAAAAAATCCAACAAAACCCCTAGAACTATACCACTTTTAAGACCATCCAACTGTTCCACATCTGCATTGTGCTCAGCCAGACTGAAAATGTGTTCCAAGTAAGTGATGGAAACAGGTCAGTGTAAATACTTGGCAGCAACAACAGACACTGCAGTGTCCCACTTTTTATTTCAAAAGCTAGCACATATTCTCTGTAAGAAAGAAGGGGAAAAAAGAGAGAAGGGGGAGAAAGAGAGAAGGGAGAGAAGGGGGAGAAAGAGAGAAGGGAGAGAAGGGGGAGAAAGAGAGAAGGGAGAGAAGGGGGAGAAAGAGAGAAGGAGCATTTTGATCTGTTGTCTCTGAGGTTAAGCATTTTAACAGCATAGTTATTCGTCTCTTCTCCATCTCTATTTTGGGGGATAGGATGCTCCAAAAAAGCTACATCAAGCAAAGTTATCACTGCGGACATCTTTGACTTGTACTTGGAAGGAACCTAGCTCACTTTTCGTATACAAAACCTACTCAGCTTAAGCACTCAGGACAAAGAGAGCAAAAAGTGATAAAGGCATTTTGCTTTTGGAAGCAGCCTGTAACAATGTAGAACTTTGTGGTGGTAAGGGGATATGGTTTCAATTCTAACCTGGATCAGACTCTAGATATTCTGACATGGATCAAACAGAATTGCCAAAACATATTCTTCCCTTTCAAAACATTCCATTGGCTCTGGCCTCATTAGGCAGTTTAAACGCTATTTCATTTTAAAAAATTAAAAATACAGTGTTAAAAGGTTACAGTGAAATAGCAAAAAGATGTGGAGCAGAAGAACACTGGCACTTTAATTACTCAACTTCTGCTCTCTATGGGGTACCATAGCGCTAGCCGTCAGATTAGAATGAGGCATTGCCTGAATGAAGAGCTGTTACACTTACTAGGTTCATTTCTACCAGTTATTCTGGGATTACTAAAATTAAAACCATTGTTTTCTCTTTTGTGGCAGGTTAAGGCAGCTTGCTATAAACACCACTATGAGAAATACTTCAGGAACCACAGTTGGCTCTGCTTCAGAGTAGGATTAGACCAGATGATTCTCAGAGACCTCTTTCAACCTAAATTACTCTACAACATCCTTAAACGTCTTTTTTCCACTCCTTTTTAAACTCATTTCCTAAGTATTTTCTTGTTTACATTGACAAATACATTAGATTATATCAGACATAGTTCCTACTGGCCACACAAGTTGCTCAGTCACATTTTTAATCGGCTCTATGGCAGCATGGTTGTATATATGTGACCGTGGTTATTCCACAGTCACAACTTGTTTGATTACTGAAGAAAGCAATCCAAATGCTACTAAAAAGCAAGCATGTTTATATGCCCTTTGATCAACAAAGACATTGCAAGAGTGTCCTGAGGTAATTATACAATTTATGCAAGTATCACCTTACCCAAACTTCCATCCCCTTCACAAGTTTTTCAGATTTACTGATTTCTCATTTGCCTTCTTGCACAGCAAAGAGGGAAGAAGTACTTTACCAAGGTAAATACAACCGTGAATCCGTGTTTCTGATGTCCTGCTTTCATCTCCCATGTGAAGGCACATTCATCACAGTCCTGGCCTGATTATCTTGGTACCCCAATTTGTCAAGATGAAATCCTGTTTTCTCCTGTGTTTGTCATTTCCCTCAGTGAAAACGGCAGTGCCACACTACAGTGATTTAAACTGAAGGAGATAGGTAGAAAGGCACAGATAAGTGGAAACCAAAAGATCTTACCTGTGGCTGATTCCTCTCCTCTCACACCTGCAGGAAAACTGCTTATGTACATATATCAGCTTGGGTCCCTGATTAGTAATATTTCTTACAGGCTGCTCTGAAGAAACTGCAGCACTGGAGAATTAGAGAAAATCATCTTACATAGCAGAACAAATTATTCTTTTGTTTTTAAAGGCAATCTGCATAAAGGGAAGTAGATTACTAATCAACTATCACTGAGAAAACCTTTGAGGTATTAGATAAAATATCATATCCATTATGTTAGTAAGTAGCCCAGAAAACAGCAAAATAACTTTTTCAAGACAAGCTTTATGTTTGTTGAGATGATGCAGAAGGATCTTGGAGCACTTAAAGAACACTCCCCCAAATGCCATCTGAGCAGCCAAAGTACAAGCTGAGACAGACAAATTAATAGATAATTACCAGCAAGCAAGCAGAAGGGCATGGTATAAGTTCAAGGTACACTTGTTGAGGAAGCAGGCAGGGCACACCACAGGAAAAACACATTTCTAAGAAGCAATGTAATTATGAATTCTGCCTAGCTGCAGCTTGACAAACTCAGAGACAACACAAGGTCACAAATCTGTCTTTCAACTAGACCACAACGCCCATCCTTAGGTTTACCTAAGGTACCCAAACAGATAAACCACTGCAGAAATAAGATGTTTCTCTGACTAACCTTAGCTAGAACTTTTCATGCCACATATTTGGACCTTGGCTAATAATTTTTTTTTGTTTCCTTGAAGTGCTTGAACCCCAACACACCAAGGTAACCCCACAGCTTAAGAGGGACAGGGATCTGCTGGAGAGAGTTCAGCGGAGAGCTACAAGGATGATTAGGGGACTGGAGGGCATGGCTTGTGAGGAGAGGCTGAGGGACCTGAGACTTTTTAGTTTGGAGAAAAGAAGACTGAGAGGGGATTTAATAAGTGTTTATAAACATCTGAGGGCTGGTCAGGAGCAGGGGACAGGCTCTGCTCACTTGCTCCCTGTGATAAGACAGGTGATAAGGGGTGTAAGTTGCAGCAAAAGAGGTTCCACCTCAACACAAGGGGGAACTTCTTTACTGGAAGGGTCACATTGCACCCGAACAGACTCCCCAGAGAGATTGTGGGGTCTCCTTCTCTGGAGACTTTCAAGGTCTGTCTGGATGTGTTCCTCTCTGATCTGTGCTAGATTGTGTGGTCCTGCTCTGGCAGGAGGGTTGGACTAGATGATCTCCTTGGGTCCCTTCCAACCCCTAATATCCTGTGATAACTACACAATATTCAGTCACAAAAGTCATAGCTGCATGTTGAGCGATAATAAACACCTTGAAATTGCAACATAAAAAAGGCAACATTAAAATTTCACCTTTTTTTTGTAACACAGGTTTTTAAAAAAAAAGGGCAGACAAAATTCTTAGCTTTACTATACTTTAAGTGCCTGTTAGACCAACTCCAAATGACTAGAGTAGCTTAGGCCAGTAGGACCAATTCATCTAGTTAAATGACACCAAGATATGCTGCTCATACCACTATCAAGGCTTAGCATGCTGGTGGTATTCTAAAGATAGCATTGTTAAATAAGCCAAAAACACCCCAGGAATCAAGCTCAATATATAAAGCCAATCTATTCCCATCAATTAGGATGACACATAGACTGCTAAAAGTATACAGATCCGTAGTGACCATTGAGCCTCTGAACCCAGTCCAGCTCTCTAAACCTACAGGCTATGGATATCAGCTGATACAGACGGCCTGTTAAGTCCCAATCTCCCTCGGAAGCTTATTCCAGTCTTTAAAAGCTCTTCCAGTGAAGGAGTTTCTTCTCTTATCCAACCTAAACTTCCCCTAGTGCAACACGAGGTCATTTCCTCTCCTCCTATCACTTGCTACTAGGGAGAAGAGACCAATACACCCACTTCACTCCAATCTCCTTTCAGAGAATTGTAGAGGACAAGAAGATCTCCCTCCAAACTCCTTTTCTCTAGGTTAAACAACCCCATTTCCTTCAGACACTCCTCACAAGACCTGTTCTCCAGGCCCCTCAGTAGCTTTGCTGGCCTTCAGTGGACATGCTCCAGTATCTCAATGTCTTTGTTGTAGTGTGGACCCCAAAACTTGAACCTAGGACTCAAGTTGTGGCTTCCTCAAGATGGAGCAGTTGCACAGTTCTGTAGGACTGTTGAATTAATAATGAGCCTGAGAAAAAGTTAAGATTAGAAACCATACAATCTGCTCATGAAGATATGGTCAAAACCCCAGAAATAAAGCACCTTCTGAACATTCGCTGCAAATGTGTATCAGATTTTAAACCAGCAATCCATTCCTGCTTCTTCGTGGTGTATAGCATTGCCATGGACTGCTGAGTAGCTGTCATGCTATGCAGCTTGGCTGCTCTCCAGTCCTGGGTGAAGCAATCCCCACAGCATTTGCATGGAAGAGAGGATGGGTTCCTTTGATGTGAACAACTGTCAGAGAATAAGAGGTGGGTTTGGGTTTTTTTTTCCCCTGGCATTTATTTATCGCCTCCTATTCATAAGTAAAAACCTATGCCAGGTGTCCCAGAAACTCTTCGAAATGTTTCGGTGCCCATGTAGAGAACATCCAGTCTCCAGATCTTATGTTGTGGGGATTTTGCAACAGCTTTGCAAAAGCTGAAGGCAATCTCTTCTTCAATAGCTGTTTCTCTGCACATTCAGCTGCAAATACGCTGTGAAAAAGACAGTTCCTTTGATACGACACAAGCGGTTTGTATTGAAATGCAGTTGTTGGTTTTAACTTTGCAGCTTTAGACAGTTTCTGCAAATAATTTTTGATAATTACTTAAATGTTATTTCATATGAAAGTCATTACTACTAAAATCTGCAGTACCCCACCAGCAAGGAGGGGAAAAAAAAAGTAATAATAAAGAAATGGGTAAAAGTTGCAAGCACAGCTCATCTATTGTTTCCTACTCAAGCAGGGTTGCAAATGCTGGAGCCTGTTGGCATTTCAAAGTGTCTGGAGACTCCTGCAGTTTTCTAGAATTACATGGTATGGCTCTTGGTGCTCCACAGACACCACAGCTGATGTATAAAATTAAAGATGCATTTCTCAAAGCTGTGTGTGGTGTGCTCCACGCCCGATTGGAAACAGGAAATCTACTCATGGATGGCTGCTTAGTCAGGCACTTGGAGCCACATGGTCACGGCGGGTTGACAAGAGGTATAAATTTTGCACCATAAGCAACGTAAAAGTGTGATGCACTTCAAATATTCCTTGGCCTACTGAAGTCCACCTCTGACATTTATTCTTTTGTAACAAAGGTCTACTAGCTTTGGAAGCTTCCAGAAGAAGAGGAATAGCATGCCTGCCTTTACAAGCAAGTGTCCACTGGAGCATGGTTCAGATTGATAACCCAGTAAATGCTCAACCTGACCAGGAAGTGCTCCTCGCTTGTTAGTCTATGTTCCCATACAATGCACTGCTGCCTAGGACACTGGCAGTTCCATGGAGAAGCTTCTGAAAATGGGGAGAAAAGGAGGCTGAAGGAAGACCTCGCTCCCTATAACTCCCTGAAAGGAGGTTGGAGCCAGGCAGAGGCAGATCTCTTCTCCCTAGCAACAAGTGGTGAGAGGAGAGGAAGAAGCCTCATGTTGTACCAGGAACATTTAGGTTGGATGTTAAAAGCAAATTCTTCACTGAGAGGCTTCCCAAAGACCGGAACAGGCTCCCCAGGAAGCTGTTAGAATGCCCATCGCTGGAGGTGTTTCAAAGATGCAGAGATGTGATGTTGAGGAACATGGTTTAGCATGACGCTTGGTGGTGTTAAATAATGGTTGGACTCCATGATCTTACATGTCTTTTCCAACCAAAACAACTCTACAATTCTCTTAAGTGCAGAAATACATCAGTAGGAAATTAATAGCCTTTATTGGCATTTGCACAAGAACCTCAACCTTCACTTGTAGTACCAGGCAGGGACATCCTCACCTCTCTCTCAGGATGGCTGGTGAAAATACGAGCCCTGCCCAGATCCTGTCCTGACACCAGAAGGACTGTTTGAGGAACTGAAGTATTAGTCCAAAACATATTCAGTGTGCTCACAGCCTCCATTCCCCATATTTCATTTACATCTTGTGGCTTTCTGTTGTCCCAAGTTTCTTGTCCCACTTCTATCTGCAACTCTGCTGTGTCAAGCTCTGCACTGCAGCTTCAGTTTGCTGTTAAGTATAAAGGAGAACAGCAGCTTAGGTTTACTGTGAACTTGTTCGAGTGCACTGTTGTGATGCTTTTGTTTCTTCTCAGAGACCAGTCTCAGAGCACTGTAACCTTTAAAGGGAAACCTGGAGTTTCACAATTGTTTTCTTAGGTACTTTTCTGATCTCTTCTGCCATCAAGATGAAAAATAACAGTAACTACAAAGTGAGTGTGAACCCAAAAACACTAGAAAAGCCTTTCTAGGAAAGATGTTTCTGTGGTGGAGGGCCCAATAGGCCCAAAATTAGGCTCATTCATGTCTTGCCCTGCCTGGACATGTTTTTCTGCCCATACCAGAGGTAAACACATAGACTAACACAAAGGGGCATAACAAACCTGGTGCCATAAAGTCTGGCCTGCCCGGGGCCCCTGGTTGTGCAACACAGTTGTGTAAGCCCATGCACCCTTATAGTGGCTTTCCAGTATCTGAAGGGAGCCTACAGGAAGGCTGGGGAGGGACTATTTACAAGGTCTAGTAATGTCAGGACAAGGGGGAATGGGTTTAAACTGGAAGAGGGGAGATTTAGACTGGATGTTAGGAGGAAGTTCTTTACAGTGAGGGTGGTGAGACACTGGAACGGGTTGCCCAGGGAGGTTGTGGATGCCTCCTCCCTGGAGGTGTTTAAGGCCAGGCTGGATGAGGCCTTGAGTAACCTGTTCTAGTGGGAGGTGTCCCTGCCTATGGCAGGGGGTTGGAGCTGGATGATCCTTGAGGTCCCTTCCAACCTAACCCATTCTATGATTCTATGATACTAGAGATTATATAAGCATGTAGATTCCAATCAAAGATAACAAACCTTTCTTTAAGGCAGCCACCAAAACTTAGGAAAATGTAGGTTCCCAGCTCTGTGACCAAAACAAATATCAATCAATCTCTTCAACAGGGTCTACAGAGAAAGCAGCACTGGTTACTCAGGCGCCATAACAATTTTGGTTGTTTCCAAAATTAGTGCCAAGACTCTATTCTGGCTTCCACAAGCTCATTTTAGCACTGGTTAAGTCAATTAAGTTAAACCTAACTGCTGGAAAATTATGAATGGGATGTCCAAAGAGAGCTTGTCTCAACTAATCTGCCTCTCAGCCAACTTTAAATTTAACCAGGGCAGCTCTTGTTGTTTAGACAAGACATACACAACATTTCTGGGATAGCTTATACATTCTCCAGTAAGTAGCATTTATGTTTTCAAATGCTGCAGTACAGAAAATCTCCTGAAAACCACTGGGGCTGTTAAGTTCCTGTCAAAGTCTTTGCACTTCCTTATTCCCATTAGAAAAGGAAAAAAAGTTCTGGGAATGAGTACTGGGAGGTTGGGGTGGTTTGGTTTTTTAGTTTGTTTTGTTCCTCAGATTTTTTTCCTTAGTTTTTAATATACAGCTGCGTAGCCTTGCAGTAACACTCTACCAGTTTCCTGTAATATCTTTCAGCCACAAAAGGAAACTGCAGGGCAAAAAGAATGACTACAGACAAATGCACTTCTCAGGTAAGCAAATAAGATTTAGAAAGAAAAAAAAAAAAAAAAGGCCATAATAAAAATAGTTGTCCAGGCATCAAAAGTCTTCCACAACTCTCTTCCCAAGCATTTCAACATCTGAGTTTAAAACATCTAAACTAACTTCTTGTTGATTTGTGGACAAGGAGACCACCACCACAGCACAGCTTGAAAAAGAAACCATAGGAGCTGAACGCCTGCTTGATCACAGAATCATCAAATGGTTTGGGTTGGAAGTGACCTCCAAAGGTCAACTGCAGTGAGCAGGGACATCCTTTGCTAGATCAGGTTGCTCAGAGTCTTGTTGAGCCTGACCTTGAGTATCTCCAGGGATGGGGCCTTAATTACTTCCCTGGGTAACCTGTTCCAGTGCTCCACCACCCTCATAGTAAAGAGCTTGTTCCTAACATCCAGCCTAAATGTCCTCTTCTCTAATTTCAAACCATTGCCCCTTGTCGTATCACTGCAGGTCTCTGTAAACAGTCCCTCTCTAGCCTTCTTGTAGGCTCCCCCATCAGGTACTGGAAGGCTGCTATTACATCTTTCAGGTGTTATTTGGGACATGGAAGTGTTCTGTTAAATGAAAGTTACCACCAACCATCCACAAAGTTCTGATTTTCTCCTTGATTTTTTTTTAAAGCTCTCCTCTGCCAGAATCATCACTCTAGGGGGAAAAAAAATGCTTGAAAAAAAAAAATATCAATTTTGAGGCCAGTAAAAGTGCAAATTTTACCTCTATGTCTACTGTTGTCACTTATGACATTTGTCTTGCAATGACTGAGAACTGTTGGACTTTTTTTAACCATGTCCATCAAGAATCTTGTGTAAGTAGGTTACACAGGAATCATAGGCTTCATACAGTCTTGTATTACACAATCTTGAGTCTTAGGCTTCACACAGATGGATAATACATTTAACCAGTGAGACTGAAAGCAATGGGAAAGAATTTAGAGTAAGGGGAAAAATTAAGGATGGCTAAGGGTGGGAATAAATCAACTCTTTCCACAAGAGGCTGGAAAGGTTCCACAAATTTGTGCACACCTACTCTTCTTTGTAAGGGCTGTACCACTGTTGATGCTATCAGAACAGTTTATCCTGGTAAGCACAACTTTTTAATGGCATCAAGATACCCCAGTCTTGAAATTAATAAATTCAGTCCATTTTTAAACACTTAGTACAATGCATTCCATTTAATTGGTGGTTAGAAGAATGTGCTTTTTAATCATCTACAGAAGAAGCCTGGGTTTAACAAAAAAAAAAAGTATAATCCAGAGACTGGAGATGGTAGGTGACTAATAGCATTTACACTTTCAACAATTGTGGTCAAGTTTTTATGTGTAAAGCTCTGGGATAAACTCAAGAGGTGATTACTGTAATTAAGGAATTTACAGATCTCTTTCTTTAGAGACAAGCTATTTGGCAGAGAATTGCAGCCTCCTCAACTCCTTCCAATCCTCTGAAGTCACTAATTTCTGCCCATTAGGTTCCCAACAAGCATATGCAAGGTGTCAGTCAAAGCCCTACCCGAGACAAACAATTCTTGCAGACATTTTCCAGCTTCTGGCTTTGCCAGGCGCACAGGGGCAGTTCCAGTCCCAGGGAAGGAGGCAGACTCCAGCAAGATCCAACCCACCACACACCCAACAAGCAATAACAAGTGCTAACTTGAGTACAGTTAGTCCTGACTACATTCAATGTAATTTCTTCAAGAACAGAAAAGTGAAAATCCAGATGTACACAGTTGTAAGTGACTATTGCTTCTCTCTAAGGAGGTTCCGTCCCCACCCCAATCCAAGTCATTAGGAGTTTATATGGCACATCTGGGTATACTACAGATGTGCAAAAGCAGGTTACCTTTGCTAGGAAGGATGGACTAGAGACAGCACAAAACTGTGCATTCTGAAAAATCTTCCTTAATGACAACTGGATCTCAGATTTCACCTGTGAATAAGCATCCAGACACATGCCACAGACACTGAAGGAAGTGGATACATCTTCAGATACAGTGCACCTGTGAATAAACACCTTAGCCAAACACCTAGTGAAAAATCTTTTAGCTCTAATGTAATATCCAAACCTAAAAGTCATCTGAGCTGATTAAACCAACACTGACTAGACAAGTCAAATCAGGGGAGATCTGTCTTCAAATCAGGGACTTGGGTTTCCCAGATTGAAAATTTTCATGAGAAGTATGATTTTGCTAAGATGGTTGTGGAGAAGGGCTGAATCCTTCAGACTGTGCACATGAAAAAATGATCACCAGACACAGTTATTAGATTACCCTCAGTGACAAAGCACAGAGACTGCAGCTGTCCTCTTCACTGTTATTTGACTCTGCAAAGCCATCACTTTTGTAACACATTAGAGAAGATTGGGTTGAGAGGAAAGGGGACATTTAATTGCATTAGACAAATTGACATCGAGTTTGTCACAATTTATGCAGTAGATTCTGAAGTTCAGTACCACAAACAATAGATAAATAAATAATAAAACACTACACTAAACCCAAACACGTTACTATTCAAATCAAACCTAGATACAGATAAGAATATTTAGAGGAGTTAGAGTCACCAACCTAAGAAAACTACTAGAGAGGGTAAAAGCTCTTGCTTCAGATTTAGCTCAATTTCTCATTAGAGGGGATTAGAATGAAATTTTCATAGATGCCTCTAATTCCCATGGGGTCTACTATCCTCATCTCAAGCATCTGCAATGGTCATCAGAGAAATAGTACTATGTTAGGCAGACCACAAGCCCAATTCAATATAGCAATTACTATGTTTTCTTCAGCTTGATAAAATGTTAAACAGTCAATCTGATGCTGACATCAAAATGCAATCTTGAAACAAAGCACCAGATAAGCATTTGTGTATGGACAAGACTGTCTAAGCTGCAACAATTAATATTCAATTCAAGAGATGCAGGGTTGCCTATCCAAACCACAGCCTACCCCCACACCAATCCCTTTGAGTGTCCTTTCTTGAGGAGAGGCTGAGGAAGCTGGGGTTGTCTAGCCTGGAGAAGAGGAGGCTCAGGAATGATCTCATTGCTGTCTACAACTACCTGAAGGGAGGCTGTCTACAACACCTGAAGGGGTGTTGGTCTCTTCTGCCAGGCAACCAGCAATAGAACAAGGGGACACAGCCTCAAGTTGTGCTGAGGGAGGTCTAGGCTGGATGTTAGGAGGAAGTTGTTGGCATAGAGAGTGATTGGCATTGGAATGGGCTGCCCAGGGAGGTGGTGGAGTCACTGTCCCTGGAGGTGTTCAAAAAAAGGCCTGGATGAGGCACTTAGTGCCATGGTCTAGTTGATTGGCTAGGGCTGGGTGATAGGTTGGACTGGATGATCTTGGATTCTAAATTGCTGCGTGAAAGATTTGTTTAGATTGCAGTAAAAACAGAACAGTGGGCTATACATTTGGGTCAGGAAAATGCAGAGATCACTGGTTTATATTTTAAATCAGTGTGGGCATTTGGGTAGGACTTTTCTGCTTGGTGAGTAAGGGCAAAAGAACAAGCAGACCATTTTCTTCTAAATATCTTTTCTGTTCTTTGTGGAGCAAGCAGTTTGTCTCTCAGAGTCCAATGAAAGAGGGAACAAGGAATAATCAAAATCTCCAAAGTTACTGGAAATGTGCTATATGTAAAACTCTCCTTCAGCCCAACAGGGAAAAAAAAGGAAAAAGGGAAAAAACTCCACACCATAGTTGTCACTGCTTTCTCCAAAACAATTACTTCCTATCAACCTGTTAAGAAGTGACAAATGCTAGTCACATGACCTCTTTAATTTCTGTCTTTCCTGCCAGCACAACTGTGTAGAGGTGACATGTTTGGTTACCTGGTTTTCATTTTTATATGATTTAACAAAAATACAATAGAGGCCAAATTCATTTCTTGGAATCAAGGTCTAAAGTTATGCTAAGGGCCTGAAGCAACATAGAGTGGATCCAGGGTACTGGACTAAGGAAATCCTTTATGAGCAGAAATGTAAGTACCCCAGTCACAGCAGACCCGCAGTGTCAGATCAACTCAAACACAGGTAGTCAACTGAGCATCACGTGTTCTCCAGTGCTGCAGTACAGCAGTAGCAATTAGCCAGTATCACAACCCAAATTTCAAAAGGTAGACTCTAAACACACACAGTATTTAATTTCTGCCACTACACTTAGAAGAGACTGAAGTGAGATCACTTATTCTGGAAGAAGAAAGAATGGAGTAAAAGTTCCACAGCTGTCTCAGACAAGGAGGCATTAGAGTTTCCCAACTCCTTCTCCTTTAAGATGTGCTAAGAGATGAAAAAAAAATAACAGCAAGTGGAATGATGAGAAGACACTTCTTGAAGCAGAAGTAGTATTTCTCTTGCTTAAACTGTACAGCTCAATATCTACAATGTAAAAAAAAAAAAATCTCTTGCTTTGATACATGTGGAACACAGTCAGTCATGCATGAAAACCAAAAATATTTCACACTTTTGTCTGCATCTTTTTTTTTCTGTCAGCTGGCAAGACATAAGCCTTCTTCTCCTAGCTCTTACTTCTAGTCCCTTTTGAAGTGATCTGCAGAGTTCGGTGCTTGCCTGCTTCATAGAAAACTCCAGCAGTATGAAGTCACCATAAGCTAAAGCTGTGTCAAGGGTCAGGGCTGAACCAACCACTAAATAAGTGACAGATGCTCTCTACTAGCCTCTCTCCATTCCCAAAGGGAAGAAATAAGGTAGAGAGAGTGATGGGTTGGAGGGGAAAAAAAAAAAAAAAAAAAAACAACCACAAAAACAAAAGTACTTTAATGAAGCTAAGAAAATGAAATACATACCATTTTCTACAAACTAGCGTTGAACCCAACCTCCTCATGGCAGTTAGTCACCATCACCACTGATGTAGTGGAGGGAGTCCCAGACTGGACTCAGGAGACAGGAACCAGATTCAAGAACACATGGATCAGGATTGAATGCAGAATGGACAGAGTCCTGCTGAGAACCAGCTACAGAAGAAGAGGAAGAAGAGGAACTTCACCCTGGTGAACTCTCAATTATATGTCCATGGAATGGAATCCCTTGTTGGTCAGTTTAGGGTCACCTGAACTGTCTAGTCCTCCCTACAGGTGCAGTCTTGTGCTCTGCAGTCCCACACAGCACAATAGAGGTAGTAGTGACCTTGCTCTGCACCCCAACCCTTGGTACTAACTCTGCCAGTGTTCTCACTGCTAGAAGCAGCTACTGTCTTTAAGAACATGCCACAAACTGCAGAAAGTGCAGTTACTGAGCAGACGCTGAGCTGGAAAGTCAAATCGCTGAACACACTTTATTCTGTTCTAACTCAAACCAGTGATGGTAACATCATTCATTTCAGCTGGTGATAACTCTGATGCTAAAGAACATACTTCAAAAATATCAATCACCTGAACAGTGTTGCTGCTGAGCAAAATAGCACAATCATCTAGGGTTATGGAAAATGAATTATTTTTTCTTTCAGCCACAGGAGCCTCTCAGATAATCTATGTTGACTGCTGAGTGTTGTGTTGCTAGTCAGATGAGAAACTGAAGAAAGCCTGAAGCACATTTATCATAGTCCAAAATGGAAAACACACAGAGACACTGGATATTTGCTTATTCTTCCCTGCAACAAATTCATTTCTGCATCTGTTTCAAGTGCTCTTGGAGGAAAAATAAAGTATCTGGACAAGTTAGAAAGGCATTCCTACACTCCAGAAAGCATTCAGCTCTGGGAAGTGGAGAAGAGGAACCAGGAGAAACTGAAGATGGCTAGCCCTTAGGAAGATGCAGTGGAGCTAGAAGGATTATGATTAGTTCCATTTCTTGAAGAAGGGATTCAGCCTTCTAACATATGGGGAGAAGTGGCTTATGTAGGGGGGGGAGGGAATGGAATAGAAATGAGAGCTTTTCTCAGTCAATAGGCTGATTCTTGCTCTAAGGCTACCTTTTATGTGCATATTCTGTGGTAATCACCTAAAACTTTAATGTAACATCGACTTTGCAAACCTAAAATGTAATTTATGTTTTTTATCTAGGATGATCCATAGGAATGAATTGTTGGCTAACACCATTATTTTTGATACCCATGAAATACTTCAACTGCAAGAAATGAAAAGGGAGATTTTGTACCCACTAAGCTGATGGAGCTCTCACTGAGAAATGTGAAATTATGCAAATGTAGACTTTAAGAGCAATGGAAGAACTTTCTTCCATTATGCACACACAAGTATGAGCAAAAGGTCAGGCAGTGGTTAGCTAAGCTGCACAGCAAACACAGCTTATTTAGGAATCACACAATGCTATATAAGGACTTGACATAAGTTATCAACAGCTGCAGCAGTGATGTAAATTTCTGACTTCTGGAATGACTGTTAATTCTTAGCTGATTTAAACAAGAATAAGCTGCTGCTCTTCCTGGGCTTAGATGAGGTAGCAAATACCAGCACACCTTGGGCAAACAGTGTGCTCTCTAAACAGGACATAGATATGGCACACCTTAATTAAGGTGTATCTCTCTTTCCATGTTTAGTCAGTTATACCCATAAGCTTTTAAGAAATCACTTTCTACTTTTTTTAAAGCATGTCTTTATGATGAGCAACACAAGCAGCTTCAGGTCCATACATAACAAAATGTTTTCTGTTAACTGGTTACTCACGGGATGAGTTTAAAAGACAGTAAATCACGAAACGTGGGGGATAAGAAGAGACCTCTAGAGGTCAAGTTCAGTCCCCTCCTGCCAAGGCAGGATCACCTTGGAGAGGCCATACAGGAATGCATCCAAGTGGGGTTCAAAAGTCTCCAGAGAAGGAGACTCCACCTCCTCTCAGGCCAGCCTGTTGCAGTGCTCTATCGCCCTCACTATAAAGAAGTGTCTTCTCGTGTTGAGGTGGAACCTCCTGTGTTCCAGCTTGTTCTTCCTTATCCTATCACTAGGTACCACTAAAAAGAGCCTGACACCTTCATCTTGACACTCACCCCTCAGGTATTTATAGACATCGATAAAATACTCTCTCAGTCTTCTAGAGACAAAGCAGAGCCATTTCTCAGTCTTTCTTCATAGATGTTCAAGCAAAGATTCACTATTCTGAGAAATCCAAAGCAAAAATATTTTAAGTAATTTTACTAAAACAATACTAATTTCATAATCATTTCATGATCAGGACCAGTAGTTCAAAGCTGATGAAAAATAGGATGGTTTTTCACCTTGCATATTCAGATTTCTGAAGCATAGCTCTGTATTTTATCAACAAGCCACAAAATAGTTCTCTGCTGATACCAGTCAGTTTTAAAACACCTGTAGGTATTAGTTTTCAGAGAAATTCCCCAATAAATATTAACATGGCATGCCAATGTCAAACCTAACTGACATGCATTTGAGATAACTGAGGCTAGTTCCCATTTTGCAAAGAAACTGATTTCATACTGCTTTAAACCACACTCTTTGTTCAGAGGCTTCACTCTACACAGGGTGGATGTCTAAAATCACCTCCCCCCCCCCCCCCCCCCAAAAAAAAAAAGTATTTGCAGACTGTATATTCTTATAATTGTGGATTTCATGTGCATCTAAAGATGCAAACATTCTCATTAGGTGTACTGAGAGTACTGGTTTTCATTACTGTCAAATGAAGCCTAGGCCTGGTAGCAAATTGACCTTTACAAGTACCTTGGAATCACAGAGTTTTGCTGCATTTAAATTACTATTATGATACAATTACTTTGCACAAAATCCCAGACTTCATGCTGAGGAGTAAAAATAAGATGGATCTCTATAAACTGCCCTTAAACTGCACTATACCTTACACACCAGAGCATATTGTAGGAGCTATTCATAGAGTCATAGAACAATTCTGCTTGGTAAAGACCTTTAAGATTGAGTCCAACCATTATCTAGCTCTACCAAATCTGAGGCTAAACCGTGGCCCTTGGCACCATGCCTTTGGCTCTGCCATCTGCAGCCAGTTTAGAAATCAGGATGTCCATATAATGACATTTAATCTCAAAGCCCACTACACAGTACACTGCACAGACTGTTATGCTGGAGTCTCTCTCCAGGCACATGTGGTCATAAGTCCCTGGAGCTAGTCTGGACCACAGCAGCTTTTTTCCATTGGCCTCCTGATAAAAAGCTTTTGCCTGCAAAGCTTGCCATGGAGGCTCTCAGCAAAATGGGACTAGTATTCCTATGGAATCATCAGATTGTTTTGGTTGCAAAAGACCCTTAAGATAATGAATTCAACCATTCTCTAACTCTACCAAGTCCAGTACTAAACCATGTCCCTCAACACCACATCACTGCCTCTTTCTATCACCTCCGGATACAAGGATTCAACCACCTCACTGGGGAGCCTGCCCCACTCTTCAAGAACCTTTTCAGAGAAGGTTCTAAGATCCAACCTAAATCTCTCCTGGTGTAACTTGAGGCTGTTCACCCATGTGTGAGAATGTCTGAAGCAAATGCACAAAAATGTTAAAAGCTGATCAAGTCTAGTGGTTCTATTTGGCAAAAGCTCTGAGCTTTAAATCCACTAAAACAGCTAAAGCCATCTCTGCTGAACTTTGGTAAGTCAGCTGAAGACAAAAGAAAGTTGCTTTTTATGTTCTTATTATAACCAATGGGGGGGTTAGTATTTTTCAAACTGAACAGATAATAAAGGACTACAGAATCACTCAATACAGTGCCTTTAACAATTTCATAAGAGATATTTCCCCCTCACCCACAAATTTATGGTCTTTCCCTTCTTTTCACCACAGCAATACCAACCAACTATGCAGTGTCAACACCTGGGGGAGGACAGAAGGACAAAAGTGTTCATTTACACCACTGGCCATTGTATCTTACATATCGGTTTTGCAAAAGAATATGCATATGGGTAACATTTTCACCCAATGATGGCTAAATCTGGTTGAGCTTTGAGAGAATCTCATTTATTCTCTAGCTCACAAAGGGGATTAAGTATTTGAGTTAGCTTACTCTGTCTTTCATTAAAATATACAACACAGCATACTATAATCAAATTAATTGACCAGAGTATTTCTCAGTCCTGGAACTCCACTCACTTGGATAACTCCATTACCAGTCACAAACATTTCTCACAAGCTTCCCAACCAGCCAGAGTCCACACTAACACAAGAGATTTATTGCTGTTATAGGAGTACCTGCAGGTAGCTAGGATGCAGAGATTGGAATTTAATCAGAAGTCTTTAAGCCTTATGGCTACTGTTGTACCTTGTCAATGAGCACAGTGGCTTTCTTGTTTGCTTTCCTCCAAAGACTCTACTGTCTTTTACCACCATCACACATGTCCCCTGTCCTTTAGAACAACTGGATTTCATTTAAATTATACCTTCTAATAAAATGTAAAATCACTTGAGCTAGTTTCCTGCTGGGTAGTACATTATCTATAAACATATGACGTGATTTAACACAGGAAATACTAAGGTGCAGAGGCAACTCCCCCATGCTATCCTCACTCACAACTGTCAGCTTACTCAGGGCACTGAACTGGTTACACTTGTTTAGATTTTGCCCAGTTGCAAGTACATGTCCTGCCTTCAACTCAGTGAAACCTTATCCACTGCATCCAAATCTGGATTTCCCTTGTGATGACACTGACACTTAAGCTTTAATGAAAGCTTTTACTCAACCCAAGACTAATTTTTTATGTTGGGCAGTGTACCCAAAAGTTGCAGGACCAAATCCCTGTAAATTCACCCCAGAAGTGTCTTACTTCAGTGGCTGACTCCTCAATGATCATACACAGATGGGACTACAGAAAAGGCTGCAGAATTGCGTCCTTGCCACTCATACACCAATACCCAAGTTCCAGATATACTTTAAGAATTACATATATACAACGTTTGTCATTTCAGAACACAGCTTTTTAAATATCATCAATAAGGCACATCAAGAGGTCATCTTCCGTACCTCACTCCCAGCAGAGCATCAACCATGCTTTGATCAGTCTTGACAGGTACTTACTGACTTCTCAGTGTTCTTCAGAAACGGACCATGGATTCTCTTAAGAGGTTTCAGCGTTTCATCTCTTTTTTACGTAGAATAAGTTACCAAAAAGCCAATTGCAGTCCATCATCCTGTAGTTCAAGTCCATTACCACTTGTCCTACTCACCACAGAGACTATTTTGGTTTTAGAACAGACTTAGAATAGAATAGAATCAATCAGGTTGGAAGAGACCTCAAAGATCATCCAGGCCAACCTATCACCCAGCCCTATCCAGTCAACTAAACCACGGCACTAAGTGCCTCATCCAGTCTTTTCCTGAACACCCCCAGGGATGGTGACTCCACCACCTCCCTGGGCAGCCCATTCCAAGGGCAAATCACTCTCTCTGTGAAGTAGACTTGCAGACTATTGTCTCCCTCTGTCTGATACTCTCTTCATCAGGTTAAAGAACCCGGTCTATTCAATCCGTTCTCATCTTCTTAACATCTAATGACCCTCAGTGCTTTCCCTTTGGTCTGTCTGCAACCAGTCCAAGTCTTTCTTAGAACATAGTGCTCAAAACTGGAAAAAGTATTCCAGTTGAAGTCTTATAATGAAAAGAGGAGAGGGGAAAAATGTCCTTCCTGGTTTAGTCCTGTCCAAATCTTTAGCCACAGAGCAACACAGCTGAATCACATCTCTCTTGCAACCCCATTGTTTCTCATTAATATTTTCACAGGCAATTATTACCACTAAATAGTCACTGAAATCCACTCAATTTCATTCTATATTTTCCAGATCTCTTCTAATTTCCCCAAATATTCTGAACACTATTGCAAGCTCACCTCATCTTTGGTTCATTATAGACTTGAATAAAATAGCCCAAGTCATCAATGAAATCTTCAAAGAGAATCAGGCTTTAAACAGACACCAGAGAAAGTCTGTCTGGTAGAAGTTTCCATTTTGGTCACAAATCACTGTTAGCTCTTCTGTGGTACAATTGCCCAACTGATTTTTGAGCCCACCTTACAATAGTTTCACCTAGTTCATGTGTCTTGAATTCATTAGGAAAGTGTTGTGCAAGACTGTTTTAAAAGCTTTTCTGAAGCCAGGATACAGAGGGATTTATTGCTTTGCCTCTATCCACAGATATGTTGCCCTGCTATAAAAGGGGTTTACATTAGTTAAATATGATTTGTTCTTGAGATATCTGACTTTTCTTTGCCTTCTATTTCCTAGATATTTCCAAACTGTACTTTAATTTGTCCCAGAATTTTGCCAAAGGTTAGAAATCAGTCTGACTAGCCTATAAGGCCTCCACCTTTTTTCCCCTTCACCAACTCCTTTCTACTTTAAAGATAAGCAAGTCCTTTCCCCTCAGCTTTTTAGTGCTTCACTTATCCCTCACAAATTTTAAAGAGATGCTTTTTAGACAACTGTATAAATCACTCTATGGTCAAGGACAGGTCCAGCAACATGTCAAAACTCCAAGGCTTGCTTTCTTCTCCATGCAGAAACATCACCACTTTTTCCAGAGGTATTAACTGCACTGGCCAGCAGCATGCAGTTGCCCCATTCATTCAGTGACAACAGATATTAAATGGTTAAAAACTTTGGTCTTCTCTGCAACCATCCTCAGAGGCACAGACCAACTTTGTGTATTACATCTCAGAAATTTACTTTTCTCAACCAGAGGCAGAGCACTTCCTCTTAACCAGCAAAATGGAGGAAGAAATCCTTCAAGCTTTCAGACCAGATTGATCACTCAAGAGACACAGCTCACTTGGATAAATGTCCAGACTCAAGGTTACTTTCTGAATTGATGCTCTTGAGGTTTGCTCATACCAATCATTAGTCACTACCATTTATTAGATTGCAGATAAACTGAAATAGATCTTGGGAAAGAGAGAAAAACATTCTCCCAGGACCTCAGTTATTAATTTTATTAACCAAACTTAAGCTAAGGCAAAATTAATAACTTTCAAATGCGTAGCAGAAACTTGGAGGGGAGAGGGAAGCTTTGTAGCACTGTGTGACAGCAGGTCTCTCCCGTCTGTGTACCTCTGAAGAGGTCAGCTTCTATCACAGGCCTCACAAATTCAGGACCATAACGATCCATGAGCATTAAACACCAAGAGACAGGAGCAAAGCACGCACCAGGATATTTGGAAGGCATACAGAAGGACTCCACTAGCACAGCCCTCAGAAATGACCCCTGCCACACTGATTCTCAGACCCAAAACAAACAGGCATGCACAAAAAGACACCAAATTTCTCATGTCTGACAGATGGGAAATTTGGAGCTGACTAAACACATGCCCAGCCCTATATTCTTAGCCCAGATAGCACTTTATTGACCCCTGCCTGATGGAAATGCCAGAAGAGTATCATCTGAATGTGACCCCTTAATGTAGTCCATGTGTGAAAACCTTAAGAAACAGTTCTCTTTCCAGTGGAGGCCAGGAAATGAATGAAAAACGTCCACTGAAGTTAAGGGATTTACACTGGCATAAATCTGACACACAGAAAAATTAGGGATCCAAACTCTGTCCTCTGAGCTGAGGCCAAAAGGGATCCCAGGCAAAGACCTTCCACAGCAGTTTTCACAGCTATAGCATTCAGTTCAGAACCCTAACACAGTGATACAGAATGTGAGACTAGCTAACGAATACACAGTACTGTCCTAAAACAAGGAGGAGATTATTTTGAAGAAGGCAATTTATTTTAGGGGTTTTTAATGTAGGCCTAAAGGCCTTTCCAACTCAATTCAGTTTTCCAGGAGAACCTAGGGGCATAGGGTACTGAAACTACATTGAAATTCAATGGGAGACTGGCCGTTAAATCTTATCTCAAAGATCCTAGTGTAAACTAATTATTTGTAAAGAGCAAATATTCAGAAACATTTACTTCCCTAAATATCTGTTCTCAATATGTATGATCTTTGCCAAAACAAATTGGCATTTGCTTCGTTGAAAATGCATCTATACACCAATAGTTATAGATTACACCACTGATTCGGTATCAAATGAAGCCCATTTTCTGTGCACCCAGATGAGTTAAAGAACATTAAATTAATTCTAACTTCCTTGTTTGCTATGGGAGGACATTCTTTTATTGACATCTTCATCAAAAATGCTTTGTGAGATGTATTTGGCAAATATTATTGTTCTTGCAGGTCTTGCTGCTTTAGAAACAGGACTTCTGAGGAAACACTAGATCTTGTAACAGAAATATCTTTAAATCTTTCAGATAGCCAGTCCACAGGGAAAGGTTTAAGAAAGGATCAAAGCTTGTCCTTTCAGCTTGAATTATTCCATTACAGCAGAATGTGACATAATTACAAAAGATGTTGGATGTGGAATCTCATCAGGATTATCTGACACTCATCTTTGTTGAAAAAGTCTCCCCAGCTGTTGCTCTGATAGCACAAATGTGACAGGAGTGCAGAGCACAAAAGTAGTTGCAAGTGACTGCTGCATTGGGCTGGTTGTGCTTCCCTGCAGCACGTTGTGACTTTTCAGCCATCACAAATATTGAGACTGTTTAGGCCTGACTTACAAGTGAGAGAGAATACCAGGCATGTTGTTGAATTCCTGGATAAGAAATTAGTTTCAAATAGACCATAAACCAATATCTCTACATTATTTAGCTGATACACAAGCCATTCATCATCTTTTCTACAGAAGGTCAGTGTAATTCAGTGAGAAGCTGTTCAGATGTCGATTTATTGTGGGATGTTTTTCTCCTTTAAAAAGCCTGCTACGTTGGCTGAGTTTGTTTCCACTGTGTGACCACAGTGTTGCTTACAACACCTAAGATAAAGCATTTTCCCTTCACAGCCTACATCATTTTTTGGCCCTGCACTCAATGTATTCCAAACCAGCACATACAACCTCAAACAGCAAGGAGCACAATTCTTAGAGCATTGCTGTATTTTTATCTCTGTGTGTATGTATTTTTTTTTTAATTCTGTGAAAGGAGCTCAATTGTAAACTACAACATCAAACATCAAATCTTGAATAATTACCCATTCCAGAGGATTTGGTAGCTGTAAAAATACTTTTCTTTCCTTCCTTGTCATGGATTACATTTCCTTCATACATTATTAATGAAGTTAAACTACTAGTAACATGCCAAATGTGCTGCATAGGAGATTTGTGCCTAATCCAGCACAAAACAGGCCCAGTCACATAATGATAGAAAAAAAAGAACAAATGTCAACAGTTTCACACTGGGACTAGATTAAGCAGACCGTACTTACTGATTCCTTACACAGGGATTATCTCACTTTTAGTGCTATGAGAAGACAAGCCACACTTCTCCTGTGTTATTAACACAGAACTGCACCTCAAAAAGGAAAAAAAAGAAAACCACAGCCACCAGAGTCCCTGAATCTGCTTCCAAACACACACATGGATTGCTGTTTTTCAAATATCAAAAACTCTCCTTTTAATGACAGATGCAAAACCAGGACACCAACGGTGACTGATATCAAAAATGTTCTTGCTGCTTTAGATCTTAGCCCAACCATCAATGAAATTTGTGGATAGCACTTAAGAGGATATTACTTACAATTGGATTCCAACTGAATCCCTATTAAATTAACTGATGTCTATAGGGTTTACCTTCCCACTCTGGAAAACTTTCTTTGGCTTAGGACCCAGATCATGCCAACAGCAAACAGGTTTTAGCCTGATAACCAAAGTGCTCACTGAAGCCAGCAAAACTACACTCACTCTTCGGTGTTCATAGGACCAGGCCTCTGGCATGAAACTGTCAGTCACATGAGACATAATAGAATAGAAACAACCAGGTTGGAAGAGACCTCCAAGATCATCCAGTCCAACCTAGCACCCAGCCCTAGCCAGTCAACTAGACCATAGCACTAAGTGCCTCATCCAGTCCTTTCTTGAACACCTCCAGGGACAGTGACTCCACCACCTCCCTGGGCAGCCCATTCCAATGCCAATCACTCTCTCTGCCAACAACTTCCTCCTAACATCCAGCATATACTCCCCCTGGCACAACTTGAGACTGTGTCCCCTTGTTCTGTTGCTGGTTGTCTGGGAGAAAAGACCAACCTCCGCCTGACTACACTTCCCTTCAGATAGTTGTAGAGAGTAATGAAGCCACCCATGAGCCTCCTCTTCTCCAGGCTAAACAACTCCAGCTCCTTCAGCCTCTTCTCATAGGGTTCAAATAGAGTAGAATTCACTTTTTTTTTCTTCAATGTCCTAGCTACAAGCTATATTCTCTAAGTCTTCTCTGAAACAGGTAGATGTTTACTGAAATAGCATAGGTATGGTTTTGTGAGATGGAGAATATTGCTTTAAGATGCTTATTGCTGCCTCAGGGATACTGAAGCCTTGACACAGGCTGCAGAGCCAGGGAGAATTTGCTTTGTCGTCATTTCAGATTTGTTAAAAATGTTGGAGGAGTAGCTGTCCTAGCAGACCAGGCAAGATTAGGTGTCATCTGTCTACACCACTCCTAACTTTATGCTGGATCAGGTATCATCTCTGCTACCGCAGCTGGCGTGGGGCTGGTGGCAGCAGCACAGCATGTTCTGCGCCTGGCTCAGCGCAGCACAGCCGAGCACATGAGCTGACCCAGGCCTCATTAGCATTAGCAGAAATCTAGCAGGAAGGATTGTTGGATCATAGACTAGATTTACAGCTCTAAGTTGCTCTTTTAACAGGTAAACAAGCTTTAAGCAGTTCTCTTCCAACTTGAGCCCCGTTCAGTCAGAGGTACCTGGTCTCCACAAGTTATCTTTTGCTTTATTGGGGCAACTCACCTGCTTGTGAGGCTGGACTCCAAACCAGATATTTGACAGAATTCTGTTTTTAAAAGCCAAAACATTGAAAGCATGCTGTGTGCATACTTTTGGTCACTTCAGAACTCTAGACAGGAAGCTACAAATGGTTCCGTGGCAGCACAAGGACAAGTTGTTCTCAACAAAGGCATGTCTAAAGCCAGTTTTGATGACACTTAAAGACAGACCTACCATCTACCCAGGGAAGAGTCCAGTCTGCTAGGAGTCCTACAACATTCATTAGAATATAGAAAGCAAATCACTAAATCAAATTAAAAACTTATCCAACACACTAAGTTCTCTCTGAGCTTTTCCACAAGCAGAGGGAAAAAGTGAGCAAGAAGAAAAACTAGGTGGTTATCTTGTATAAGCTCTAAAACATCAATAAATGCAGGTAATTATATGGTCACTAGCACATAAAAAGTAGTTTGCTTCCTGAGAGCCTGGGCTTATACTCCCTTACTGAGACCATGAGTCACTGCAGTTAAGAGAACCCCTCTCTTAGTTTTTTTTGGCCTTCCTCTAAAATCTGTGAAGAAAACAATGCATTATGTTCACCATGAAACCTTCCTGCCTGATTTTTTTTTTTTTGCAAGCACATCCCCTCACAGCAGGAACTGAACAGGGAATGCTGAAGGCAGAAAAGGAAGAAAATACCTCAAGTGTGTGCTCAGAGGAGATGATTTGGATGCATTAATCTCTCTGTGTAGAAATTATCCACAAATTTCTTGAAAGCACAGCAGACACTAACTCCATGGAGGCCTTCCACTCCATACTAGGCTTAACATTTGTTACTCTCATAGTATGCTCCAGAGCATGCAACTCTGTGGAGCTGCTCTGCTGGAGCTTTCTGCAAACACCCCGTGAAATGCAGTTTCTCACTGCAGAAGGGGGCCCATGAGGAAAGTGCTAGTCAGCACCAAATTCTTTCTGCAGCCTATGGACATTTACTAATCCAGCCTTTTTCTTCCTTAGACTGGGGCCTCAGGTTTCCCCTAGCTTTGTTTGGGCCCCACAGGCAGCAAGAAATGACATTTCTGAAAAGGTAGAATATGAAGGTTAGGGAACATCCCAGCACAAAGATTTCCTGCTTTGTAAATCTCATTGAGCTGCACAACTCCATAGCATTGTCTAAAGAGGGCACTGAAAACTACATTCTAAGTTCAAGTTCACGTAACTTTTCTGGCACACTTACAGTTATTTTAATATTGATTTTTGATCCCGTGAAACGTGTTAAATATGAAGTGTTTGTCTTCAAAGCAATATAACACCATGAACTGCATGCTCAGCTTTAGTAAATTCATAATTACAGCCTATGCTTTACCCAGTTTCAAAGTAGTTACCAGTTCAGAAAACAGTCATTACATTTCATTCAGTAAAAAGAGCACATCCCAAATGAGGTGTCTTTAAAGAAAAGAAACAGGACAACTTGCACTGACAACATTTATCCTTTGTACTATGCAAAGCTCTCCTGATTCATCACCTATTCATCTGCTGCAGCCACATCACTGGCCAACATCTGTTTGTGCCTTAAATCATAGTCTTGCTGTGAACTATCTCCAGTTGTGATCCCCGGTAAAGTATAAGTCCCATTCCAACATGGTCTACTGGGAGAAGTTCTAGGAACTATTGCAGGATTATAGTATTAAAATCCCACAACTGTTTTTTCCCATTTTAAACACTGCTTTGCTGGTCATATTATTTCTTTTCTTTTGATCAGTTTAATGATTTTGTCGGGTTAGGAACTTCAGGTCAAAAAGGTCTGAGAGCAGCACTTTGTTTTAATGTAGAGACAGCTTCTGGTATTACTCCATTCTAGGAGGAAACAGCTGAACTTCAGGACCTTGAAGTTCATACCTTATTTTTTTGGAACTCCAGCTTTTTCTTCCATGCACCCAGGCATACTCCAGGCATCATGCAAAAACACTGTAAGCAATCACCTATTAGTCATGAGGAATGTGTCAGCCATCAGCTGCAACAAAGGTAGAAAATAATGAACAAGCAGGTCCAGAGGAGAGCCACAAAGATGATCAGAGGGCTGGAGCACCTCTGCTATGAGGACAGGCTGAGAGAGTTGGGGCTCTTCAGCCTGGAGAAGAGAAGGCTTCGAAGAGACCTTATAGTGGCTTTCCAGTATCTGAAGGGAGCCTACAGGAAAGCTGGGGAGGGACTATTTACACGGTCTAGTAATGTCAGGACAAGGGGGAATGTGTTTAAGCTGGAAGAGGGGAGATTTAGACTGGATGTTAGGAGGAAGTTCTTTACAGTGAAGGTGGTGAGACACTGGAACAGGTTGCCCTGGGAGGTTGTGGATGCTTCCTCCCTGGAGGCGTTTAAAGCCAGGCTGGATGAGGCCTTGAGCAGCCTGCTCGAGTGGGAGGTGTCCCTGCCTATGGCAGGGGGTTGGAGCTGGATGATCCTTGAGGTCCCTTCCAACCTAAACCATTCTATGATTCTATGATTCTAAGTTTTACCTGCTAATATGGAAAACAAACTAGCTAGCTAGTACTTGGAAAATGTATGCCAAGAGAACTGACAGACAGTGAACAACAATATCTTCTAGGCTTCCTAGGTCTGTAGAATTTCACCATTTCACCGGGATTTGATTCTTTAACCACTAACTTTAGCACATGAGCATGAAGTCTGTGACAATTCACACACTTTATATACACGCACCTAGTGGTGTGCAAAGAGATTTCCCCAAGAGCAGCAGGGAGCACATCCTCCTGAATCACAGTACTTATCAGCCTACCTGTGCTTTCTGAAGATACAGTTTGGACAGTTATGTCCAAATTTATTTGCCTAAAAGAGTTTTTCTGAGGAAATCTCTCACCATGCCAGATATTTGCACCATTCCCTGCTTAAGTCATTCCAGGACAAAGAAAAAGAACTGCTCCATTTTACCTGCTTCACTCCTTGCTTCCCAAGACACAAACAAAGGAAAATTTCCACACTTCCCCTGCACAGGACAAGCAAGATCATGTGTGCTTATTTCTGCAGGCAGAACCAAACAGGGAAGAAGCTCTTTCCTTAAAAGTATGCAACATTATGTAATGGGCAGGGAAAGCCTCATGAGGAATCTCAAGTGATGCTCCAGGTAAGATTTCCATATCAAAAAAGCCAGGAAGTTTACAACAAAAGGACATTTGTTGAGCTCTGGTTTATGTTATATGCAGTACAATAAATTTAGCCAATGAATGTTTTACAAGTGTGGTGTTAGTATTCTGTAAGGGTTATTTCTCCATTAGAGAATCCTGATACTTAAAATGGATTCAGAGGGACTAATAAATTGGTCAAGTAGGTGTTAATCAATAATATAAATGAATAACCAATGAAAAGCTGTCACTAGGATGCCAAAGGGGAAATCATCCAAGAATGAAATCGGTGCAATAACACAAGTGCATTGCATCCTTCAATAAATACATGTAAAGCATGCTGGATAGAGGCTGATTCCCAGTACAAAACCATGCCCTTCCTTAGCCTAAAAATACTTAATTTTATAAGGGATAGATTTATTTTTTCCTAATTGTAAGCATTAATAATTTTCATTCAAAGATGCACATATGCTGTACTTGTGCACTGCTTATTTTCTTCAAGTGTTGTAGGGTTTGGGTTGGATTTTTTTTTTCCTTTTTAATTATTCCTGCAGAAAGCTTTCTGCCAGAGCTCTGAACCCTAGAGAAAAATCCCAGGAGATTTACATGAAAAAAAGCTGGCATTCCCTCTTATTTGCCTATTGAACACATACACACTGACAGATTGTCAGGATGGGCAAAGTCTATCCTGTTTTAACATCTGAAACATCTGTCCAAGATCCTCAGACATTCTGCATGCATTTAGAAAGCTCTGACTTTAGCCAGGTTGATAATGCTCATTTTAGGTCCCTGCAGCTTACAGTCCTGTCCATAGCATCTACAAAAGGTGATCTTGCTCAACTCAAGATTCCTTCTCAGGGATAAAATGCTGGTTCTCAAGCTCATTTGGCTGTCTACTTTAGGACTTCTGGTTGAAAAAAAAAAAAGTAGAGAATCTCTGGCACGAGTTTTTATTATATTTGCGATTACATGAGGCCTCAAATCAGTATATGAAATAGTTGAAATTAAGAGACCTACATCTTTGACGACGTAGAGAAGCTGGAGTACATGCTTCATTTTCTAGGAGGGAGGGAACAAATGAACTAATGCCTTCTAGGGTTACTTTTTGTCCTTTATATTAATCCCCTTCCCACTTCCACTGACCAAAAGCTCACTGGCACATTTGTCCAGGCACATCTTCACATTCTGCCATCCAACAGTGCTGAAGGAGTGGTTGCTACCAAGTTGGTATGCAGAATCCTGACTCTAAATTGGCAATACTAAGTATTTGGATTATAGTCCAAAAAACAGTTTTTAAAAGCTTCAGATGTCCAGAAGCATTTTACATCTTGCAGTCCACACCCCTTGCAAAACTTGAAAGTTTTATCTTCCATTAAACCTCAGCAGCTAGTTTTTTACAGGACTCGGGCAATAAAACCCATATCCAATATATCTGATCCTTTCAAAGCTTCACACAGCAGTGTTGCAGCCACAGTTATCAAAACCTACACTTGTCTCAAGAAACACTGATAAGGAACTTGTCACAAAAGGAGAGTGTTAGTGTGCAAAGCACCAGACAAAGCTGCCAACCTTGTGGTGAAGGACAAACACTTCAGAGCATCACAGTAGTTTTAGAGGGACTGATATATAATGTTAAGCTCAGCACCAAGAAACCACATCACTGTTCGAGTCAGTGAAAGTTCAAATCTCAGATGATATTTCCAGAGAAGTTGTGCCTGAAGTGTTGTTCACTCAGCAGCTGGTATCGAATCTCTGCACTGGGGATCTGATGGCTTCTCCATCTTCTACTGACAAATTTCTTTTTAAAGCTCATGTTCCTTTGGATCAGATAGCTGTGAGACACTGTCTACAATCACGAAGCAACGAACAAAATACAAACCAGAAAGCAACCAATACTGTGTTTGAACCAGGTATTCAAGGCTGTTAATGTAAATCCCCCTGCCCCTACCCTGTGACTTAGCTTTCTGTTGTTCCTACTCATCCCCATCACATCTCACATTAGGGACTTGGTTTAGCACCAGATTTAGTAGAGTGAAATAATGGTTTGACTTGAATTTCTCTGACCAAAACAATTCTATGATCTCAAATTATATGGTGAGATCTTTGTTGCAGAAACTCTGGCCCTAAGTCTAAGCAGCATGTTCATTGTGTCTCCTTATAGGAGAAAGGTTGTAGCAGCACAAGTTTTATATCATGTTCACATTTGCTCTCCTTTATCCATGGGCTGGTCTCAAGCATAATGGTTCACACCAAGCTTCATATGGACTCGGAGCTGTTTTGGCAGCCAGCAGTTCCTAGTGTATTGAAAGCTTACAGCCTGCTCACCTTTGCTCAGGAAAGGTACTACACTGAACAGAAAAGCAGAAGCCCTTTCAGACAGCAGGCATGCCATCCCTGTGACTTTCTGTCAACAGAGGAGTCCTGCAGACCCGGGTTAAGCCAACATTACAGCTACTTCACACAGCCAGTTAAGTTGGAGACCTGTCTGCCTATCTTTTCTGCAGAATTGCAAAAGGCTCCATCTGGGGAGGGAGGGGGAAAAAAAAAAAAACCAAACACAACACACACCTAAATAGGTGGCCTTTGACAGGCAGTGCAAACAGTATATTTTGTCAGTATAACCATATAAATCTAGCAACAGATAGATATATTGACATGGGTATAATAGTGTGCAACAGGAACATAAGCATGCCCTGCCCTCCCACAGGTATACAGTGAGCTTCTACTCAAATCTGCAGCAACTGGACACATATGGCAGGTACAGGAGGTTTTAAATTTGCTCCTGCATTCTTGCTGCTGCTGTACAGAGATCTGCTAGGTTTATTCCAGGTGTTTACTAGAGACTCTGCAGCTCTTCTAGGCTTGGAATTGACAGTTGCTAGATTGCACACAAGAAGATGCTCATTAGAGTTGATGTTAAAAGCATTCTGTGGTTTTAAAATTCTGTTAATTCCTATTTCTGGATATAGGAATAACACTTAACGTATGTCTTCAGGCAAACATTAGTTGTTCTGTCTACAAAACAAGGCACAGCATAGCAGTAGCCATACTTGTAATGGTGGCTAATGTTCTTCAGGTGAGTAAGAGACAATCAAGCATTTTGCACATTGAAAAGGTATTAAATTGCATTGGAAGGGACTGTTCAGTATAAGTTTTGTTTTTATCAGCACCCTACAGAGAACTGTCCAATGGTGAGAACCCACCAAAAGTGATTATTACAGTTCCAGTATTGACAGCTGAATTACAACTTTGACTTGCAACAAACTATACAATTAAGAATAAAAGTCTCAGTGCATCAAAAATCACTAGAATATTCTCATCGATGTTTCCACCACACTAACACTTAGCAGTCTGCTACTAAACTGGCAAATATCCACACATACGAGGTGAGGAGAAAATTCTTCACTGAGAGACTCATTGGACACTGGAATGGGCTGCCCAGGGAGGTGGTGGAGTCGCCGTCCCTGGGGCTGTTCAAGGCAAGGTTGGACGTGGCACTTGGTGCCATGGTCTAGCCTTGAGCTCTGTGGTGAAGGGTTGGACTTGATGATCTGTGAGGTCTCTTCCAACCTTGGTGATACTGTGATACATGCACCCCTTGTCTTTAATAGAACTTCATTCAATACACTGAAAATATCATTTCAACCTATTCTTAGACAAAGATGCCAAATAAATATGTTGGTTATTTTCTTTAGGTGTTGGATTTATACTTCAGTTTGTGTTAACATTGAAAGTAGAAATTCGTATTTGAGCTGGACCAACACTCTTGGTTTATAATGACAGATGTGTGCCCAAAACACAGCAGTAGCTCTTCTAACATCACACAAACATTCACTAAAAAAATACTGTTCCCATCAGGAAGATCATATAGAGTCTTACTTCACCTCCTATTTCGCAAATCTTTCCTTCTAACTCCTCTTCAATTTAAATTATTTTGCTCAACCACATAGAGTATCTTGAAAAACCTACAGTAGAAAATTTGATTAGCGTCAGTTCTGCCATCCCTCGAAACCTCAAGGACTTCAGAGACTTTTATCTATTTGGAAGTGTTTTCAGCTCTTAATAGAAAATGTATCATAACTTTATGGTTTGTAGAATGGTTTCCAGAATAGTTTCCTGCACTGCTTTAGATATGCTTCAATAAGAGACAAGGAATCATCAGTTTACAGCATTCAAGAAATGGAACAATTCTCAGAATAAAGCAGTCTCCTGAGCACCTCCAGGACAGCTGGTATTTAGTATCCCAAATACTCATTATTTGAGTCTAGTGGACCATGAACTGAAACATCAACACAATCCAGCCCTTTTTTTTTTTTTTTTTGATCCCCTTATAAGTGATTCAGGTTCTGGGTTTTAAATGAAGTGAGACATAACATTATCATCATCTCCCTATTTTTACTAATTAACGTGACATTGCAAAGTTGATAAATAGAGCACATACGTCTGCTATGCAAGATGTGCTCCATGCTCCCTGTACTTAAACCTATGCCTCTCTGAACAGATACTTTTCTGAATTGACCACCTTCATGTACACTCTTCACAAGACTCTTACATATCTAACTGCACTCTTGATCTCACTCTGGTCACCATAAAAAGCCTCTACCATCATTTTTGTTTGACATTTCAGCTTTACCCCTTCTGCAATACTCCCCAGATAATTCCATCCTACTCCCACCACCACAAAAAATAAAAAAAAAACCACTTGCAGGGGAGACTATTCACCAGCCAAATACTCAAAAGTAACTGTACCTGAAGCCCATTAAACTGGTAAAGTCATCATGCATTAGGAACTCCAAGGATTTGAATGGCTTGATCTCCTAGCTCTGCTGTAGAAACTTCTAGCACAGCCTTGAGCAAAAGTCTGTCATCCTCATAAACTGCAACAACACAATAATAAATCTACTCCTACCTCCCAGCCTACAAGAAACTTGGCAGGTCATAAGGCATTGAAGACCTGCCTACACAATGTAGGCAATGTAAGACCATGCTCAGTGGATATTTGGGCCAGTTCAAAGACAGGAGCAAAGCTCTACAAGCAGCATGACACCGGGTTCCCCAGTGCCACAGCACTACCTCAACATAATGCTGCACCCACACTGATTTGGTGCAGTGCCTCATCAACACAACAAAGGTTCTCCCAAGCTCAGCTCAGTTGGTTCTTGCTGAGGTAGATGATGCTACTAAGCACAGCGCAGGTACAACACTGAAGCTGCAGCCACTCAACACACGACTATGACAACACCACAAGCTGGTCATGCATGACAGAAATACCCATTACTGTCTCAAATTAACATACAAATATGCTGCCCTCCAAGAAAGTAAGACAACAACCCAGGTCATTCAGAGGAGAGGCGGAGAGAGCCAGGGTTGTTTAGCCTGGAGAAGAGGAGGCTCAGGAGTGACCTCATGTCTGCCTACTACTGCCTGAAGGGAGGTTGTAGCAGGTCTCTTCTCCCAGGCAACCAGCAACAGAACAAGGCAACACAGTCTCAAGTTGTGCCAGGGGAGGTATAGGCTGGATGTTAGGAGGAAGTTCTTCACAGAGAGAGTGATTGGCATTGGAATGGGCTGCCCAGGGAGGTGGAGTTGCCATCCCTGGAGGTGTTCAAGCAAAGCCTGGATGAGGCACTTAGTGCCATGGTCTAGTTGATTGGACAAGGCTGGGTGACAAGTTCCAAACTGGTTCTACAATTTAATCATTTTCTATGGGAATCTGTTGAAATTGTGAACATTTTGGGTAAAACGTTGGTCTTTCTGAAGGTGATGACAAAGTAAAGTCACAAGTCATTTTTTTTTCATAGGATGAAAGCATGGAGATCTCAGTAATGTTTGCCAAAAAGGGATAGAGGAAGGGAAGAGCTGAGAATATGAAAGGGATGAACTTTAAGAACACGGACAACACTGACACCTCTGTCCCAAGGAAATTATTTTAGAGCAAAGACATCAAGATTTATTGGACAGTTGGAAAGTTTACCTCTTCAGAAGAGCTGAATAAACTTCTAAAATGGATGTTAAAAAAAACCAACATCTAGCCTTTAAATAAGTGGATTTGCCAACTTGGTACACTAAGTCTTACAAGATTTCTAACATGTTTATTGATAAAAATGGGAGAAGATAAAGTAACAAGGGAGTAGTTAGGTGCTGGGTTGTTTATACTCAGTCTAAAGAAGCAGTTTCATAATCTAGTAAGAGTGACAAATCTCATCTTTTCCTTCTACCCATAAGCTTACCTCCCACAGGTAGGTAGATAACTCAGTCAGCCACTGTGTGCTTCCTTTGCTGGTAGAAGTGGTGATATAACCAACTCTCTTTACAATTGCTCCCTAATTTGGCAAGTGATTAATCACCCAGAAGAACGATGGCAATGCCTGTCTCTTCAGTGGATTATGTTATCACTACAATACTTCACACTGCTAAATCCATGTGTGGTTCAGCTCACACTTCACTTAAATATTCAGCTAATGAGAGCTTTCCCTTGGATATTCCTTGCTGTAATGCCAGCCTTTCCAGATCACAGGAAAGCTCTGCAACCAATATTTAACTCTGCAGTAAGTCTTAACAATGGAATTATTAATCTGAGGGTTTTTTAAAAAACACCTGTATCATCCCAACTATGAGCAGTTACTTCCAAAAGCAGCAACCAAAAAATAAAAGGTTAAAACAGGTGAAATATGGGCACACACCGAGACCCTTGCATCACCCCCCATATTGCGTCTCCCCCTGTCAAGGCTTCCATCACACACTGAACTGTGCACAGAGACATAAGGTGCATACAGTGGCACTTATTAGTTATGTCTGTAGAAAAAGCATGTCCAAAAGCAAATTCCAAACACCCCAGCACAGCGCTGGGTGTGCAGTCTTTTCCCCATCCCTTCAAGTTGTCACCCAGTGAGGCATTACTCCGTTAATTCAATCACATTATTGAACTCATGCTCAGAGACCCATGGCAGGTGATGCACTCTCCATTCTCCATCAGCTACAGCAAGCAAAGGAGAGCATTCCAACACCTTTTCCACAAAACTTATTGTCCACATTATGAAGTAAGTAGATTATCACTCAGGAATAGCCTGGCACTGTTTGAAGTCACACCTGGAAAGAGAAGAAGCTGCTGTTTTGTTTTTGGGGGTTGTTGTTTTTTTTTTACTGCTTTAAATGAGAGCACTTTGGTCACTACAGGACATCCAAGCAACTTAAGACCAACCCCTAAAGCCAGCATGACATTCTGACAATGATGCATTGCTGGCCCTTATGTCAAGGGACTGCACATCTCAACAGCTGGCTGTAGCAGGAATTGGACACACATCCTTTCACTGGAATACAAACTCCTCATGGGCCTTGCCTTCATTCCAGCTTGTCAGGAGAATGTCTTCCACTGCACCCAAACATATTGCAAGTGTTTTTCCCCTTTGGTGAAAAGATGACCCTTCATTCATTTCCTCTCAGTATGCAAGATGCAGCCCCAAGGAACATTCCTCACATGTGAAACATTCATAGATAAAAATGTAATTTAAAGCAATTGACTAAATTCATAAGCAAAGCAAGCTACAAAATCCTGTTAATAGAAGTGTCTTTTAAAAAGCTGACCTGACTCCATGGGACACTTTCCACTTCAAATATGTAGGATCAAGATTCCACATGGGATTTTTTTCTTCCCCATAAATTTAGTCCGAGATGGTGCAAAATACATAGTTTATGACAATTCTATTATAAGAATGAAAAAAAGGGTGCTTAGTAAAAGTGTTGTTGAATATTGGAATGTAAAATCTCTGAGCTCCTTATCTTATGAAGTCTTTTTTGTGTGCATAAAGTACAATTCAGTGTTAAGTATTTTTTCTAGAAAATGTGGGACAAATCCCAGTATAATCTTTAGACAAAGTTATTTCAGATGCCTAATGCCTGTAAAATTATAGCTGTGCCTGGTCCTAAACTTGAGGTTCTTTCAACATTTCCATTACAAAAGCATATTGTAATTGAACCATAAAAATTTGGTTCAGAATGAATCTTGGTGTAAGAGTGCTCAGCCTGGGGTATACCTAGTTGTGTCCATGGATATGGGACAGTATATTTTCATCCAGGCATCAGGACTAGGCTGTATCTCCAAAAGATGCTATTTATAATTTAACACAATTTGTGCTTGGACCATTCCCATCCATGGGATCGAGTTAAAGAGAAGAGCAAGCATGCTGCATCTTTAGCTACCTCCACTGAACTACTGAAGAGTAGAAGCTCTCACTTTGGCCATTAAACTCATGGTCTTGCAAAAACTCAAATAGTATTTCAACATATTTAAAAGAATGAAAATTAAAATGGACATTTGCATTTTCTAAAAGCAAACCAAACAGAAGACTGAAAAACCTTGCTGAGGTCTGTTCCTAAATGCAATTTTTCTACAGTATTGCTAAGAACCACTTAGACACTGTGCTAAATTCCTAAAATTACTAGTTTTTAAATCTGATATGGAAAAAGAATAGGACACACCACCCTGATGAGGCCTTCCTGACAGTCTTAGGCAAAGGAATAAGGTAAAGTGAGAAGCCGGATCTGATCCTGAAAAACTCTTCAACATGAGACTCTGGCAAGAGCAAAGGGACAGGCTGGCTGGCTATTTTAGCCAAGTGCACATGTGCTACTGCCTGCAGCTCACAGCTGCTGAACTGGGGACTGGGAACAGACAGACACAGAGGCTGGCATCTTTAAGCAGTAGAGGAAGCACCAAAGTTTGGATTTCTATTTCAGATGCATCAGTGTTCAGTGGCATCCCAACCCAGCCAGACAGCAGCAGGTACAACTCTGCCTTCACTGTGCTCAGCCACAAATTAAAACAAAGTGTTTGCCCACTCCACAGTATGGCACCCTAGGTGATCACCTAGATTAGGGTTAGGGCTGGCTCTGGCTCTGAAGGTCCAGGGAAAAGAGATGCAGCTGAGGAGGACACAACTACCTGAAACTAGGCATCCTTGTTCCTACTCTCTTCTATAGTTTAAGCACAATGACAAGCTACCTTCCAGACATGAGTGCCATGGCAAAGTAAAATGACAGCTACTTCTACCCCACTTCAGAGTTTACAACCTAACTGGAGAAACAAAACACAGGAAAAAAGGAATAACAGGGATAACAATTCGAAATACCCACATGTGATCCAACTCTAAGAACAGCTGCAACAACCACCAAATCATATTAAAATCAACAGGAGACAGTGAGTACCTTACAATACATATCACTAGTGAGAAAACTGAGAGAAGCTGCATGAATTTTACCTACAATAAATGAACCTCCCTGTCATCTGAAACACTCCAGGTCACATTTTACATGGAAAAAAGTCTATGTAACTGCTGTACAAATGTATTGTAGGAGATCTGCATGCCTAAAGGGACTGTTGTCATTGTCTAAATGGTCAAGCACAAAGAACAGCTTATTATGTGTCTAAAACCTTGCCTATTTTACACTCTCCCCAACTCAGGAAAGGTGCATTTCATTGCAAGAAGAGCACTGCTCTACATTTCTTGAGGCATCCACTGCACCTTCCCTATTAACTGATCTCAACTAAGCAATACTCCATTTTAAATGATAAAAATATGTAAGGCAAGCACGAATATTGTACTGCCCAGGCTCTGCAAAATAGCAGATGAATAACAACAGGAGCATACCAAATCCAGAGACTCTTAATTTCCGTGACTCTTCAGAAATACAGGTATAGAATCATAGAATGGTTTAGGTTGGAAGGGACCTCAAGGATCATCCAGCTCCAACCCCCTGCCATAGGCAGGGACACCTCCCACTAGAGCAGCTTGCTCAAGGCCTCATCCAGCCTGACCTTAAACACTTCCAGGGAGGAAGCATCCACAACCTCCCTGGGCAACCCGTTCCAGTGCCTTACGACCCTCACTGTAAAGAACTTCCTCCTAACATCCAGTCTAAATCTCCCCTCTTCCAGCTTAAACCCATTCCCCCTCGTCCTAACATTACTAGACCGTGTAAATAGTCCCTCCCCAGCTTTCCTGTAGGCTCCCTTCAAATACTGGAAAGCCACTATAAGGTCTCCTCGAAGCCTTCTCCTCTCCAGGCTGAAGAGCCCCAACTCTCTCAGCCTGTCCTCATAGCAGAGGTGCTCCAGCCCTCTGATCATCTTCGTGGCTCTCCTTTGGACCCGCTCCAGCAGTTCCATGTCCTTCTTGTATTGGGGGCTCCAGAACTGCACACAGTACTCCAGGTGGGGTCTGACGAGAGCAGAGTAAAGGGGGAGAATCACCTCCCTTGCCCTGCTGGCCACACTTCTCTTGATGCAGCCCAGCACTCGGTTGGCTGTCTGGGCTGCATGTGCACACTGCCGGCTCATGTTGAGCTTCTCGTCGACCCAGACCCCCAGGTCCTTCTCCTCAGGGCTGCTCTCCAGCCATTCATCACCCAGCCTGTATCTGTGCCTGGGATTGCACCGACCCAGGTGCAGGACCTTACACTTGGCCTTGTTAAACGTCATGAGGTTGGCCTGGGCCCACCTCTCCAGCCTGTCCAGGTCCCTCTGGATGGCATCCCTGCCCTCCAGCAAGTCAGCTGTGCCACACAGCTTGGTGTCATCTGCAAACTTGCTGAGGGTGCACTCAATTCCTCTGTCCATATCACTGACAAAGATGTTAAAGAGCACTGGTCCCAGCACTGACCCCTGAGGAACACCACTTGTCACCGGTCGCCAGGTGGACATTGTGCCATTGATCACCACTCTCTGCATGCGACCATCCAGCCAATTCCTTATCCAGTGAGTGCTCCACCCATCCAGTTTGTGCTTTTCCAGTTTGGTGACCAGGATGTCATGTGGGACAGAGTCGAATGCCTTACTCAAGTCTAGGTAGACGACATCAGTTGCCCTTCCCCTGTCCATTGCAGCTGTGACTACATCATAAAAAGCCACCAAATTTGTCAGGCATGATTTGCCCTTAGTGAAGCCGTGCTGGTTGCCGCCAGTCACCTCTGCCTGGTTTTCCATTTGCTTTTGCAGAGCCTTCAGGAGGATCTGCTCCATGATCTTTCCAGGCACAGAAGTGAGACTGACTGGTCTATAGTTTCCAGGGTCATCCTTTTTCCCTTTCTTGAAGATGGGTGTTATGTTCGCCCTTTTCCAGTCAGCAGGAACTTCACCAGTCTGCCATGACCTTTCAAACACAATGGACAGTATATACAGTATAGTATAGGTAGAATCACAACAGGCCACACTCAAAGACCACAGAACCTGACCATGGATGTATCCTTTGTGTGATCAACACTTAAAAATACAAGGCAAATGAGTTCAAGTAAAATGTGGAGGAAGAACAGAAAAAGAAAATTACTAGCAAAACACAAAGTAAAGAGCACAGGGTCCACAGAGAATAAACATCAGAAACAAACCAACCAGGGAAACCCGGTGCTCTTGGATCTCTAAGGAACTGTCACATCACTTTCAGGTTGAAGACCAAAACACACACAGATTCTGGCAGAGAAAAAGATTATATTCTTCCACAGTATGAGGTTCTACATCTTGTCAAGTTATAAAAGTCTGTAGGAAGAAACAGCCTTAAAACTCACCATGGACAAAGACTTCAGGACACAACAGATCATGATGGCCTCACTGATCTGAAGTCCAAACTTCAAGATGATCAGTTCCATGTTTCGTGCACTACAAAGAAGAAAGACCCTGTGCCCCTTTCGGTATATTTCTGCTTGAGAAGCTGCTGCATTCACAATCAATTCCACCAGTATAGTTTGGGTGGGTGTTCTCTGGGATCTTTCTCCAAGGATACCAGTGATTTGATGGTTACAAGTGTTCATAGCACTAACAAATCACTTTTGACTGTACACACACAGTGTGCATAAAATGTATATTTCTATATACTTTATTTAGCACAGGCTACCCGATAGAAAAGTGCACTTGCAAACAGGTATTTACAACACAGTGCTTACTCAAAATTGTATAACTGGGGTTTTATGTGATATTTAAACAGCATATAATTTCAAGAACTCAGACAAGCTTGAAAGGGTAGCTGTTTAACACCAAATCCATCTTAAAGGGTTAAAAAAGCAACATTATCATCAGCAGCATTGAAGGACTGTTGAAACTCTTCATCCTTATCCAAAAGCAAAAGTTTAGTAGAGGAGGTTTCTCACACCATCAGTATAGATTCCTCTTATGTTAAGCTGCATATATACAGCTTTATAGAACACCACCAAAACCATTTAAGAGTGTAGAGATAACAAGAGGTTAAATCATGCAGTCTGGCCAATTCCCTTTTTAACTTGCAGTAAATTCTGACTATGAAAACAAATCAAAACTCAAAACCAAAAAACAGTTCTCCAGGCAAGCCACAGTATATTTTTTTTCAATGCTCAGTTTTCTTGGCTGCAAAACCCTTCTGGTCAGAAGACAGGACAAAAGCAACCCAGCAAAGCAAATTATCAATATGCTTGCAAAGACACCAGCTTTAAGGAACTACATTTTCTTTTGGGGTACATTGCCTTGAGTAGCATGCACCCTCATTTTGTATTTGCCTCGAGTGCCTCCACTAGCCTACAAAGCAAACCCTGGCTTTTTCATTCAGCAGACTTAAACACATTTTAAGCAGATGTATCATCAAATGTATTACATGCCAATCTGTTTATCATTAAAAAGAAAAATCAATATGTCTGATTCAAGCATAAACAGGAGTCGAATGTTCAAGCTGTCATTGATGATGACATATAATTATAGAATATGATTTGTACTTGGCAAATCATTATTTCCTGAAAAGGGCAACAGACAGTAGCAAGGAACTTCCCACAGCAAGTCAACATAGTGCCACTTAGAGCCAGAGAATTTGTTTTCTGCATGCAGAAAGACACCTATGCAGCCAAGAGGAGCAAGAAGCAAACAATCACTTTGAAATGTAATCATTACGTATGTTTAGCTGGTGAGAGAACATGGAGCTTCATGTTACTGGGTCAAGTCCAGATTTTTATTTAAAACAGGAGTTCTGAAAATAAAAACTTCAAAATACGCTACGAGGTTTCTGTTCTGGACCATTAATTCTTCAGTCAAATCAAACTCATTTAATTGAACCCTTATGCTAGAACTTGGATTCTATGTGAAAAACTGGAAACTCTAGCACATATAATAATTTGTTACATTGAGCTATTCAGCCTAATACATCCAAGAAAAAACCTAACTCAAAATAAAGCTACTCTCTGTGATGACACAAAACTAATAACCAAAGGAAACAAACCTCTGTTCTGGTCAAGAAAATGAAGCCATTAACTACCATTTCTTTCTGGCAGATGTCGGATTTAAACACACTTGCAAAATGACAGGATATACTTGACAGAAATGCAACATATATCAGTACTGCTTGCACACAAAAAAATAACAAAGGACTGTCAAAGGCAATTAGCAATCTTAGATACCTTCAAGCCAGTACAAAAACTTGGCTTTTTGTCACAGAGCAGCCTCCAGATAAAGAAAACTACTTCTAAAACTTTCATAAAATCATTACATTGTTCAGGTTGGAAAAGGCCTCTAAGATCAAGTCATTATCTAACTCTACCAAGGCTGGTCCTAAACTGTGTCCCTCAGCATCACATCTCTGCCTCTTTTCAACACCTCCAGGGATGGGGACTCCATCATCTCCTCAGGGAGCCTGTTCCAGCCTTTGAGTACCCTTTCAGTGAAGGGGTTTCCTCTAATCTCCAATCTCAACCTCTCCTGGCACAGCTTAAGTCTATATCCTCTTGTCCTACTACACTTGTTTGTAGAGGGAAGAGACCAACACCCATCTACCTCCAACTCCCTTTTACAGAAATGTAGAGAGCAAGGAGGTCACCTCTCAGCCTCCTTTTCTCCAGGCTGAACAACCTCAATTCCTTCATTTGCTCCTCACAAGAACTGTTGCCCAGACCCTTCACCAGCTTTGTCACACTTCTCTGAACTAGCTCCAGCATCTCCATGTCTTTCTTGGAGTGAGGGCCCCAAAATCCAATCCAGGACTCAAGGAGTGGCCTCCACAGTGTTGAGTGTAAAGGGACAATCATTTTCATGTCCTGCTGGCCACATTTTTATGTTTATATATATATATGTAGATCACCTTCTTGGCCACCTAAACGCACTGCTGGCTCTCATCAAACCCAATATTTAAAAAAAGATGGGGATGGAGCAAGGGACCACTTCACTCTTGTACTTCTAATCTCTTACATGAAAGATTTCCACTTCAGAAAAGGAAACAGAAGTCATTCCTCTCCAATTTTGAAGTACAACTTAGAGAAGCCTCCAAACCTATAATTGGAGCACTTTTGATGAACATTTTGCTCCTCCTTGAATATCTTTTCCTCCTCCAATGCTAAGTCACTAGTTAGCACCATCTGCATAATGAAAGAAGGAAGTCTTCCAACATCATCCAACTAACCAGCTGAGAACTTTTGCAGCCAGACAAGAACATGCTCAAAGTACGTAGCAGCCTTCAGCTAGGGAGCTGGAAGTATTCTGGTTCTGCTGAATAGCTGACAGCTTCTATTTGTATGTGAACCAAACCATCTCAGCCTTAAAATAACCTTGGTACACCAGAAACCATCCAATATTTCTAATAGCATAGAGAAGCCCTTGTGTTGTTAGGTTATAAATATTAACAGAAGCCTGAAAATCTCTGCTGAATCTTCCTAATATCACATCTAGAATACAAGATAAGTGGGTACAGAAAGGGAGGGAAGAGTGGCGAAGAAAATAAAAAGGGGACAGTGTTCTAATCATGGACACACAGTTGTCTCCAAATCATCTGTATTCCTAGCCAATTTGAGGGTTCTCAGTCATAGTCTAGAGGAAAAAACATTAATTTGAAAAAGTTGGTATTTCCACTTTGCAAAGAGAAGAAAGCATTAATCTCTCACTTCAACATTTTCATGTGTGAAGGCCATAGAATCACCAAATCATTTGTGTTGGAAAAGACCTTTAAGGTCATCAATATGCTAAACCACATATTCCCTCTGTACCACATCTCTGCCTCTTTGAAACACCTCCAGGCACAGGGATTCACTCACCTCCCTGGGGAGCTTGTTCCAGTCTTTGAGAGCTCTTTCATTCAAGAAGTTTCTTCTTAGCCTGTCTAAACCTCTCCTACTGCAACTTGAGGAAATTCCCTCTTGTTCTGTCACTTGCGACTAGGATGACAGAGTAAAAGTTACTGTGTTATCCTATGCAGGTGATTAAGAACAAGTTCTATACGAGGCACTCCATGGCATCTTTATTCCATTGACACCAAAAGCAGTACTGCCAGAAGTTAAGCACCTGGGCACTGATTTTGACACTTCTAAATCTATTTTTCTTACATTTCTGTCCCTCCTCTCAGGTCAGGCTGTTGTCAGAACTGAAGGCTATGTTTTATTGTCAGCATTACAGGTGCACTAACAAACTCCCATCAAAGATGCAGCAGCCTCCAGGTATCCAATTAATATTCCAGCCTGCACAACAAATAAAACTACTTTTAAACACTGTGTGCTGAATTAGCAGCTTCTTTGTTTCATCAAGAGCAGGCAGACATGCTCTAATCTCAATATATATATAGATGTAAAACTTAGAACTGAAGCTGTTACATAATACCCCAAATAAATATAACAGCTCAATGATTTGGAACTACAGGCTTTCCTAAAGATCTTTTAAATGCTCATCTCCTAATACCTTAAAATTCAGATTTACTTGGCCCAAAATCACCATTGCCTGTGGTACTGCTAAAACTGAGACTATCTAACCTTTAAGAAAAGAACAACTAAGAGCTTGACATATTTGAGGTAAGGATTGAGCAAATTGAGATTTTTTTTTTTTCAGTTACTTGCCATGTTATAAGAGCAGAACACAATTCATCTCCTTGTTCACTTACAGATATTCTAAGTATTAACAGCATTAAGTCAGAAATGAAGCAATCTGGATGCACTCAGTAGAGTATTGGAGATCATAGCAGTAAAATTATAAAAGAGGAGGAGTGGGGAGAGGATACCTAGCTCACCTTCCTTTCTTATACCAAAGAAATGCAGTAGAAAGAACAACAAAGAGCTGTTGCACCAAAAGCGGAAACAAAGATAACATAAAAAAACTCAGGTGCCACCTTCCCTTGAAAAACTGTGCCAACTATAGAGCTACAATGATAGCAGGAAATTCAGCATCTCAGACACACAGGGGAATTGCCAACTGTTGGACACAGGGAGATGGTGAAATTACAGAAAAGCAAAAGTGTCATGTATAGGAGAAATACTGTTAACTAAGAACAATCCACATGTTTTTAGCTACTGCACTGCCCACAAGTAACACTTCTTGGTTGTGGGACAGTTTAGTCCCTTCTTTTAGCACATGGGTTCTTCCTAACTCCCATTTTGTTGTATTAACCAGTAAGAAAACAGTTGGTGTCCTGCCACAAGGACAGGTTGATGTCCTCTGGCTTGCATAACACAGCTACTCAAGGACATCAGCTAGGCATACAATGAAGCCACCCAAAAGACACAAAACTAGGCTAAAACACCAACAGGTATACACAGTATATGTTGCTAAACTGAGTTACTTAGCTTTCAAGCCTTTTTCTGAACATGAACTCAGAGCTTAATTCCACTTATTACTAGGAATGATTAAGAAGTGTAACTAAACATTACCTCAGCAGGAGAGAAAGAAATTCCAACAGACATCAAATCCATCAAAAAAGCCACAAGCCATTATTTTTTTTGCTGGTAAATAGATATATGCACACACTACTCCTGAAGATAGAAAAGAGACAGGGAAAAAAATTAAAGAAAACAAACAAATTACTGAAAATAAACAAACAGCTAAAAATAAAACAAGCTTTTCCCCTGCAATATATTTTGAGGGCTAGAACTAAGCCCCTCTAAACCCTCAGCTTCCCAAGACCCTCAACCTTAACAAAAATAGTCCTCCCAGAGCTGGTATTTAAAGTGCCAACACCTGACTGGGGTTAACAGGTGCTAGGAGTTATGGAAATGGTGCTGCTGATCACTACTGGGTGTGTTTTCCTCTCACACTGCCTGTCATAAGACCAGTATTTTCAGTTGCCTGGAGCAGTGTTAAATTTTGACTAGGAAGGTAGCAGTTTTCTGTATAGAACTGTTGTAGAGAAGAAAAAATAAATTAAAAAGTTAACCTTTGAGAAGCCAGTAACTTATCAGAAGAAAGGCAAAATACTTCTCTTAAAAATGATGTGTTACAAAATAAAGTCTCTAAGCTTCAAAAGTTTTGCCATAATGGTGGGGTTTTTTTTTTCAGTCATATCTAGCATCTGGGGGAAGGTGAGGTACTGCACATACCAAGATGAATTTTCTGTATCTCTTAAGAAAATGCAGAAAGGTAAATCCTAATCCTCGTATAAACCATACATAAACACCCCCAGAATGGAAATCTGAGAGTAAATGTGTAAGACCAAAAATCTGAAGAGCTGATGTGGGAGAGAAAGACCAGAGAAACAAGGGAATAGTCGCAAAAAGTGAGACCTCCAGCAGGAGGCTAGGATAGGAAGATCATAATCAACTCTGTAGTTCATCCTTCCAAGTCAAGCACCAAAAAAAATGAAAGAATGTCTAAATGGCCTAAAGATGCCTCTCCTTTGTATTATCATATCATCTGCAAACACAGGGTTACTTACTGTTTGTACTACAGCTCAGCAGGCATGACAGACCAAAAAAGGAACGTCTTGTGTTTCATCGTGCTTCAGCAGATCAGGAAAACCCACAGACAGGTTTTTCTAAGGAAACAGCCTGTCATTTGATACAGGCTGGGCAGCCACAGCCTCTGCTGCACGTGAGCTGAGGTTGATTGGTCTCTTTGGGTACCAGGCAAGGATGGAGTTTGGCAGGTAGTGATGATCGCCCCCATCACACCCATTTCCGTGCCTACTGCTCCTGTTTCAGCCTGTCCAGACACTATAGAGCTCTCTACCTGCTTGCTCCCAGAACACTTCTGCTATAGCAGCAGCTGTGGCTCCTGCTTTAGTCTCTGAAAATGTTTTCCTCTCACCCCCCTGTCTGTGAAGTGCTAAGAAGGAGCCCAGCTGTTCAGCATTTCATTGCTGATTTCTTTGGGAAGGCCTGGAGAAGCCACAAGTGGGCTGCCCTTTCTTTTTCCGTGGGAGGAATCTTCTAATTAAAAAGAATTTTTTAAAGGAGAGAAAAGAAATGCAACTCCAGCCTTTTCCTTGCTCTGTGTGAACTGAAGAATCTCAAAATCTTCATGCTGACCATGTTATGAGCCTCTCTTTGCCATCTTTTAGGTCTCAGAGCAGAAGAGGGAGTGTCTGTGCCTATTATTCATCACAGGACTACCCAAGGCAAAGCCCATATTTCAGGCTTCTCGTCTCTTCACGGAGACAGAGCAGTTTGCTACCGAGCACACTCAGAAGAGATCTTATCATGCTTTTTAAAAACATTTTTCTCCCAAACCAAACAAACTGGGAGTGGCCAGTGTCATCTATATTCAAGCCATGTTTTATAGCTCAGATATCAGATCACTCCTGCTGTAACCCAGTTTGTAAAGTGTGGTGTTTAGAGGGAATGAAAACAAAGAGAAGAAGGGGCGGGGGGGGGGGGGACGTGGGGGGGGTGGGGGGAAGATGTGGGTTGTTGGGGTTTTTTGTTGGTGTTTTTTTTCTGCTTGCAGATCAAAAGGCTTACATGCTGTACTTTCACCACAAAGCAAATGTTTGTGCTATGTAAACTCCCAACAATTGAGATTATAATGAAAGCACTAACAGCCATTTTTTGTTGACCTACAGCTCACTTATAATCACAGGTATGTTCAGTAGTTTTTAAAACCTGAGAGGACAGAAATAACTTCCTGGCTGTTCTTATTACTCAGTGTTTTCTGAGCCTCCCTGCTTTAATTTGGGCTTTCATTTCATGGCAAGGTGGTTGCCACAAAGTGTTCATGACCCCTTGTGTTCCCGGTGCTCTGAGGCAAATAGGAAAATAAATTAAAGACAAATGGGCTATGGGAGAATGGTCTCAGGAATCAGGAGGGGAAACAATAACCAAAATCGGTTTTAGCTGCTCAGTAGCAGGCAGAGAAATCAGCTGCAGAAAGATCTTCTCTCTACAGCTACTTTTGCCTGCCAAATTTAAAAGACTTCTCTCCTTTCTCCCCAGAGCATACATGGAGAACATATTAAATAGTGTGATGCTAAACAGAGGAAGGCAAATTGACTCTTCCCCCCAAGAAGACTGGCAGAAGTAAACTCCAACCAGGATGGCCAAAAACTGCAAAATAAGGCTAGTAGGCACAAAAAGTGAGATTCTTCAATGTAGAAAAGTTCCATTTGAGATCCATGGCTGTAGTTACTGCAAGCCATTCTGCACAAACATGTTCCATGATAGTCCAAGCAGCATAGCTAGTTAGGCTTGATAGTTCAGGGATAACCCAGATGAATGGAGAACTGGTTCATGCAGCATGCTGTTCTCATGAGATTGTGACAGCACCATCCATGAAAGTTGCTGGAAAGCAGATTGCTCCTTGCTGCACCAAGCCATGCCTGCACTCAGCAGGGTATTACACCACCTGGAGAGCCAGTGGGCTCACTGCTGTCCTAGGAAGCAAGGTTCCCAAAATGAGAGAAACATGGAAGAGAAACCTGCTGCAGGGCTCCGCTTTTCTCTTGTCTACTGGAGCGCTGTGAAAACACTGAATACCATTTTTTCCCTCGTGATTTCCAAAAATAATCACTAAGTACACCATACCTTTCCTCTTCAAGTTTGCCTTCAAAGTCAGTATCTCTTTTGCTTGAGGGAAATGAAGACACTCCTATAACTTACCTATAAACTCGTCTTTTAATTCAAGGTTTGGGCTGTGTGGTTTTGCTAAGCTGGCAATCTTTCCAGCTCCTTTCTACATTTTATTATACCCACATTCTGTTGCCAAACACTTTTTGGTAAGCTGTCCAAACATGCCTGAAAGTATGGCTTTATGTGATTGCCACAATGTCATCAAAAGCCATTTTATCTAACCTACCACATGAGGTTAACCATAAATTTGAATAGCTCATCAAGCCATAAATTCCATCAGGACAAATACATTTTTTTTTTCTCTAAAGGCATTCAACATTTTCTCTGAGGAGCGATGTCAGAACAGCTCCATATAAAAGTAATGAAAGCAGGAGAGAAAAGGAGAAAAACAACAACAACAAAAAAAAAAAGATAAAGCAGGGAAGCAGCTCTCAACTGATGAAAAATGAATTTACCTTTGTGTTTCCAAAGGAAATACTTTTCAGAAGCAGTGTCTAATAAGGAGCCAGCTCTTTGACACAGGGTATTACAGGGAGTAAAAGAACTTGGCCACAGGCCCAGACGAAGAGCAACCCACTGGGTGCTGCTGCTTTTGCTCTTCCTCATCTGATTTCCCAAAATTCTGCTTAATACTTCAATCTTTAGAAAGCACTGAAGCTCTCCACAGGCTGGGCCGTGGCCTAACCACCCGTCCCAACTGCCTGGAAGCCACTTTGAGGTGGGGAGATCCGTGGCAAGGGGCTGGTGTCATGGCGGCAAAGCCTTCCTGGTGGGGAGGGGCTGTCAGGGCTGCGGCCTTGCCTCACAGCAACGGGGGGTACTCCTCTGTCACAACTAAGCATCTGAGCTACTTTCAGTCATCTGAGCTACTTTTAATCTCTATTTTCCTTGCTTTCAGCCAGCTGTTGGGCACTGAAAGCTGCCTGATGCTGGCCACGTCCTCTCTCCTCCCGCCATAGAGGAAAGAAGCAGGAAGTGCCCCTTCGGCCCGGGGCCCTCCACAGGCAGGGTGGGATTTCCCCCTCCTCTCTACCCCACTAACCAGAGGGAGTGGGAGTTCATGATACCCCACAGTCATGGATGGGATTTGTACCTGCCCTGGTGCTGGGTCAAGAGCCACAGCAGTGGCAGTGAGGCTGCGCTTACCTGCTTCTAGAGCCACAGCAGTGGCAGTGAGGCTGCGCTTACCTGCTTCTGAGGTAGCCATCAGGTGCCCAGAGCCAGTCACAACCGGTTCCAGCCAGCTCCAGAGGCCGGGTAGTAGGACAGCTGCACCATGTGCCAAAACCTGATTGTTACGTCCCAAAATATCACCCCAAAGATTCGAAGCAAGCACAACTCTCCTTCACAAACCTTCTCACACAAAAAAGCTGCCAGCCACAGGGTGGGGAGAGGTGCTTGTGGTGGGTCCTCCATGGCGAAGGAGGGCAAAGCGCCCAGAGGGACTGTGGCCATGAGCGATTTGCACCAGGGGAAGGAGAGCCCAAAGAGAGCAAAGAGAAAATGATTTACTGTAAGGAATGATGTGAGATCAGACACCGGTGGATACTTACAGTGTGCACCTACCTTTTCAGCAAGGTGTAGTTCAGCAAAGACGCCACAACGCAGGAATAGATCCATCACAGGTCATTGCATTGGATGCCCACAAAACCACACGTGAGATGAGAGCAAGGCCTAAGCCTTGCACATTTGTCACATCTTCTTCAATAAGCTTCTTCACAATTATATCAAACCCAACAAACAAAATAAGAGTAAGAATAAGTACTCTTTTATGGTAAAAAAAAAAAATCACAGTAAAGGTAACTCAGAGTTGCTCTGGCATCAATTGTCCTTCTCCTTTGGAAGCCTTCGAAGACCGCAGCCGTAGACCACACATGAACACTTTAAAGCAGAGCATTTCATAGCTTGAGGGTTGATGGACTGGCAGTAACAAAGGCAAGTGAGACACAGGAGAAATGGTCATTTGACGAGCATGACAGAGGGTGAATATAAACACTGCCAGTACTTGCAGGGTGAGGGATGAGTCCCTCTGTGCCATGATGGATGGGAGATGTGACACCTGCCTGCTTCCAGATGAGAAGCGAGGAGACTGTGATACTCCAACACTGTCAGCACTGTTGTGCTGTACCCGTTCTTTTGAAAAATGTGACATCCCCTTCAGCCTACACCTGCAGCACTTACCAAGAGGTCTAATTTTAACAAGTATGGAGAAAAACAAGTTAAGCAACTACACAGACATCCTGGGTTTGCATTAGCTTTAGGAAAGGTCTTCAAAGCACCATAGAAAACCATGTCAGAAAAATCCAAGTGGCACCCCTTCTAGAGTTTCTCTGCTAAGCTCCCAAATCCTCCAAATTTGAATCCAGCTCCTGTAAGATAACAAGAGGTGGTTTCATTCATTCATTCATTCCCTTTGCTACAATGTGACACTGCTGAGAAGGAAGCCCAGTGACAGTATTGTGAAGTGTCAGGCATGCAGAGAGAAAATAGACAGGTCAAGTATACAGTACTGTGTACAGGATATGAGCAAGCTATGGGCTGAGAAGTTCTGTCACAAATGGCCACAGCAATAAAATGAGGCTTGAAAATTAATTCTAGGCTGTCTAATCCTTACTGATAAGTGTTACCACCCTGCAAAACAGAGTTTGAGGTGCTGAGAGGTTCAACGATGTGTGTAAGACTCAAGTATAACCAGATAGTCCTAGTTGCCATAGCTGAGCAGCTAGTGCTCTGGAAATGGAAAAGGGGTGACATACATAGACAGCAAGAGTTGCCCTGCTAGATGGAGTGACATGAACTGACGGGACTAGCACTTGCTCAGAAAGAACAATATCCCCTCAGAGCTACCAAGGGTACAAAACATGAAGCAAAAGCCTGCTGAGCACTGAAGCATTTGTAGCCTCAGCCCAGACACTGCTGCAAAGGAGGATAGAATCCGAGATGCCAAAATAGGTGCTGATCACATCCCTCAGCTTTCTGACACCAAAATAAAGACAACCATGGGGGGGAGGGTTGTGAAAAACAACACACACACATTTTTAAAAAAGAGAGAGGGAGGGAGGGAGAGACAGAGGGAGGAGAGGAGAGGAGAGGAGAGGAGAGGAGAGGAGAGGAGAAGAGAGGAGAGGAGAGGAGAGGAGAGGAGAGGAGAGGAGAGGAGAGGAGAGGAGAGGAGAGGAGAGGAGAGGAGAGGAGAGGAGAGGAGAGGAGAGGAGAGGAGAGGAGAGGAGAGGATGTTCATAAAAGACAGTTTTCTTTGTCCTGGAGCCAGAGGAGCAAGAAAGTGCATGTGTGTGTGCACCATGTGGGACCAAAACAGTGCATGTCTCTTCAGCCAAGAACACTGCTGTCACCCCTCCGCTTTGTAGGCAAACCCGAACACTGTTTGTGCCTTCGACAATAGGTTTTTCGTGCTGGTTTCCTCATCTGAACTCTCCTTTTGCCTCCCCTGCTCTAAGTGTATACATCCAGTTTTGATGACACTCACCCAGCTAGCTGCAGACGAGCTGCAGACTTGCGTGTCTGGTGGAGTGTGCCAGAGGCACACACACACGCACCTCATCCTGACCCCTCTCTCCTTCTCTTCTGCAATCTGATGCATTTGAAATGTTTTCTTTTTCGACTCCCTTCCCGGTCTCGCCTTCCCAGCCCCCGAGGGGCTGCTCCCCAGATCTGCCCTCTGTCCGGGTGGAGGAAAGGACGGGGTCGAGAGGGTTGCGTTTAGCCTCGTGAGGGCAGTTCCACACCGCCGGCCCCTTCTCAACTCCCCGCGGATGCTCCGCGCCTTTACTTTCTTGCACGAGTGGAGCAAGAGCTCGGAGCCTGGGGGACTGGATAAATTGAGGAGGGGTTGTCTAGGTGCAGAGCGGTGGGATCAGGAAATGCGAAGAGTTTCTGAGTGATTCGAAAAGTTTGGATAAAAAAACTCTCTTGCTGTTAAAGATTCCCTACCCCCACCTCCCCCCCGGTTTTTTTTTCCTCCTACCTCCCCCTCCTCTTCCTATTTTATTGTTAAAGCAGTTGATGTGGTAATTAAGAATTTTGTGAGAGCTCGGTCAGGTCACCTACTTTCTCAGATCAGAGCCCCATCAGAAATTCTTTCAAGTGTCCTTCTGCGTCGCCAAAGATGACAACAGCAAATCAATAAGTGCTTGAAATGAAAGGGGTTGCTGGCTAGCCCCCGAGGCTACAGATTTTCGCACCGCCGGGCTTTTTTCTTTCTTTCTTTTTTTCCCTCTTCTTTTTTTTTTTTTTTTTTTCTTTTCCTGAACTTCTTGCATTCCTTTGCATTGCCTTTCCTACAGGAGACATCTTTTTATACCCGATCTCATGAGGAAGGTAAGTGCCCTGTTAGCATCTCTAAGGCACCACCCGTCGGATCCGGCTGTTCTTCCCTTCGCTGCTGGGAAGGTAGGAGCCGAGAACATGCCCGGCCGCGGGCTTTCCGCCCCACCTTGGAGTAAACTGGGAAGTATTGGCTCTTCCTATGATTTTCCCTTCCTTTAAATAAATAAATAATAGAAGAGAGGTAAGGGGTGAAACCAAAAGAAAATAAATCCACGAATCACTGCGTGAAACTTAGATTAAGAGAGGTTGTGTTAACAGTTCGGTTCGTACCGTCATCCTTACCTCTAACGTGCCCCGGTTTAACAATCTTCGTCGGGACGCTTTAATTAGGTAATTCATTAGCGAGTCAATACGGACATTTATATATTCTTTTAGATCAAGTGGTTAAGCGCTGGTTTCGACACGATTATAAAACGCTGGAATATGCGTAGTCGTTTTAATTTATATGCAAATCAATTTATATGCTGTTGGAAATACTTTTTTTTTACTTTTTTTTTTTTTTTTTTTAAACAATTACTGTATCGTAGCATCAGGACGAACCGCCTGAATGAGCGATTTTGATATCAGATCCGGAGAGGAAGAAAATATTCGAGCAGCCTAACAAATCAATAATGTTTGAGTGTGTTAAACACAGCCAGCTATGGGTATTTACATACTCGTTTGCTGTCAGATAAGGAGCTCAGAGAGGTGGGAGGAGAGGCTGGGGAGCGGGGGGGGAGTAAAACGGGAGGGATTGCTTGCGAGGACTGAGATCATAATCCGGGAATGAAGAAAGTAAATGGCCGTGAATTGCCCCATCGCACACTTTCGAGGATAACTCGTTTTTCAGCACTCCTCGGGCGCCGCGGCCGGTTCAAGGCACTGAGGGACGCCTGACACACGGCTATTCATTTAGTCACCCCCGCACGTACTTTGCCTTCTTTTTATTTGGTTGCGGTTTTTGTTGGATATTATTTTTCCTTTTCCCAACCCCGGGAAAAACACTTCCCGTCCGGCAGCGGGGAAGCATCCCGGGCTCTCCTCATGCTGGCCCACACTGGGACCCGGGATTTCCCGGGGAGAAGCCGCGTAGGTCACCCCACCGCCGGGAACATCGCTGGCTGTGCCAAGTGCCTGCAAACGGATAGTCGCGATAGGTATTTAGAAATGCAATTTTTCCGCCTGTCGGTGAAAGAAATAACCCGGGCCTTCTTTCCGGGTCCCCAGGAAGCCGGTGTGCCTGCCGCGGGTGGCCTGGGCGGAGGACTCCCAGCACCAAAGGCTCCCAGTTCGATGGGCTCTCAGCACTAAGAAGTTCCAGCCCGATGGGCTCCCAAGCCGAGCTATTAGCGTCCCATCACTGATGCCCGCTTCGGCTCACAGAAGAAAGGCTCCTAAGGCTCGTCGGGGGCTTTAAAGCCGTTGTCACTGCGCTGGCGGGAGTGGGGGAGTCATACTATAAATACAGCAGCCGCGGCCTTTGCTGGCCCTGAAACCTATTATTACACTTATTGCTTTGACAGAAGGGGAGGAAGGAAAAAAAGATTTTGAAATCCGCGTATTAAGTCGGCTCCATAGTTTCCAGACACCCTGGAACCCCTCTTCCACGGCAGCATGTCTAATGTATTCCCTGGTGATGCTGGGCATTAATTAGTTGTTTAATAGGAGTATGACTAAAAATGTAAAAGAAGGATTAGGAGCGTGAAACGTATGTCCAGCTCCTTCCACACACTCGAGGAGGGAATGAAAATCACCCTGTATCTTATGTTTCTTCAGGAGCCATTTGCATTTCTCACCAGCTGCTCACTTCAGCCGCCTCGGCTCCGTGGCTGCCTGGAGCCCGCTACCGCCCGGGCCCAGTTGCGCGGCCGAGCTGCCAACGCGTGTGCCGCGGCCTGCCTTGCCTTTTCTTATCCAAAACACAACGGGACTAGGGAACGAGGGGAAAGATATACAGCGTCACGAGCCGTTTGCTTTTTCTGGGGAAACCCAAATGCGAAATGGCATCTAGGAGTCCCCCTCACTGCCGCTCCTTCCCCGGATGCCCTGAGAAGCTGGGTGCCACCTGGCAGAGTGCTCGCAAGGACAAAAACGCATGTAGCCAAGGACACATTTAATTTATTTCTGCCTCGAAAAGAAAACACTCCCAGGCGATTTCATTTCTTGCGAGAGGAAGCAGCCCTCTGCCTAGCGCGGCAGCTGCTGCAAAGCCGCCTTCAAAGAGCTGCTCTGTGCACGTCGGGATCTGGCGATGTTAGTCTGACCGCGCCTGGGCTTCCCCGGGAACCGTCGGCAGAACGACCCACTGGAAACTTGGCTGCTCCCGAAGGCTCACTTTCCCCCTCCGGCAGTAATTACCTAGCCCCCTGCCCACGCCTATAAATAACTAAAATTCACTCACGAGATGAAATGATTTAATAATAGCCACAAATACATCAGGTGCCGCCTCCAAACTAAGAAAGCGCCTGTTTCATTTTCGCGTGGTCCTAGAAACGGAGCCGCGAAAATGCTGCGAGAAAAAGCCATCGCTCTTAGTTTGGTCTAAGCCGAAAAAGCCGACTTCGTTTTTTTCTTAAACACGGAAAATATCACAAAATCAAAAATAAATTCGCCCCCGGCCCTGGATCCAGCTCACTGTGGTTTGGGGAAAAGGCTAGGAGTATCTGCCGTAGGCAGAGAAGCAGGCAAAGTAACAGAGATTAGCAGCAGGATTTGCGCTGTGGGCAAGAACCCCCAGNTTAAAAAAGGAAACTGAGACCTCTCACAACGGGTTGGCGATCCCTCTTCACACCCGGTGCAAGGACAGCCGCCGGCCCTGGAAACTTTGGCCGCAGTTCCTTGTGCCCCCCACCTCACCCTAGCCGGGCGGGGCTAATCAGGTCGCGCCCTACGCGGGAGCGGAGAAACTACGACCGTCCTCCTCTCTCACCTCGAGTCTCCTCTGGCTACCTAGCCCGCCGCCGCGCTGCCTCCGCTGCTATTTGTCCTTCCTCCTTGCCCCCTGCCCCCTCCGCTGCCGGGGGACTGCCGCCACAGCTGCGCCAGTGTCCGCGGAGCGCCGCGGAACAGCCCGGTCCGACCCCACGGCGGCGGCGGGGCGCGTTCGGCGGGGCCTGCGTGACGTCAAGGCCCGGGGAGGCGGGTGGGGCGGGGCAGGGGCGCGGGAGGGCCGGGGAAGGAGGGGAGCCAGCGGCGGCTCCGCGGCCCCGCAGCCAGCGCAGGAGCCCGGCGCGGCCCCGCCGCCCCCGGCAGCACCGGCAGCAGCAAAGCAAACAGCGGGGCGGACAGCGCGGCCGACTCCGGTGAGCTGGAGGGATCTCGAGGGGTGTCGGCGGGATGGGAGTGCGGATACGGACGCGGGCGGTCACGTCTTCGTGCACCGCAGGAGGGGAGCCCGGCCGGCCGAGCCAGGGTGCTGCGGCTCGACTTGCTGATGTACTCTTGGACGGCTGCGGCACGTCCTTGGGCTGGCGGCGGGGGAAGAGGGGCTGCACAGCACGGTTCCTCCACCGTGCCGGACTGGACTCTCGCGGCGGGGCGAGCACCGCGGAACCGGCCGCGCCGCCGAGCCGTGCACTGAGGCGGGGAACGGCGGCGGGGCCGCGCTGGGTTCGGAGCTCTGGCAAAAGATATGGGCCGGTCTGCTGCGCTTCTGCAGACTCTGCAGCCGCGACCACCCGCGGGGGAGCGGCGGGGCCTCGCTGGTCTTCAGGGATCTGGGGAGGGGTAGGCCCTGCACGAATCCCCCCCCTCTCCCCCTCGCTTTCGTTCGCAAGTCAGCGGCAGGGATCGCGGGCCTCTGCCCCAAACCTTCCAGCCCAAATTATGGTTCTTGCAGTGTTTCTGGTAGTACTAAGATATTCTCCCGAGGGCTCTGTTTTTTAGGGAGGTTGCAATGGTTGGATGCTAGAGTGTTTTTCTTCCCTCAAAGACAGAGATAGATACCTATAAAGAAGTTAACAATCCAGTGTGACATCGCTTTTTTTGTCGGCGCACCGCGGAGCCGAAGCGTTCCAGGCAGGTTGGTGCTGCCGGGGCCCAGACGAGCGACGCAGAACGGCAAGGGCTGCGGGTGGAGGGTGTGTGTGCCGGGGCGAGGGGCGCGGAGCTGTTGAAGCACGGAGCTGCAGGCAGAGAGGGGCTCAGAGAGATGGAAAAATGAGCGGAGGTGCTTCCTTGTGAGACAATAGGAAAAGGCTTCTTGACCCCCTTGGCCCCGTGCTGCGATGTGGTTTGCAACAAAAACGAAAGGAGTTTACGAAGAGCAAAAAGGGAAGAAGCACTGGCATCTGGGAGCAAGGAAGGAATTATAATCCAACTGGACAAGGCACTTTACTCCGGGGAGACCAGGGATTTGGGAGAGAGGAAAAACTTCCCCTGGGTGGCGGTTGCGTATTTTGGGGGAGCTGTGTGTATAGTCGTGAGGCAGCTCACCCATCAAGACAGGCGTCGAGGAAGAACGCCTTCGTCTGTGGCGCAGGACGACTCTTGACGGAGACCTATCTCGATTTGAAAACCATCGACGAAGAGTTAAGGCTCTTTTGGTCGGCTCCCCGATTAATTCAGGCACAACTCGTGTACTAGGCCCGGCTGCTGTCGGGAAAGTTTCTCCCTGGTGTCCTTCGGCTTGGAATAGAAACCGCCGTGTCACAGAGAGACCTGAACGAATCTCGATACCTGCATCTTCCTAATTCCTTATTTTTTGCGGGGTTTGGTTAAGGGTTTTGTTTAGTTGTTGTTTGGAGGGTGTTGTTTGTGGTTTTATTTTTTTTCTTATCTACCTAATTTTTTTTTTTTTTTACTTTTTTTTTTTTTTTTAAATTCTCTTTCCTCTCTTTTCCTCTCCGGTCCAATCCTGCCTGTCTGTTGAAGGCCGGCGAGGCCCGGCAAGACGGGCGTTACTCGTCCCAAACGTGCCTCTGCTCCAGGCTGTGGCATTTCTAAAGCACTAGCTAATAATTCGCCCAGTTCAGACATTAAAAAAAAAAAGGGGGGGGGGGGGGAAGAAAAAGAAGAAGAAAGAAAGATTACCGAAATGATGGTGACATGCAAATTTCCCCCAGAAATTATCATAAGTAAACATTTGAAGCCTGGACTAATAAAATCCCATCTGTGTTACTTCATATCGAGTTAGTAGAGAGCTGTGATAATGAATTTTGTAATATCTCACGAACAGACATCTCAATCAGACACTAATCCCGTGATTTTACCGCCCGACCTCTCAGACCGAGGGAGGTTGCAGCCGGCGGCTGGGCAGCTCGAATGAGCAGCCAGGGAATGGGGCCTCAGCCACGCACTTGCCGCCGCTCAGGGTGGACCGGCTGCCGATACCAGCTGCCCCAACGACACCCCTTGAATACGAACTGTTCTAGGGCAGAACCCGGCTGTGGGGTTCCGGGACCGTTCTCCGCATTCTTAAATAACGAGGGGTAGTGGGAGGCCGAGCTGTTCGACAGTCCTGGAAACCGCCACGGGAGTTTGTGCCCATCCCGTGGCGTGCCTCCCGTGAGACTCGAGGTTGAGGCGGGGAGAGGGCATATGGCACGGAGGTCGCTGGCAAAAGGTGAGGGTCCCACCAGCGTCGCTGCAACGTGGCTCCCGGGACAGGCTGGGAGGTCTGGCGGGGGCTGTGGTGGTTTTTTTGTTGTTGGTTGGTTGGGGTTTTTTAATTTAATTTTCGCTCTCTCTACAATTGTTTTAAAACTCCGATGTCTTCGTATTTTGCAGATAGCGGGTAATGGAGTCCAACTGCAGAAAACTTGTCTCCGCCTGTGTTCAGCTAGGTAAGACAAACCATCTCCCGTCGCTCAGCACTAACAGCGGTCGCGCCTCCATACGGTGCAGGGGTGCGAGGCCAGGTAGGCAGGGCAGTCCCTGAGCGCTGACCAGCTCTCCCTTGTCGTCTCCCATTCCCCTCCCAACCCACGTCCCCATCCCTAGGGGTGCAGCCCACCGCGGTCGAGTGTCTTTTTCCCAAGGAGGCTGACATCAAAAAGGGGGAGCACAGCAAGGTGCACGAGGACCGCAGGGAGCCCACCGGCAGCCAGCTGTTACGGCGGCCCCCGCCCCCAGAGCCAATAGTAAGCGGCGGCCCCTCCGCGCCCTTCCGCGGGCCGCGCAGCCGAAGACTGGCGGGGGGGCCATCGGGCAGCAGCGCCAAGCCAGGATCCGTCTTTGCGGCGTTATGGCGCCCCCTGCTGTCCGCCACCGGCGAGGCTTTGCTCCAGGACTCCGCTGGAGCCCAAAGATGC
>WAAF01003216.1:143726-435228 GCA_013400475.1 Tricholaema leucomelas | reverse complement strand
GGGGGGGGCGCAGACACCTCCGAGGCTGGAAGCGCTCACCAGAGCGTCTCCCCGCCCCCCTAAAAAGAAATATGGTTGTCAGCGCGCCTTTCAGATACTCGAAGCGTGGATCTCGGATTTATTTTTGTTTTCTATTTTTTGCCCCCCTCCCGCTCGTAAACAAGCCGCCAGCCCTCTCCTGCCCCCAGAGGCTGGCACACACACACTCCGAACGCCCCGTTGTGCAAGGCAGGGCGGGCTACTGCTTTTTTTTTCTCCTGATCGTTTCTGGGGGTCTAGTAGGCGAGCTCAGGAGAGGGTGGTAAAGAAAAACAGCAATGCAAACATATTACAAAGAAGAAAACAAGCGTTCTGTATTTCGAGAGACTGTTTAATCCAAGATAAACGTAATTTTGTTTAAATAAAATATATTAACCTGAATTAATAATACAGGAAACCAGGGTGAATTAATAATGCACGTATCCCTGGTCTCGTGGTTAAACACTTCCTCGTAAGAATACCGTATGAACCCCATTTGGCTAAACAGCTTGTGATTTCCCAAATAACATCCACTGATCCCGGGAGGAGTCTCGGTCCCGAGTCCACCCTCTCCCGTAGATTTTTAAGGAGGATTTTCCAGCCGGGCATCACAGCTCTTAGGAGAATAAAAAAGAGGAAAAGAGGAAAGTTAGCAAGCAAAACCCAGGATAATTCCAAACGTGAAGGTATCATGAGCCAATAATTTTTAATCCCGGAAACACACACGATATTAAATTGTGCACAAAAATAGGCTTCAGCAGGGTCTGGCACTTTTTTACTTTCAGCCAGTAATAAGTGTTAAATAATGTGGAAAGGCAGGGTGACATCGCTTTATATATGGTTTGCAAATAAGAAAGCCTTTTTAACCCACACACACACACGCCTTTTTTTTTGGTCTTCTCCGCCGAACAGGTGGTCTCAATCAGAGCCCTCAGCACGATCGAACGGGAAAGTGGGGACCTTCCTGATATAATAAATTTATGATCCCTTTCCAAGTCAGCTTTATTCAACTAAGTATTTACAAAAGTAATATCCACATATGCTCCCTGACACGGCAACTTTTACTTCCCCTGCCGAGAAACAAATGGGTTGTTTTCTTAACCATCAATTATGAAGCTGGATTATTGTCGTACATGCAAAATTTCCTGCTTCGTTACCCTACCAGCCGCTCTTTTCTTACGCTGGCCGGTTTGCAGGGGAAATGGCTATCTAAACACCTTTAATGCCGTTGAGGAAACTATAAATCTGAGCCCCAGACTTTAAAACCTTCACATAATTATGGGGGCGCGGATATATCCCTGCAGAGACTCAGAAAATAGCCATACTCGATGGTTTTAAAGTCTTTTTCCAACCGAAACGATTCTACGGGGATAATCCCCATCCACAGCCCCAGCCCGTGTCTCTGCGCGACAGATAATGGCAAGTTCTGAGAAGCCCCGGGCTGCTCGGGCAACTCGCAGAAATGGTAGAATTCTTTGGGGTTAGAATGTTGTTGGGCGTGCTGTGCTGTAATTCGGACGGCATTGGTTGTATCTTGGTTTAATTTGCTTTTAATTGTGTGGCGCTCGTTGTTTTTTATCTTGCCTGTGCTTCGTGCTTTACGGAATATACCTCGTGAAAAGGCTGAGGTGGGCCGAGTGGGAGATCAAGAGGCGCGGGGGTTGCTTGGGTTCCCCCTCCCCCCCCGCTCCTCTCCCACCTCCTCTACCAGAGTTCACTTTTGGAAATGACGGGGACAGTCAGGGAGTGTCACACCATCGGTGTGCACAAGCAGAATAATCGCTAACTGGCAGTATTGATAATAACACTAAAAAAAAAAGGTGAACATTTGGTCAAATCCATGGTCCCGTAAAAAGAAGGAAACGAAATTTAGTAGGGAACCCTCCAAAAACAGACACGAGTGTGGTGGGATCCTGCTGGGAGAGAGAGTTATTTTAGAAGGAAGGAGCCGGTGTCCACGGTAGGGAAAGGAAAATGAATATGAAAATATTATTGCAGCCCCGGAGTGTCTCAGGCTACCAGGCGGGTGTCATCTTTACCCTGGGAGACGAGAAAGTCGCTGCATAGGCTTCGGTAGCCCGGCAGCACACGCGTACATGCTTGCTGGCGGATTTAATCGAATGCGGCTCTTTTATGCAGGGCGGAACTATGCGTAAACTATTCGTGTGTATTCTGCGTTGTATCATCTCTACAATCTGTGATTCTACTTAAAGAATTCTGTAATCGATAATCTGAGTATTGCTGAAGCAGCAGCCTCCCGCCTAAAACGCTGAAATTACATCATCCCGCCTGGTATCATCATGCAGCATCACAAATTGATTGCTTCGACTCTTTATTTTTTTTTTTTTCTGTCTGAATATTCCGTAACTTAGCATCTTTCTCTGAAAAACAACCCAACGATGGTTCAGCTTTCCTTCTAGAGCGGCTGAAGCCCCGGCACAGTAGAAAGCAAAAATTCCCCGTGCCTTTTTTTTTTTTTTTTTTTTTTTTTTTTGTCTGAGTCCCAGGACGCGCTCAGAGGGAGCGGGCGGGTGCGGAGAGGGGGGGGACCCGAGGCGGAGCTGGAATGATTTGGGCAGAGCTAAGCGCATCCTCCTCAACACATAACGTGGCCAAATTTGTCCTCGGAGCTGTGACCCGAGCGTGAGGCTGTGTCTTCGCGGACCAGGTGGAGGTAATCCGCCGGTGCGCTCTTCGTGCGAGGCGCCGGAGAGGCTCTGCGCCCCTTCCCGCAGCCTCCGCCAAGCGTAAATTAAAAGTTATTTATTGCACGTCGGATATATCATTTTCCCCTTCCTTCATCGTCGTCTGAGAATAATATATGCAGCCGTCGTTAGCCTCACTCCAGGGAAAACTAAATGTATAACGAAATCTTATTCGTGAGTAGGAATATACTAAGGGAACAATCTGATGTCTTCTTAATCCTATGTAAAAAGCTCTGTAGTCTTCCCAATATTGACTGAATAGGTAATTAATGGCTCTTCATCGAGAATACCCTGTAATCCGAGATAGGGGAAAGACAACAAGCCAAAGGCAAAAGACAACAGGACTAGCTGGAAACTCTACATAAGAACCGATGTAGCCGTTTAGCAGAGCGCTACGCCTAGAACCAGCGAGCCCGTAAAGAAAGGAAAGGGGGGAAAAGGGAAAATAAATGCCCCCAGAAAGTCTGGCCACCCCCGACGAGCCCGAGAAAAACAAACAAACTAACAAAACCCCAAACCCTCCACACAAATAAAACCCCACACACTTGCGAGGGGTTGTGGAGGGGGGGAGGTACACACAACAACCCAAAACCAAAAAGGAAAAGTAGAAGGTGAGAAGCATCTCAGATTCCCCATTTTTCGCAGCAGGCGTGTGGCCTTCAGCCCGCTTGGGCTCCTCCGCGTAAACCCGGCGGCTTCAGGCGAAAAGAGAAGGGAATCATTGGGGTGGAAGCCCCAAAATTCGATACATGGGTGATGTGGCCAGAGCGGCTTTGTAGCCGGGACCTGGACCAAACAAGATCTGTGAGCTTCCAGCGAGAAAAAGAATAAAGGGGGGAGGGGGGAATTAAAACACTTCTGACATTTTAATTTAAACCTTTGCCGCTAATATATTACTCGGGTGACTACAATTATGTTGTTATTCGGTTGGATGACAGCTTTTAAAACATTATTTCACTCGGGAAATAAAAGCTTCATCTCAGATTATAGGTGGGTATTTTTGGATTTAGGTGATTTATGGTCACCATGACAACTAATGTTGCGTGCTATCTCCCCTCCCGCCCGGGGTGGGGGAGTTTTAATCAAAGGCATATCGCGAAAACCCTCTCCTTTTGGGTTGTTGGGGGACCGGGCCGGTGCTGTGCCCGCTCCTGGGGACGAGGGGATAGCTGGAAGGTCTGTCTCAGCTGGCGCTGCACAAGGTGCGGGAGGGCGATGAAGTGTCCTGAATTGTGCTCCTCCTGTCTGCTTTCCACGGCGGGAGAGGGCGAAGACGCGCTTGTTTCTCCAGGATGTTCCGGGACAGACTGGACTGCGGCACTATAACTTGTGAGCGCAAAAAGCGCAAGAAATGCGCTCTGAGCCTCTTAGCCGGAAAAGACGTTTCGTTTCTAGACGAGGCGGAAGAAGTCGATATTTCCCCAAACTAGCTTTAAAAAAAAAAAAAAAAAGGTAAAAAAAATAAAAGAGGAAAAGTAAGTGTGTGGGGAATAGGATACTATCCTATCTACGCTCTCTCCGTCTGCCCCCTTTCCCGGGGTGGTTTGCAGGCGTGTTACAGCCCGGACGTGGGGGCCTGGAGAAGGGCAACATCTCCTCCCGCAGCCTTGGTGTGGTCCTGTCGTGGGGAAAGTCTGGAGGGGGAGGAGCGGAATTTGTGGGTGCAGGACCAGAGAGGTAGCGAGAGGTTAAGGAGAAACGGGAATATCATTGGTAAACAAATTGTGCAGAATGGAGCTGGATTCATATTGACTTAGTTATAGGTCATCTGCTGCCGGTGCAAAGGGAGGAAATATTTACTTTACACATATACTTTATGATCTTGGGGGAATTAGAGGAAATTCAATAAGAAAACGGCTAGAATCATTTTAAACCCTCTATTTAAAAGACTTAAGCAAATTAGAGTCTTATCAGATTAAAATCCACTACAAATGTAAGAGCATTGTCTCCGTCGAAACGCTGTGGGGTCTGAGGGAAGAGATCCTTTGCCAAATCTCAGGGATAAAAACACGTCATTTAAACACCAGATAATGAGCAGAATGTAAATTAATTTAACCTTCTTTACTAACAGGCTGCTAAAGTAATATGTATAATTTAGTGATAAGTAAGATTGCGAGGGTTGATACGTATTCAGACGAGCATCAACCACTGAGAGGGACCTTTGCTGGGGTGGGGAGGGGGGAAGCAACGGGGTACATAGGAGTATAGCAGCTGGGATGGGAGTGTGGAGGGCCACATCAAGGAGAAGCTTTTCGTAATTTCTTGATGCCCATGACCTTGTAGAGGATTTGAAAACAGAGACACAACCTGAGCTGCCTCGGGCTCCCCATCTCTAACAGGGCAGCAGCTGCCCGAGAGCTCGGCGACAGGTTCCTCTGTCCCGGGAGGTTCTGACCAACACGGGACAGCAATCTTCCAACTCGTGAATCCTGCCGGGTGTAGCCCCTCTGTTCCTTCCTCTTGCTAAACTTGGGGCCACAGCAGCCTCGCCCCAACGCTATAACCGGACCAGTCAGCGGGGACATTGGGACAGCACAGCTTGTCCCTCCACAGTGCTGCCCAAGGGCGAGCAGATGAATTCTGCCCCCTCCAACCCAGGAGTTTTGGGTTTTATTTTTTGCGGGACCTTCTCTGCGGGTCCTCCTCTGCGGGTCCTCGACGAGAGGGAGGAACAGTCCCTGCAGATAACTGCGAGAATGTGATACAACACTGGCGTGGAAAAGCCTCCTTGGGAGATCGCTGTTGGGAAACCGGCTGCAAGGAGGGGACGGGGGTGGCAGTGCCATCGAGGGGATTTTCTCCCCATGTTCGCCGCCGGTACAGGCAAAGTGGATTGAGAGAGGGGGGATTAGGAACGCTCAGGGGCTGGGATCTACACGCTCTTCCTTGCTCCTTGAGTGTGATGTGAAGCTTTCTGTAGCCGTACCGCAGAGGGGTGACTGTTTCGTGTTTAGTTGTTGCTGTTGTAGCTGTTACAGCTACGATTTGCTGTTATCCGCCAGAGATCCGCCGTCTAACCGGCAGTAGCCCTCTCCCCTTTGCATTCCACCCCTCCTCCATCGCGAGGGAATCGGGGCTGGGGCTCCTTCGCTTTCTCTCCCCTTCGCTTCAGCTCCTGGGTCAGTGCCGAGGTTTCCGCTCCTCACTCCAGCAGGTCCGCGAGTGCGAGTGAGCTGGCACAGAGCAGGCGTGACTGGAGCCGCTCCGACGGGCGCCAGCCCGTGGGCTGAGCGGCGGAGGTCGGGCTCTCGGGGCTCAGGTACCCAGGTGCGGCGCAAACCGGGCGGAAAATGCCAGGTTTGGTGTTAGGGGTTTTTTTTTGAGGGCTGGGGGGGCTGCTGGACGGGGCGGTTCGTAAGGCGGTCCGCAGGCGGCGGAGGGGCGGGGCGGGGGCGGGACGGGGCGGGCGCGGGTGACGTGCCGGTGCGGGGAAGGCCGCCACCGGTTTAAGATGTCAGGCCAAGAGGGAAGCGGCTGAGCTGAGGCGGTGCGGGGCCGGCCGCGGCGCGGCGCGGGTCCATGCGCGGCAGCGGAGCCGAGCGCCCCGCGGACCGCCGCTGCCGCCGCCCCCCGCCCCGCGGAGCACCGGGAAGGGCCGGGGGCATCCGGCCAGGGAGCAATCGTGCGCGTCGCAGTCGTGACGGCTATCGCAGAATCGGACTCACTCGCTTGCCTGTCGCCGCCGCAGATCATACTCCGGTCGGCGAGGAGTCTCAGGGCTCGTCGTGCCGCTCAGCTGCTAATCTACCGGCGCCCACCCGGCCGCGGCTCCTCGCCTAGCAGCTCTGACACCCCCACCCCCCGGAGCAGCTGGGCTGCTCCGCGCTGACCCTCCTATACATACCGACACCTCCAGACACACGCATCCCACCTCCTACCGACCCCCCAGGCTTGCACTTGGGCGTCCTTTTAGCCGATGAACTGCATGAAGGACCCGTTAAGCCTGGAGCGCCTGGGAGCCGGGAATAAGGTGTGCTCCTCCTCGCCTTCCTCCTCCTCTTCATCATCTTGCCACCACCACCACCACCACCAGCCCGCGCTGACCATGGCGACGGCGCTGGCGCCGGGGCAGGCGCGTTCCTCCCTGGAGTCTGCCAAGCACCGTCTGGAGGTTCACACCATCTCCGACACCTCCAGCCCTGAGGCTGCAGGTAAGAGTGGGGATGAGCGGCAGGGACCCTCCAGTTAGCCGGGCACCCCACAGCCCAGTCCCGATCCGGCCCTGCCGGTGGCCCTGCCACCGCCTCCCTCTGCCCAGGCGAAAACCCACCCTAGCCGAGACACTTTTCGTGTTTGCTTTTTTTTTTGTTGTTTTTCGCGTTTGGTGTCTGTATGTCGGCGTCTGGGAAGATAGTGACACGCGTGAGGGCAGAGGAATGGCAGCGGTGAGCTAGTTACATAGGTGTTGATGGGCAAATAATATGGATACGGATCGATGGATAATGTGGGATGCAGACCGACGGGGAACGGTCCAACGGTATGGATGGACGAGTAATATGGGTGTAGACAGACATACAACATGGGTATAGAAAGACAAATAATGTGTGTACAGACGGTTAAACCATATGGTTATAGACAGACAAATAATATGGATATAGATAAATAAAGTGTATGGATACAGACAGACAATAATATGGATATAGATGGGTAATCCATATGGATCTAGACAGTCAAATCATACGGATACAGGCAGGCGAATGCTGTGGATACAGATAGGCAAATAAAACTGGTACTGGCAGAGGAACAGTGTGATATAGTCAGGAGAATAATATAAGCATAGACGGGCAAATAACATGAATGGTATCTATATGGATAGGAGAGCAATACAGATGCAGATGGGTTTAAAACTTGAACGTATTTATAGGCGAAAAACTTGCATAGGGACGTGAGGGTGGGCTGCTCCGTCTCACTGCCCCGGCGATGCCTATTCCCCCGGGAGCAGCCAGCCCGCGGAGGGGCCGCGGAGCGAAAGGCCGGGCCAGTTAATCATTACACTGCGGGCCCCGGAAAGGGCCGGCTGCGGAAGCCCTCTGCGGTGGGGACAAACCCTGCCTCAGAAACCAGAGGAAAAGATTTCGGAGGCTGAGTGGCCCTCGTTTTTCTCCTTGTTGTGTTTTGTTTTGTTTCCCCCCTTACAGAGAAAGATAAAAGCCAGCAGGGCAAGAATGACGACGCGGGGCCCGAGGACCCTTCCAAGAAGAAGAGGCAGAGGCGTCAGCGAACCCACTTCACCAGCCAGCAGCTGCAGGAGCTGGAGGCGACCTTCCAGAGGAATCGCTACCCTGACATGTCCACCCGGGAGGAGATCGCCGTCTGGACCAACCTCACCGAGGCCAGGGTTAGGGTAGGTCCCGACACGAGCAGCCGGGGTCGAGATGGAAAGGGAAGGAGGGCTGAGATGTTTGCAGCTGCTTTCGATTTCGGTTTGTGTGCAAACTCCAGAGCATTTGCACAAAAGTGGGGCAGAGCAGGGCATTTCTGTCAAGGCCAAACAGATTGGGCTCTCTCCCGCTTTCTCCGGAATATGGTTCTCTGCACGCTTCGTCCTCACGGTGCAATGCGTCCTGCTTTTGATCGGTACGCTAAAGAAAACATTGGCCAAGAAAATTACTTGGAACAGGCTGCAACCTGCGCGGCCTCTAATGAGAAAAAGATGTAAAATACGCAAGGGCTTTTACTTCACTCCCAGGCACTCCCGACGTGCCCTTCCTTGCTTTTTCTCTTTCTTTTGGTTTCACAATTCGACGAGAGTCTCTCTCCGCCCTTTCCCCCCACCACCCCCGCCGCCATCTCTGAGATTTATGAGACCATCACGGTACTGCCGAGATAGAGCGGCCGGATCCTACTCGCACGCAAACACCGCGCCGAGGGGGGGGAGAAATAAGCCACCCCAACCCACCTCCCCCAAACAACCCCCCAAAAGGGCCAAACTCCCAGATTTTTCGGAAATCACACGTAATAAATCCTTTCCCTGCGGTCGCTTGAGGAAAGCTGTAGAGGGAGTAGCGGGGCCAGCTCTCTGTCCCCAGCGTGCAGAGCCAGGGCAACCCCGCGGCGGGGAGCGGAGCCGGGCCTAGAGCCCCGCAGATGCATCAAAGCAGTGTCGGTGTCGGTACTTGTGGGGCAGGTTTGGTTTCAGGCGGAGCGGTGCAGTTAGACGAGGCCCGTCGCCATGGTGCCCGAACTGCCTTTGCCCAGCTTGGTTCTGGTGGTGGTGGTGGGGTCCTACAGACTCCCTGGGGTGTCTCCAATACACACATAGAAAGGCTGCTGCTGGCGGCTGCCCGCCAGGGCAGACACTCCGATGTGGATTGGAAAAGGGTACGTTTTCCCCATTGTCTGACCCACATATACAGCCTTAGATCTCATCTGGCACGTTGTTAAATAGAGATTTTCTTCTTTTTTTGCTCTCCTGCCCTCCTTTCCCCCCTCCCCCCCGCCCCCCCCCCCCCCCTTTTTTTTTTTTTTTTTTTTTTTTTTCCCCCTTCTTTTTTTTCTTGGCCTAGAGCAGTCGAGCAAGTTCATTTAGAAAGTGATTTTTCGACTCTGGAAGCCTTCACGCAGGAGGAACTTGCAGCTTTAACAAACTGAAGCAAAGATTTATTAGTTGCTAGCTTCTCCTTCACACTTCGATCTTCCCCGTAATAGGAAATACAGCTTTAAAATTCAGTGGGTTTCCAAGCACTTTCCCTCACTTTTGCACTTTTGTATTTCCGCTGGATGGCTTACAGGATGGAACAGGAAAAAGAAATGAACATGAAAAAAGATGGAGAAACGAGGGGGGGAAAAGCAAAATAAATCAACAAAAAGAAGGAAGCATTGGCCTTTGTGGCACGAAATAAGAGCATCACAAATAACGCCAGGATATGCGCGGGTGGGGTGGGTGAGAGTGTGTGTGGGGGATTTGCCACGGACCTTCCTTGCTACACTCCGGCGGGGCCGGGTCCCGGGGGGATGCTCAGTGATCCCGATAGCAAGTCTCTGCGAATTTCTCTATGCATGTGTTTATGTCCCGACGCGAGTTTTCGGATGAATGTATGTAGAGACAGGATCGATTCTTGCTCCAAGAGTTTGAGAAGGGCTGCGGTCTTGGTGATGGCTTTTGACTAACTCATGTCTCTCATCTCCCTCTCTCTCCCCTCCTTCCCCAAGGTTTGGTTCAAGAACCGCAGAGCCAAATGGAGAAAGAGAGAAAGGAACCAGCAAGCCGAGCTTTGCAAAAACGGCTTTGGTCCGCAGTTTAACGGCCTGATGCAGCCCTACGATGACATGTACCCCGGCTACTCGTACAACAACTGGGCGGCCAAGGGCCTGACCTCTGCTTCCCTCTCCACCAAAAGCTTTCCTTTCTTCAACTCCATGAATGTCAACCCTCTGTCTTCTCAGAGCATGTTCTCCCCTCCAAACTCCATCTCCTCCATGAGTATGTCTTCAAGCATGGTACCCTCAGCAGTCACCGGGGTCCCTGGCTCCAGCCTCAACAGCCTGAATAACTTGAACAACTTGAGCAATCCCTCCCTGAATTCTGCGGTGCCGACGCCAGCCTGTCCTTATGCTCCTCCAACACCTCCATATGTTTATAGGGACACATGTAACTCGAGCTTAGCGAGTCTGAGACTGAAGGCCAAGCAGCACTCCAGTTTTGGCTATGCCAGTGTGCAGAACCCTGCTTCCAACCTGAGCGCTTGCCAGTATGCGGTGGACAGACCCGTGTGAGACACCCAAGTAGGAGAAACTGCATGGGAATTCCCTTCCCACTTCCCGCAGAGACTGAGAGTTATACTAGGAAGGAATTGGCACTAGAAAGAAGGAGAAAGGCAGAAAAAAAATCAGAGGTAGAGAGAGGAAGAAAGACAGAGAGAGAGAGGCAAGAAGAGAAAAAAAAAAAGAGGAAACCACTGAAATAAGATAGTTCCTTTGTTTTCAAAGGACCTCCTACAGATTCTGAGATCTTTCTTTCACTAAGAGTATTTCAACAGTTACAAGGACATATATATATATATATATATATGGACAAATGTTTGACTGGATATGATATGACATTTTAATGTTACTATAAGCTTGTTATTTTTTAAGTTTAGCATTGTTAACATGAAAAAAAAAGACTGAAAGGATGTATATATATCGAAATGTCAAATTAATTTTATAAAAGCAGTTGTTAGTAATATCACGACAGTGTTTTTAAAAGGTTAGGCTTTAAAATAAAGCATGTTACACAGAAGCGATTAGGATTTTTTTGCTTGAGAGCAAGGGAATGTATATACTAAATTGCAACACTGTATGTTTCTAACATATAATTATTAAAAAAAAAAAAGAAAAGAATCGTGTGAATATCAGTTTTAGACTAGTACCTCTGGTGGATGCAATGATGTTTCTGATACTGCAATGTAAAACATGCCCTGTGTATAACATTTCGTACAATATTATTGTTTTACTTTTCAGCAAACATGGAAAAAAAAAAAAAGAAAAAAAAAAGGCAAAATAAAAAAAAAAAAGAAGTGTTTTATTTCATGGGAGTAAAATTATACAGCATAGAGTTTTGTCTGGATTTTTATTTACTGAGCCAAGCCCGACTGATCACTGACATTGGATCTCCTTCTCTGAAAGCAGAGAGCAGGACTTTAAACTGGAATACAAACGAAGGCTGGCTGTTTGTTGTTTTTTTCTTTTCCTTTTAAGTAAAAATATAAATTAAACGATTCCTCCTCGCTAACTAAATCATTCCCTCGCTAGAAAAACTCGTTTTTTTTTTTCACCCAGACAGCAGAATCTCTCTATTTCCCCCGATGCAGCCCTGGGAATAATTGATTATTTGACATTGTTGGCCTCGGGAATTACCGGCTACAAAGTTGCTGTATCTCGAGCATAAATTTCTCCCGCTGTGAAAGAAGCTTTTATTACATTAAAGGGGTGGGGGGAAAAGGGGGGGTGGGGAAAGAAAGAACAATTTGCAAAAAAACTGCTCTCGTTCCAAATAATCCTCCCATTTTGTGGCGCCCACCTTCTCCCTTCGGCGGGGAGATCCTTCACGTTTTCTATTTCCAAATCCCTCCCCCGCCCCTATTTTTTAGACGTGAAGAGAAACAAAGGAGCAGCCCAAACCACTGCAACCCCCCAGGTTGAGAGGTTAGCCCCACGTTTCCTGCGCCTTCGTGCTGCAACACGCGGTGGAAGGGAAAGGTCGTGCTCTCGTGTGTTATGTTTTAAATAATATCGAGCCATTCATTCTCAACCTGCTTTTTGGTGAAATTACTCAGGATTAAAACTTTGCCATCGCCGGACTATTGAAACAAATCAAGATGAATTGCTGGCCCGGCCCTCCTATCGGCTCACACCCCGGGCGGGCAGGGAGTGGCTGGCCGAGGGGAGGAGAGGGGGGTGGGTGGTGGCGGGGAGGCGACAGGACCCGGCGGGAATATCGATATAGGAAGAAATTCCGCGGGCGCGTAAAGTAGCGAGGTGCTCAAGGAGGAAAGACAGCACGGTGGGAGGCGGAGGAGCTCGCCCCTTGAGAGGCCTTTGCGCTCTCAGTGCGCGCTTTGGACTGGCCACGGGTGGGACACCACGGAGAAGAGATAGTCCCCCCAAAAAGGAGCAGAGAAGAGAGGGAAGAAGGGGAGAGGTCAGCGCCCTGCACTTTCTCACCGGGAAAATGTTTCCCTCGCTCGAAAGAGGGGTTCCTTCCTGTTCCCATCTGCAGCTCCCGCTTTTTACCTCCCCTCATTTTAATATTTGTAATCTAACCTTTCTTTCTTTCTTTTCTTTCTTTTCTTTCTTTTCTTTCTTTCTTTCTTTCTTTCTTTCTTTCTTTCTTNCCTTTCTTTCTTTCTTTTCTTTCTTTTCTTTCTTTTCTTTCTTTCTTTCTTTCTTTCTTTCTTTCTTTCTTTCTTTCTTTCTTTCTTTCTTTCTTTCTTTCTTTCTTTCTTTCTTTCTTTCTTTCTTTCTTTCTTTCTTTCTTTCTTTCTTTTTGTGTTTTGTTTGTTTTCGTTCAGTTTGTTTTCGTTTCATGTTTGCGCGTGTGTATTTCCTTGTTTGGGAGTTTTTTACCCCTTAAAAAAATATATATTTTGTTCTCCTCTGTCTGATGTTGCTAGAGGGTCCGTGGAGCGAAAGAGTCCCCGTGTATGGGGTGAGGAGGAGAGGCAGCAGGCACTCCACAACCCTCCACCCTCGGCGTGCCCGGCCTCGCCGCCTCCCCGACCCAACGGCGCTCCCCTCGGTTTTTCCGCGCCGTGTCAACACCTCACCCGGGTGAGTGCCAGGGGCTTCCAAAAACGTCCCTTTTTCTCCTCCTTCTCTTCCTCCCTGGGCTGCGGGCGGAAGGTTTGGGGACCATGCCGGTGAGGGGCTGGCAAACCGGAGAATCCCTCTCCCTCGTGGGTCAGGGAAGACGGAGAAAGTTGGGTGCTCTTCTTCCTAAACCCCCTCGGCGGACTGGATTTGGAAGTCAGCGAGCGGGTGGCTGCGGGTATCTGCATGGTGTTTTACACGATCTTTTCGGCTCTCGTTTCTTCTCGGTGCCTTTGGTTATTTATAGTCTTCTCATATTATATATATGTATAAAATGTCAGTGAATATATTTAGAATGTGTATGTACGTGGAGAAAGAAAAAAAAAATATATATGTAATACAGTGTATGCATATACATTCAGAAGAACAATATAGATCATTTCCGGACCGACACACAAAAAAAACCCCAAACCCCCAAAAAAACCCCAAACAGAATAACCCCCAGACGATAGTTTTCCATTCTGAGCAATGGCTCAAACGATGAAAAAACAATGTGACCGTTCACAGAAGACATAAATCACTCCCGGTGTAATCCGAAATTCTCTCTCTCCCCCCAGCTGAAGCCTTCAGGGTCATCATTTTTCTGCGCCACTTGACCAAAGATATAATGTTTTGATCAGGTTATAAATCAACATTTTTGGTCGTGGTTGGTTTTTTGTTTTGTTTGTTTTTTAATACTTTTTTTCCCCCTTGGGGGTTTTCCTTCCCCTTATCGGCGGTGGCAGCGTGAACCTGGAACAATGGAGGCCACTGAGGCGGGGTGGGGAAAGCCACAACGAAATGAGGAATTCTCAAAATATCTATCTGGAGAGGAGTAGGACAGAGGGGTTAAACAACGGGCTTTCACCTCCTTGCCCCCCCACCCTAGCCCTCAGGAACGCGGTTCTGTGGCCCCTGCAGCGCGACCCTCAGCCTCGGCCGTGGCAGCGGGCAGCGCAGTCTGATTCTCAATCCACATCCCAATCCACATCCCAATCCACAGATCCCGCCGGCCTTGCCAGACAGAAGAACGAGGTGGTGGGTGTCCCTGTGAGGCCTGGGGCACCTTTTGCCCTCCCGGCTCGTCCCAGTTCTTTTGTCTTCTAGCACTGCCTCCCGCACTTTGAACCCCGCCGGCGTGCGCAGGGCCAGCGCCGAGGTCAGCAGCCTCGCAAGGGGCAAAATTAACCGTAAATATCGATATTTATCCCCTACGGGACATTTTATATACTCTCCTTTCTGTCCTCTGTCCTCTCCGGGCGTTGTTTTTCTGTCTGTGTGTCCTTGTAGCCATGTGTGCCCTCCGAACCCAGCTAGACACCCATCCCCACATACCTGTACATTTGTTCATACCTATAAAATAAATGAACCTTTCTCCCCCACCCACCTCCCTGACGAGATTCATCAACATTTTTGTAGGGAAATCACTTCCTTCGGCAGACAGCTGACATCTGAGCCGAGGAAGCTCCTTCCAGGAGGCCGTTTTGGGGCGCGTTGGGGCTGGCAGGGGTAGGTTGGCAACGCTGTGTCCCCCGTCGGCCATGCAGTGCTTGCGCGGCTGTGGAGGAGGGTTAAGGAGTCCTGCACCTCGGTTCAGGTCAAGGAGAGAGGGCAGAGGAGCGATGCTAATACCTATGCGTTTTTTCGGGGCGTGTAATTTTACCTTGCTTAAACGCCTGCTTTGGTACGCGTGTTATACGTGGGTAGGTCTGAATATTATGCACCCGATAGACCGTAACAGTCAATAATCCAGCAACTTGGGAGGATTTACACCTTCGGAGCCCCATACAATGCTGGACTAATCGATCGCTAAATCTGAAGTTTTCTAAAGGCGAACCCCATTTCAGAATTAATTTCTCCTCTCTCCTGAATATTCTCAGAGAAGACAAGAAATAAAAGAAACCATCACTTGTAAACTTCTAGAGGCAAAGTTGTGTGGTTTGGTGTTTTTTTGGTTCTTTTTAATAAAATAAGCGTTTGAGGTCGCTTTTCTCCAGATCGACCCTTGCTTGTGCCGGGCAGAGCCGAGCCGACGCTCCGCGCCCTTGCGCAGAGGCGGAGAGAGCTCCGCGCTGCCCGCCTGGACAAATTTCCCCCGGGTCGATCAGTGCTGATTTCAGGGTTGAGACGGACTTGTTTGTTTTTAAATTTCGACTGCCACCCCCTCTCCCGAAGACGGAGAAGGCTGCGCAGAGGGCAGCGGGGATCTCTCCTGTCTCTGCGGGACCGGGCCGGAGGCAGAGGAAAAGCCGCCGCTGCTAGACCTGGAGCCGAGACAGTCCTGCCTTTTCAGAGGACGGGCTTGTTCTGGCCCTGCCCAGGGGGGCCACCAGTTCGACCCCGGCCCCGCAGCCCCGCAAGGCCGCCCCCATCCTATGCCCGGCAACCTTGGTGTCAGGGTCCCGGGAGGAGGGTAATATTACCGGGGTAGAGATAGGTCCCTTCCCGCCCCCACCGTCTTGGGAAGAGCCTGACCTGGGACGGGGTGTGGGCGGCAAGGCTGAGCAGGTAAAAACCCTGGGTTCTGCAAATCAGAATCCCCGGATGTAAGAGGGGTGTCTGGGCTGAGCCGACCCCAGCCCCGCGGGTGAGCGGAGCGGTTTGGGTGGCCGGAGCCCACCCTCGGCAGCCAAGGATGGACGCGAATGACCGACAGCCCAAACTCGCGCGAAAAAAAAAAAAAAGGGAAATAATTAAAAAGGAAAAAAAAGCAAGCAAAGCAAAGCCATATCTGCTCCCACACGGGAGCAGAAGCCGGCGGGTGCCTGTTTCCGACAGCGAGGAAGAGCCAGCAGCCCTTCGGCCTCAGCCCTCTGACCGGGCGCTGGCGAAGGAGCCGTGTAAGTCTCCGCGTCTATGTCTGCATTTGGGAATGTGGGAGAGACCTATCTCCGGCCCAGAGCAACTCCTCACCGAGACGAGGGGTCAGCGGGGAAGTGCCTCACGCTTATGCCCGCATCCATGTATGCGCACATACCCCACTCACACGGATATACGCTGCGTACACGCGCGTATTGTACATACACAGATAGAGGCTCTCACACGGGGCGCGCAGCCACAGCCATGCTTGGACGACTGCAGCCCCTCACGGACACGCAGGGGATGCTCACGCACGGCCCGCATCGTTGAGAGCAGGATGTGTGTAGGCATCACTTTCCACTCTCTCCTTCTGTTTAACCTTTTCAAAGAGTTTCTCCCCGCTGCCAAGCCGGAGCCCGCGGCCTCCCTGGGGCTAAGTGGACGCTGTGGGGCTGAGCGCTATGGGGCTAGCTGGATGCTGCGGAGCTAACTGAGCACTGCAAGGCGTGAGCGCAGAGGGGCGGACGGCCGCTGGGCCTTCCCCGGCTCACCGGCTTGTGCCCGTAAGCCGCGCTGAGCATTAACCGGCTGGGGTGGTGAAACCACGCTACCTACAAACCCGAATCATCTCCCTCGTTGTAGCAAAAGGTCCCGTAAAGTTCACCTATAAATCCTGGTATGCATTCACGCTCTCGCCCCCGCGTAGCGCTAAGGACTATCTTCCATCACTTCCTCTCCACACTTTTCTCCTAAGTGCCCCCGGCCCTCCAGCGGTTCTAATCCCGGTTGCCTATGCTCCGGAGTGGGGTGTGGGCAGCCCCGAGGGAGAGATGCAACCTCTCCCTCCTCTCCAGGAGGGAAGCGGAGCCCTGCGGGAGGATCCCCGAGGTGCCGGTGGATGCAGCCGCAGGGTGCTCTGCAACCTCTCAGCTCGATCCAAACTATGCGGAGGGGGAAAACCAAACGGGACGGCCACGGCCCTTAACTCTCTAGGGTAGCAGGAGCTACCCTTACCTCCCCTCCCGGGGCCAGCTAAGGTAGGGCGGCTCGCAGATGTCTCTGCTGTTCCCGCCCTCCTTAGGGGACAGTGCCTTTATGTGTGTGATAAGAGGAGATACTCATACAGGGCAGGAAGGTCCTGTAAAACTCAACAAGGCTCCCCCCTGAAAATTTGTTACAATTTTTTCTCTGCATTTAAGGGGGGAAATAGGAAGAATATCTAATGGGGAGTGAAAGGGGTGATGTGCAGCCTCCTTGGGGTGTGCACAGGCAAGGATCAATGAGTGTGGAGTGATCAATGCAGGCCACAGATTAAATCCACCTCCGAGATTTATGCAGTTGGAAAGGAAACCCAAGAACAAACCCCTGGCCTGCTGGATGTGTGCAGAGAAATGGCAGCATTGGGGAAAAGACGAGAGTGGAGCTGGGCTCATCACTCGATGTATATATTTGGCGTGGTGATGTTTCCAGTGGCTCCTAGGGGGCTGCTTCCATGCTTAAAGTTATTTGCATGCTTGAGTGATTTGCTGGATTGTGGCCATATGTAAAGCAATAAATATAAGTGGCTACTTCTGTGCAAATAAGAGATTTAGAGGTCTCACAAGTAATTTTCCAGCAGATCCAGACCTCGTACTGGTAAGGTAAAAGCGAAGAGAACCTTTTCTCTCATTCGGTTAACAAAAGAAACCCCAAGCAGCAACAATTAAGGTCAGCGGGACAATGCAAACATAAAGGAGCGTAAAGCCTTCCCTTTATGAAAAGCCTCGCCAGGCACTTTCAAGACTGCATTATCTAGAGAGGAGCAGGAATCTACAAGCCTTGCACTGATGTGGTTTTTTTCAACCTTCCCAGACACAAATTCTTGCACTCGTTTTGGTGGATGCAGAGCTAAGGACTGAAGTGATTTCTTGCCAGGCTGCAGGACAGCATGTTGGTGTGAGCGTCGGTCCCAGCCCGTTTGGTGCTCCTTTGATGTCAGCAGAGCCTGAACTGGCAGCGCTGAGCACGAGAAGAGTTCCCAAGCAAGCAGAAATTCTCCCTATGAGGTTCAGGGCGGTTGAATTCCCATGATTTCTCCAGAGAAGGTCATGCGTGCTTCCCACTCCTCAGCTGGGATGGGAAGAGAAGTGGAGACGGAGGTGGCTCTTCTGCCCTTTCTCCTCTGTCTGCAGAGCCAAAGGCTCTGGCAATTCTCATTTGTTTTTTTGTGTGCAAAGTAAACCAGAGTTTGATTAAAATAATAATATCCAGCCTTTGGCAATGCTTCCTATAAATTCATGGCTTTAGCCTGGACTGTCTCATGGCCAGACTGTAAATTTTTGCCTTCTAACTCCCTGTGACAAATCTTTAGCCCCAGTCATTGTTATTTCCTTCAGCTTTCACATCCTGCTGGCAAAAAAAACTCCAACTCTGGTATTCTTCCCCCAAAACAGAAATTCCTACCACAAGGGCCATTACCCTGAGAACACTTTTTAATAAATATGGTTGGAAAATGAGAACAAGACACATAAAATATATGAATATGGGTAACATCAAATGAAGACTTGGAAGCAGTTTCAAGTAGTGTTACAAATAGGAAATAGCTTTCCAGAGATAAAAATACTCCATGTGTTTTGTTAACACCAACATGCAGTTGGGCTTTATTCTCATGGTTTATTTGGATGTTAAGGGACACCTTTGTCCTACTTGATGTACTTGTAACTGCTGGCTGTGCCAGGAGGTCAGAGACTTCAGCTTGTAATCAGTGGGTGACTGGCAACATCCCTGACAAATAATGGTGGTGTGACAAGATCAGGGAGAGAGCCATTCTTGCATGTCAACAGCTATGGCTCAGGCAGTCCAAGCAACGGAGGTGGGGAGGGACATTTCATAGCATAGGTCATTTTATGAAGTCCTCCTCCATGCATTCACCTGAGATGTTGTTTGAAACTTCACTCCCTGATCCAGAGTAGGGAAAATGGCTCCCACTGACAGGAGTGATTTGGATTTCTTCTTTTTTTCAACAAAAAGAGAGATTAATTACCCCGAAAAGCAGCCTCATTGCTCTCAGCATCTTATAGGGTGTTTCCTTTTAATTGTCTAGGGCACAGGCAATGTTGCATTTTTCTGTCTTCTTAACAAAAAAGGGTTCTGAAACTGGAGCACAGCTCTAACAATTCTCTCTGTGACAATGGAGTGCTTAATTCTTGTGATGGCTAGGCACTGCCATTTGAGACCACTCAAATCCCCTCCAGTGGAGCTGGCAGTTCTGGGGACATAAATAACACAGCCTGGAGACCCGAGTGAGCATTGTTTACATGGAAATATTATGGGCCTACACTGATCACTGTGGTGCTTCTCTCCTTGTGCTGGAAGGAGAAACTGTGACAGGCTTGTGGATCCAGCAGGGCATGTATGCATATGCTTAAATCCCACCAGCTTCAGACATGAAATTAGCACATGCTCATCCTCTCCTGGAAGACAGCAGGAAGGGAGTGTGTGCCTGCAGGCCATGCTCAATCAGGTCCAGGCCCTATGGCTGGAAAGAAAGAACTGGAGGCAGCTTCCCTTCTTATGGCTCACTTCATCTTGCATGGCTGGACAAGAAGGATAACTGTGCAGGTTCCACTCCACCTGGAATAAAAGGGAATTCTCAACCAGAAAATACTTAGTGTCCTGCCACAGAAATTGATCAGCAGTTTAGAGCCAGCTGATGTCTGATGTTTAGGGCAATTGATGTGTTACAACTGGAGGAAGCCCTGCAAAGGCACTATGTGAAGGCCTTTCAAGGGGTAAGGAAGAGAGCCTGCGGCCTACGCTGTGAAGACCACACTGACCATATCTGGAGGCCATGGGCACAAGCAGACACCAATGCAGCCTCACGTTAGAAAAACTTGGAATTAAAAATCATAGAACAGTTCCTTGACTTTTCTCTGCTGGCTTGAGAAATGAAGCCAAAGGAGGAATAAGAAGAAAATATGGAGTAGCCTGAGAAGAAGAAAGGGCCTCTAACTCTGGCTCCTGTTAGATGCCCAGTGCAGAGACTGCCACCAGAAGAATCTTTAGTCAAGTACAATGCTGTCAAAACCAACATGCAGTCATATTAAGAGAAGTCTATCAGCTCAACATTGGTGTGTTATAGGAGTGATAATCCTGAATCTCATTCTTGGGTGATGATGCACAAGCAATTATGTCTTACAGGTTTATTTTAATGGCACACTTCCACCTTCTTAAAATAAATCTAATTGAAATAAGCTTGCAGAGGGAAAATGAGACAGCTGCCTTGGGAAATCTTAATGTATATTCTATAAAGGTAATTCTCATGATTTCTTCTTTGATATTCTTCTGACTAATTTCACTGAAAAAAATTATCTTACACACATATGCAAGCAGAGCACATGGAATGTTGTGGGCAGAATGTCCACCCTGACTCCTCCAGAAGATTGTGACTGCCAGGCTGTCACAATGAGAACTGAAGTCTAGCACAGGCCTTAGTAAGAGCTCCAGCAGTGATGTCCTGCCACCATTTCCATTGGAGGGAACTGCGAGGTGCTTTCCTTTGAGAAGGTCCCTGCTCAAGTCCTTAGTGCAGTGAGGCTTCCCAACAGGGCAAAGAAAACCCATGCTCTGCCTATGAGGAAATGCCTGATTCAGGACTGAAAACATGGACTTTAGCCAAATGAATGAAAAGTATGAAATTGCAAAGTGCAGTTATTGATATCCTGGCAAGAAATTCAAGACTGTATTTGACACTCATCCACCCATAACGCTGTAGTCCAACGCTACTTGACTCGTAGAGGCATGACATTAGATATGTAATCCTGGCTCTGTGATTAAAACCTTGTCATGCAATCCAGCTGAGTAACTGGTGCTGGTGGCACTTACACTACCCCAAGGGGCTCTTGATGTTTTAGTCTGTAGCCAAAAGACTGCTGCAAGAGTTGCTGCGGACTGCTAACACAATCTGCCTTTCAGCTGCTTCCTGCTCTCCTGTCTGTCCTGTGAAGTGCTTGTGGATGGACTTTCCTCTGAAAATGCGCTCTCATCTCCCAACTCCCTCTGCCAGCCATCAGTAAAACCCTGGGGACTGCGTGGGGTCTGGGCCCCCAGCACCAAGAGGATGAGATGTTTGCTGAATACCATGCAGCTGAGTGCAGAAGGACTCGGTGCCTTTAGCACAGGTGTATCATGTCTCCCAGACCCTTCTACATGGTGGCATTACTGGGCCCATCCTGCAATACAGCAGCTCCTAAAGCTGAGCACAGCTAGCTAGATGTCAAATTGGCTATGATCTGCTGAACTCAATAAAATGCAGGACACCAGAGCTAGTGCATGTTTCAGTCATATAGACAAAGTCAAGACACTAAGACTGTGTTTAAATGGATAGATCTGGGATGGTTCTAGACCTTCACATCCAGGTGCACATTCTGACCATCTACTTTGGTTTAATGCTTTAAGTGGTCAGTACCGTGTTGAATAGTTGTGTACGTATTCAACCATGAAAAAGAAACTAGGCATGCAAAGTAAACTGAGGGAACCACAAGGTGTTTCCCTTAGGTCCTTAGTGTGTGCCAGAGGAGACAGGCATCTGGAAAGGCCTGTGTAGTTCATATGCCATGCAGGCTTAGTTCAAACATACTTCATCAGGTACCACGTTCAGCTTCTCTTACCTGAACTGAAACAACAATTGTTTCCTATGTGGTGTAAAGATCAAAGTATGTTGGTGATTGTGAAATACTCAGCTAACTTGGTGATGAAGATCATTTCAGTGCATGGACAGCAAACTAAATCCTTAATTTCTACCTTGCAAGGGGCACTTATTTGGTATAATGCACACGTTTATTCTTTTTTTTTTTCTTTGCATGGACAAGATTAGCAGTTTCAACTCCAGGTCTTTTATTCAGGTGAAGAGCATAATCTTCATGAAAGTTTCTAGAGACAAAGTGGCTTGTTGGCTTATAAACTGGAAAGAGCCTACCTCTACTAAGTGCCACAAAAGGCTTCAGTCAAAAAGGAGAGCGTAGCTACAGAAGAAACTGACTCAGAACGAAACAGCCACCTCACTGCAACATCATTAAGGAAAGACTTTAATAGGCTGGGACAGATTTATCATAATTAATACAACTTGCTCATTATCCAAGACATCTACAGCATATAGCATGTCTCTGTCTGAAATTGTAGATGGACTTGTGCAAGTGTGGGCTGATTACATTAAGTGTAAGCAGCGAGGTGAAGCAGGACATTTGGTCCAAATACATGTAAATAGAGTACCTAATAGTTTAGAGAAAGTCATGTCTTAGGTGATTTATACCTCCCTGCTTTGTCAAATTGTGCTGACCAGGTCACACCATTGAAAATTGTCACCCCAGGGAAAAGAGCACAGCATTTTGGGGACTCATCTCCAGAAAAAACTGCCATGGTGGTAGAGGTGCCAGGTTCTCATTTTCCCAGTGGGTGGTCTGCTGTGAAATCCTCAAAAGGCAAAGGATCTAGAGCTAGCCAGGGCCTCCCTTAAGCTGAAGTGTTTAAGAGATTTTTATGTGTAATTTAAGATGTTTGCTGAGAAATAAGGACTCTGATTTAACTATTTGCAGCTTATTATTTTTCCATTAGAAAAACGTAAAGGAACCATCAGCACATTCCATACTTGACTGACCACAAAATCACAATTTTTCCCCTCAAATCTATTGCCCCCCAGCAGCAATCTTTGTTCTTTTCCGCTCTCATTTGATTTGTGCTTATTTGGAAACTGCTGGAGAAGACACTTGGCCATTGTTATCTGCACTAAGCAATATAAGTCTCTGAAAAAAATGCCACTAGCTTCTTCTAGGGCAATTTGCAAAGCAAGGGCTGCATCTGGGAGGCTGGGTGGACTGGCTTCTCTGCTCAATGTTTAATACAATTCCTCCAACCACAAAAGGTTTTGCTCAGCCCTTTATGTGCAGACCCCCTCCCTTCAGCACCCTGGGCTCTCAGGCTAAAGGCAAGCAGTGCACACTTCCCAGTAATCCTAAAGATACTGGAGCTTCATGACAATAGACAAATGTAACTACATGTAATTGTCTCCCTTATGTAAGTGTTATGTATTTGGTAGGAAATACATAACTTTTGTTTGACACTACAACAAGGTGGTCCTTTTAAAGTAGCCAAAAGAACCTGGAGCCTGTGTCCCCTCCTGCTCTCCCTCAGTAAGCTCTTTTTAAGGAAGTAGATGTGTGAAGGAGCAGCAGACAAGATAGAGACCAGAGCCAGATGTTTTTCTGAGGGCTGCCTCCTGACTGCAAGAGAATCCCAGCTGTTTGCTGACTCAGGGGGATTTCAGGCAGAAAGCTCTGGGATTTGCCGTGTGTGTGAGAGAGAAAGGCACAGCCTGCCCTCCCCTAGGCAGACTCTCCCCAGCTTACAGATGGAGGAGGGAGGTGTGTGCTTGGCTGGGAGAAGGATGCTGTCAGGTCGGTGAGCATGTGCTGAACAAGCCTTTGGGAGAAAGCCTAAGCTCCCAAAATTGTGCCAATGAGGTAGGTAGGCAAATTTCTCCTGGGACCTATCTTAAGCAATCCTGCTCTCTGAAGTGAACTGTTGCCTTAAATAGACTGGGCATTTCTCTAATTTATAAGAAGAATGTTGAGGAAATGTCTCTGCTATGGATGTGCTGCAGGCTGACAGCTTGTGCCTGGCTTGTAAAATACATTAGGTATTTCTGGGCATATTTACAAACATCTCGCAGTTATGATAATAAGTTACTTGGCCAAAGTCAACATCAGCTGCAGCACACACTATATCCCTGCCCAAAACATACCTGCCATCCAAAAATCCGACTTCTGCCTCAGAAAACCTCCCCTGTGTATAATGCTGTTGATTCTAGGGGAGCACAGAGTTTCCCTGCACCATTGGTCTGCAGGTCACAGTCCCTGACCAAGGGCCTGGTAGGATGCAGTTTCATAGGCTGTACAGACCGCTTGCTTGGAGATGTCTGTGGGTAGTGTGCCATGAAGAAGGAAGAAAAGCCCATCCTTGGGCTGGCATTTCTTTGCTACTTTTTTGAGTGTTCAGGAACAGGTGCCACACTTGCAAGCGCCCTGGTGAGTGGATATGTCTTGCATATAAATTCTGTAGTGGTGCAGCATTACTCAGGACTCTGAAGCCTCTCTTTCTGTACCTCTTCTTATTCACAGTGTGTTTCATTTGACACGTGGCCAGTGACAATTACGCACACTGGGAAAATCAGGGCAGACTGCAGCACTTTGCTGCTGAGCAGGCCTGGTGTTCATCTGTGCCTGAATTACCACCTCGAGCACAGTGGTCTTGGCGGGCTGGAAACCATCTGGGTTGTCTGTCCTCTGCCACTTCAGGCTGGGTGTGCAGGTTAAAGGGAGAGAGGCTTGCACATAGCTGTACCTGTGGCTTTGCTCTGGGTGACTCAGCAGGGCTGTGTTGCCTGTAAGCTTGACCCTTCTTGGAGATGGCCATCACTGGTGGTGTCCAGCTCCTCGGACAACGCGTGCTGCCAACCTGAGGCTTTGAGGTCAGATGGCTGAAGTCCTGCATCACAGGCAGAGGAAAACCTTGGCACCATCTCAGGGTCACTTTCACTCACTGCCAGGACTGGGAATACTCCTTGCCCTCCTTGATAAAGTCCAGCATGGGAGTGGGTTTGACCTATTCCTAAGCCAAGTGTGGCTCAGGAGCCACAGCCTGCCCATTTCTCCTTCATGCTGCTGCACCACACATCATGGTTTTGAGGATTGTCTCCAAAAGCCTGATTGTCAAGTGGCAGCGTTGGTGATGCTGCACTGCAACTTCAGCTTCTGGATAAGAAGTGCAGCAGAAGTGAAGTGCTGAAGAAGGAGGTATTACTGATCCTCTGTCTGTGCTAAGATCCCCTCTGGAAAAGCAGCTGATTAGTATTTCATACTAGTGCTTTTAATTGGCAAAGCTTGCTAGCTTTGCAGTACAATAATCCCAAGGAAGACCAGTTCGAATTCATCTAAGCACTGCTAGCCAGCACAAGGTGAGAAATTCCCTGCTCAGAAAGGCTGCCATTTAAATAGATAAGGCAAATTGTAGGAGGAGAAACAGAGCTAGAGAAAAGTGAAAAGACTTGCTCAAGGTCACATGGCAGATCAACAAAACTGTCTGGTTGTCTGAGCTGCCAGTCCTACAAAGCCTTTGGAAAAAAAAAAGGTGTCTAATAGCCATGGCTATCCTGGTGCCCATCGTGAGACTGCAAATAACATAGCGTAACTCAAATCCTTGCATCCCAAAGCCAAGAATTCCACATTTTATACACTCAAGAGTATGACCCCCCTAAAGTGGCTGATCTGAAAGCAAAATGGTTTGTTATGTTGGTCATTTGTTGCTGAACTTTTGGGAAATCACAGTTGAACCGAAGACTGTTTTTTTTCTTTATGTGGTGAGAGGTTCCTCATTTGACTGGTGACCGTAATCTTGGCTAAAATATAGGATAAGGAACTCTTCGTCTTTCCCCCCATGTGCTATTTTGAGTTGGCATGTGTTTACAGAGATAACATTTGATGTCATAGTTGCCACATTTGACAGAGAAAAGACTGAGAGAACCATTAACTATAGGACGAGTCAGCAATCTAAGGCATCTTTGTCCTTTGCTAAATGATTAGCTCAAAGCAATGTTTCTTCTGAAGTTTCCAGCTGAAGAAAATCCAACAAACAAACATTCTAATAACTATTATAAAATAAAGAATCCTTTATGCTTAGCAGAATTTTATGACTCTACAAATTTGACTCATCTTTACTGCCCACAAGAAAAAATACCTTTTATTTGTATTCATTTCTAAATGCGTTATGGCAGTGATAACTACAGATCTGAAGGCGTCAGTGAATGAAAGAGTAGAAAATAGAGACAAATAGGAGTCAAGACATTGGATTTCTTTCTCTGCTCTACCATTTGGTTCCACTGTAACCCTGGGTATGTCACTTAGTTTCCTCACCTTTATGCATCTCTATGCAAAAGGCAATGATAGCTTCTAATTCACAGACAGATGCTTCTCCTTCTGTAGATCCAGCTCCTTGACCCAGATTGTTGGATCTGCTTGTCAAGATTTTGGGAGAATTTGACCAGAGTTTGTGAGGATTCATTGAAGCCAGGTAGTCCCCAGTGAGCTGTGAATCCTATGGGATTATATTATTCAGGAGATTAGACATTGCCATCAGAAAGAATTGAGTGGAAACTACATGCCTAGAACACTGCTGGTCACAGCTGCTTTGAAGATGCTTGTGGGGGAGGACAGTGCTGGTCCATGGTGAAACTCCAGACCACGTTTTTTCCCCTTAAACACCTACAAACAAAAAGAGGAGCCACCAATATTTTTGCCTGTAGCTCAGTTGGTTTCTAGGCTGTAAAGCTCCCTCTCCATAGCTCTGAGAAGGGAAAGATGGGAACAGGATAAGGACAGCTGAATTGATCTCTGTAGGGGAGGGGAAGCCAGCACACAGACAGTCCTTTGGATAATGGGATCTGAGCAGCTGGGGGATGATCCTGTGCTGAAGCGTGTTTAACTTGACTGCCAATGGGTTGAGAAGAGCGAGATTATTTTTAACACACTACTTGAGAAATATTTCTCCCCCTCCTTGAAGAAGTACTTTGGCAAAAGGTGTGGCACAGGTGTCTGTAATAGCAAATGCTGTCACTGCAAAACATGGCACTGTGTTACATCCATAAGAATCTAAATCTGCCTTTTGTAAAGGACTATTTTAGGCACTTAAAATTTTGCCTTTTTTAAAGCGCTTGCATTTTGCCATACTTCCCTTCATACTAAAACCATCCACGAAGGATGCCTGTCTTTGGCTGATGATTTATTTATCTTTTGGTTAAAGATTCAGCTGAAATGGCTCAGCCTGGATTTTCATGGATAATAAAATCAGTTGTTTGACTCATTTTCTAAAGGGAGAAGAGCACCTCCATGCCTCTGCAAAGCTCTGGCTTGGAGGAACTGAGGAACAGGGATGTGAATTTGCAGACAGGATTACTCTGACATCAGGAACATGCTCTTTGCTTTCCTAAATAAAATCAGCTGAATTAGTGGAATTCTAGTTTGGACATACTCTGGAGAGACTTATAAGAATTGGGAGACTAAATTCTCTGAAGCTTACACATGTTGTAGCCCTTGCCAGCTCTCTTCAAACTATGGCTGCTGTAACAAACAAGCATCAATGTGTTACAAAGCTAAAACACTGCAGTACAAGCAGTGATATTTGTGAGATGGGGGCTGCTGCTTGCTTCACTTTCTGGAACCACCCATTCATCTGTCAAACAGACCCACAGGATGCACTTTTGAACCCCAGCTATCCAGCCCAGGCTCCACCAGGCTGAGCAGGCTTCTTCTTGGGCAGCTTGGAAGATCTTAAGGAGACTTTGTGGCCAAGTACTGGCTGAAATAATCACTTTTTGTAAAGCAGGACTTGCCAAAAGAATGATGTCATCCAGACTGAAATTTAGGGAGGGCTTTCTTTTTAGAGGTGATGCAGAGCTACACATTGCTTGAGGCAGAAGGGCACATCTAGCTGGAGATCATGAGAAGCAGTACAGAGGAGGACACTTGTGGCGTTAGAAAGAATTGCAATGGGTTTTATGTCCTCTGGAGTTTGTAAGGAGAGAGCAGTCAGCATGGATAAAGGAGGTGACAGCAGTGGTTGTGGTTAGAGGAGAGGTTCTTCAGCACAGTGAAGAGCATGTTGGGCAAAGCAGCTCTGTCTGATGGCTGGGCCCTGCTGCTGGCCTCACTTCTGCCATGGCCATGCAAAGCTAGGTGGCTGCTGCTTTCACCTGGGAAGAACTCACGGCTGAGGTGGCAGCAGCTGTGGCTGCTAAGGAAGTGGTTTTGTCACCATCAGCCAGACTGGGAATGACATGGCTCTCTCCCCAGGATATTGCACACAGGAACTTGGTTGCAGCCTATTCCAGTTTCTCTTCCCTCAATCTGGCAAAGCAGGCTGCCTGTGTCTTTGTCTTCTTATCCCAGGAGAGGAAAATGGTGGTTTGCTGCACAGCTGAGAAGCCTCAAGCTGAATCTTTACTCATGGGTGGAGACAAGGAGTTGAAGAGCAGCACTGGTTTGCAGCCTCCAGCTCCCAGGATGGTGCCTACATATACCATGGCAGCACTTTAGGCTTGCATAGTGCATGTACATGTCCTGCCAATGTCCCCAGCCCACCCTGGGTCAGGACCTTGCTGTACAATACTCCCCACTCCTGGCATGCAGCTGCAACAGGGCCTCTGATGGAGACCTGAGGGCACACAGTGGCTCTGTCACAAGTCAGTATTGGCAGTTAGTATTTTATAGCTATAAAAGAGCAGTTTTATACCTCGGCATGGAGATAACAGGCTGGCTAGAGAAGGGAGAAGTGAGGACATGGATTTTGAGGAGGTTTGTAAAGAGTATCATGCAGATCCTCATGTGATGGAGCAGGAGGCTATCTGAAGTGTTTGCTCGAAGGGAACACCAAACAATACAATTTTCTGCTAAATCTTTTCTTCAAACTCTGTTTTGTTCAGTAGAAATTATTACTGCTGTACGTTACAGATAAATATTGCCAGTGGCATTTGTACCTTGTAATGGTGAGGACTTGAAGAGACTCCTCTGAGGTAGCCCAGTTTTGTGAAAACCTCTTGACTTTAGCCTCTATGTGCTTATTCCACCGTGCTAAAACCAAAGACAATACTTTTTCTTTTTGTTTTCCCCAGGAAAATTTCATCTGCCCTCTACTCTCAGGAAAACAGAGACAGGAACAAAAGAGAAAAAAAGGAAGAGCCAAATAAGCAAATGGAGTTTGATTGTTGGCTGGGTTGTTTTTTTTTTTTTTCCCCTTTAAAAACTTTGAACATTTTAAACCTCAAAGGTTTTTCACGGAAAATAAAAAAGCTCACATCTGTTATTTATAAAATTTCATTTTTATGTGTTTTTTTTTTTTTAAATGTTTTGTTGTTGGTGGTTCCCATTCAGATACCAACAACACAAACCAGACACAAGTATTACACGTTGTACTAGTATGTGCTAGAGTCCCTGAAAGAGTATTGCTGTGATTATTTTTCTTCTGCAAGATTTGGCAAGGAAGATGTGTTCGGAGGAGGGCTAGAAGGAAGAGAGGTAGACTGAGAACAAAGAGAATGGTGATGAATAGAGTACAACCATCTTTATCTTCTTTGTCTTCAGATACCAAAAATATTCAGGTGAGTAAGGAAAATGGCAACTGAACTTTACATCTCTGGTGAGAACCTCAGTCACATGAAACAGATATTCAGATAAATCCATTTTCTTCTTCAGATGAATCGAACCAAAAAGGCACAAGCTTGTCAGCTTGGGCACTAAGCTTATTTTTAAACATTTATCTGGTCAGCATGCCAAGTTCCTAGATATGCTCACAAGCAAAACTCTTAAGCCCAGTGCTTTATAATTGGGGAATGGCCTTGTGGTCTTTCTTGGGAAACACATTATTTCGGCCGACTCTGCACACAGGAACCACATTGCTTCGACCAATCAGGCATAAGAGCAGCAGCACAACCTTTCCCCTCTCCCCCAGGTTGTGACTGCCATTGTACCAGTATAAAGACCCTGTGCTGATATCATTATTCCTCAACAGGAAAAGGAATGAATTGCAAGCACCTTCTCCTGCACTGTAAGTGAATTGATACCAGGAGCTGTGGATGCAGTTAGAAGACCCCCCTTTGTGCTTCCCCCTCCAGGTCTCCCACACAACCGACACGGTTATACTTGTACAAAATCTATCTGCAGAGCAGGCTTTCATGGACCAGGAGTCTTTACCCTTTTTTAATCCACTTAGATTAACAGCAGTGCACTGCTAATTCACATGGCAAAGGGCTTTTTGCAAGGCACGAGTTTTTCCTGTAGGAAAAGTAGATGATCCCACTTTCCTCCAAAGAATTGATTACTGAGTGCCTTTGTGGGCTTTGCACAGCACTCTGGTTGTGTGAATTTGGTGTAGTTTGGTGCACGTGAAAGTTTAACGCCCCCCATACACACCCCAATCATATGTGGGTAAGGCAGGAATTTCTGTTGAAGTTTAGGATTATTAAAAAAACCCTAAAAGCTCTTTTTGTTGCTGTTTTTAAATGTCTAACATATTTGGTTTTGCATATGATGCTAAGCTTTTTAAAATAACAGAAATACTGGAGCATCTGAAGTAGTTCTAAACTGTCTGTCAGGGCAAGAATTTCAGTCGCTCTCAAATCAGCAACACATTTTAATGGGAAACAAATTCATGAATATATGTTAAGGTCTAACTTTGTCCTGTTAATACCATTGAATCATAGAATCACAGAATCAACCAGGTTGGAAGAGACCTCCAAGATCATCCAGTCCAACCTAGCACCCAGCCCTATCCAGTCAATTAGACCATGGCACTAAGTGCCTCATCCAGGCTTTGCTTGAACACCCCCAGGGACGGTGACTCCAGCACCTCCCTGGGCAGCCCATTCCAACGCCAATCACTCTCTCTGTGAAGAGCTTCCTCCTAACATCCAGCCTAGACTTCCCTCGGCACAACTTGAGACTGTGTCCCCTTGTTCTGTTGCTGGTTGCCTGGGAGAAGAGAGCAACCCCCACCTCGGTACAGCCTCCCTTCAGGTAGTTGTAGACAGCAGTGAGGTTACGCCTCAGCCTCCTTGCTAGTCCAAAGCAGCCCTGGTTCATAAAAACATTTCTTATGAGATGGGCAACTAAACATTGTGGATTTACTAAAAATTAAAGAACTATGTGCAGGTTACATACACAAAATGTTTAGGCCACTCAGGGTTTTCGCTATTAGAAATCAAGCAATTCAGAATCCAGGCTGCTGCTCCTGCTGCCCCAGCTGAGCTAAGCTGCTTAAAGAAATTTTTAGATACAAGGTGTTCTCTTATGTCCTGCTCACCATTCAGTTACCTCAGTACTATTTGATCTAACATGATAAAGATGATGGCTGCAATAATTTTAAGAGAAGTATTTATATAGATATATGCAGTGGGTATGCCACCAGAAATGATCTTAAGATGGAGGGGAGGTGCATCAAGGCAATTTGTACTTGGGTTGTTATTATTATTATTAATTATTCTCCTCTAGTATTCAGAGATTTCTTTCTGGAAATTTTCTCCAGGCAGGGGGAGATCCCTGAGCAATTAAAGGAAGCTGTAAATATTTTATGATTTCTAACACTGAGTATACACATAGGATCTCAGTGATGTTATTCATATAGCCGAAGTTAGTCTTGTGCTTCATTCCTCTGCCGAAAGAACCAAACAGATTTCTCCCTGCTTGCTCAGCAAAGGAGTTACATCAGTGGTAACAAAAAGACTTTCTGTACAAACTGGATATTAGTCACATTCTGTCTGTCTATCTGTCAGACTTTGCTTCCTCCTTGCCTGACGGCACATCTACTAAATCTCGCTTCACCTGTAGAGTAAGGCAAGTAGAATAAACCAGGACCTCATTTTTTGCTATAAAGTATTACCAGAAAATCTCAGTCTGGAAACAAAAACAAAAACCCTGGTGGATTAGCAGAGATTAAAACTAAGGAAAGTTATTTTCTCCCACTATGCAGTCACATTTGGGAGTAGCTTTAAATCTGCACTCACTTGTGCTGACCATTCTCTTAAAATCTTCCAGTGAAAATTGAGATTTGATTTTTCTTGACAGTAAAGTGCCGGTGGCAGTAAAAGAGAGGCTGCACTCCCAGGCTGTGATAGAGATGAAGATTGCACAGACTTTCTTTTCCTCTTCCTTTCCTTGGGCTTTGTTGCATGTCTGTGATAAATGGCATTTAGATCCATGCAGATCCTGCTGTATCCCAAGCACGGCTTCCTTAAGCATGACAGCATGCTTGCTGTACCAGTATGCAGCCAGGGCCTGGAGTACTACAGATCACATATCTCCATCTAGCCTCTCTCCTCTGTGCACTTCAGGTTTGGAAAGAAAAAACTGACTTTCATTTGTACAAAGCATAGGGCTGGCACTGTCACCAAACCTAACTGATTTCTGCTAACAACAATAACTTTGGTCTAATACCTAGGATGGGGAGCAGGGAAGTTACCTTGCTTACTAACTTGTAGACCTTTTCAGCTCCTGTCCTGCAAATTTTATCACACGGTTGGTGCACCACAGAGAGAAGGCTCCACTTTAGCAGGCCAGATGGCATGTTTAGGGTGTTTAAAGGCTGCATCCAAAACACACTGAAGCAAACAGACCTGGTCATTTTGCACCCAGCAAGTCTTTGCTGAGCACATGAAACCGCACTCACAGAGATGCGCAGAGCTGATCATTTTGGCTTTGTGAGGAGGAATTAATTCCTGGTGGCTGTGTCTTTCCTGTGGCACAGGGGTGCTTGACATTACCTCACCTTGTGGAGGTCACTCTGGTTCCCTCCCAGCACAAGGAACTCCTCTTCCTCCCTCCAGACTAGGCAAGGGACAAATCAGAGGGATTGCATTCCCACATTTCATCCCAACACAGAGTCAAGACTTAGCTAAGGCAGACAGCAGGGCCCAGGAGCTAAGCGGTACTCAGGGTCAGGCTGCATAAACACAGTCAGTATTAAATCTGCATTATTTGCTTTTGCTGCAGTGCCTCAGGGCTCTGAGAACCTCACTGTGCCAGGCACTGTACAAGTCCAGAACAAACTTACCCCAATATAGACTTTGAATAAGGACAGTATTGAACCATGACAGATTTAGAACACAGCTATTAAAGATATCATTTAAAATATTTTAAAATCGTGGGCCTTTTTTTTTTTTTTTGAGCAGCACAACCCCCATCCTTTTAGAGGGGAGACCTTGTCAGGCACTAAATAAATGTTTACAGAAAGGTGTTTATGACTCAACATTAAATAATGATTTAAGATGGAAATGTTGACAGAGCCTGAGTGCTAGCAATGCTTCTAAGAATCTCAATGCATCTGGGAATTTATTTCCTTTTACAGCCTATGATAAAAAAAGAGAATAGCTCAACCATGTTTTAAAATAAAAGCAGAACTTCACATCCAGGGCCAACCAAAATGATCTGTAATCTCTGAAAACAGGAATCTCTACCAGAAACAGGGACAAAACCTCTACCGTAGATCTTTCATCAGGAAAAAGCAACATAAAAAAATCACCTCCATATGTGGCACAGATTCCTTTTTCTGTTTACACCTCATTGTTCCAGAAGTTAGGATTTTTAACTAACGCTGTCTTTTCATTTCTTTATTCCCCTTGTTTGTCTTTTTATCTTAAAATGTGTATTTGCTTCAGAAAACTCTTCTGAATTTTGACCCACTGGTGGCCCAGCTAAGCGCTGAGCTAATATTGACTAATATTTCAGAATAAATTGCTCCCTCTAGTGAGACCACAACAGTACTGGTGTCTAGCAGACGTCACCGAAAGCTGCCTGAAAGGACTTTTTTCCTCTGCCACTCGATTAAGCAGTTGGCTCATTACGAATTTGATTCTGTACTCCGTACTCAGACAAAACTCCAGATATCTCAAGAGGAGATTTACCTGGGCAAGGAGTGCACGATAAGGCTTTCTGCATTTAAGATAATATTATTTACAAAGGCTTACACCTCCTGCACCATTAAAACCTTCCCTTAAACAACACACCAATTAACTAGCAGACATTTGGAGAAGCTTGCTAGCTTGCAGAATGCTAAAGCCTTTGCTATGAATAGGTTTCACACAAACAATACTGATATCGCTGTCTCCTTCATTTATTTCAGCTCCAAGTTGTCTGGAAAAAAAAACAAACCCAAACAAACCTAACAAGCCCAACTAAAGCTCCAAGCATGAACCAGGTGCTTCAGGATGCTTCCCTACATTCATCAGCTTTTAAAGTAAAAAAGAGAAAGTATTAGCAAGGTTTATTTTGTGGCATCTTCAAAAGGCTCGCGAGTGAATAGGCATTAAAAGGAAAATCGTTATATTGTTTTCACCACCTTTTCCCATGTCAGCATGGTGGTATTAGAAGTAAACCATTTAGTAAGGAAATGAGTGCCCTTTCTCTTTTCGATTAATAACCCATCTCTGAGAACACTTGAGAATAACTCCCTGAGAGGTAAGGACCAGTGCGCTTTGACACTTGTCCTATAATTCACATGAGCTTCCCATGAGTAGCAGTATCCTGCAGCCAGCAGACACTGGCTCCCCAGCAAAACCGTGCCAGTGGCACAGTAGAACACCAGTAATCAGCAGACACTGGCTCCCCAGCAAAACTGTGCCAGTGGCAAAGTAGAACACCAGTAATTGGTGTCTTGTTATCAACCATCCTCTTCTCTTCTTCCTCTCTGCTGGGCAGCAGCCGCTGCTGCTAGGAATCATGCTGGGGTGGCTGACAGGGAACCTGCTGCCTGTCCCCACCATTGTGAGTGGGTTGTGCTAGTTTGAAGCTAGCTAGAATGTTTTGGTGAGAAGAACTAGATTACAGGCTGTGAAAGGAAAACAAGGGTGATGTCTACTTCACTCATAGGCTTACTGAGATGTATAAAAACGTAAGTCAAAACACAGATAACACACTCGGCACTTCTCTCACTTGGGCTGCTGCTGGGGAACTGGCTGAGCTGTGTCTTACTCTCTAACCTCACCCTCCATTTTTGGACTAATCCACTTTGCTTCCTAACTCCCCTGGCCGAACCTCCATTCTTCCTTGGGACTGGGGTAAGGTTGAGAGGGGTAGGGGGAAGGTGAAGGGGCAGTAGAGAGCCCCTCCTGGGGACTCAGGTTTCTGGGAGGGGAGTTGTGTTTCTGTATTACCTTTTACCTTGTATGTTTCTGTCTGTAACTGTATATACTGTAAATATCTGCTTGTATATTGTGCCAGCTGTAAATATAAGCTTCATTCATATTTCCAGAGCTGTCTGAGTCTAGTCTGGGTGATTTCTACAGTGTGGGGGGGCAGGGAACACCCAAACCACCACAGGGTTTGAGTGTATCTCAGCAAAATAAACTATTAACTGAAAGAGTTCTTGAAAACTGGAACAGGCTCCCTGGGGAGGTTGCTAAACCCCATGTGAGCTGTTTAAAAGATACAGAGATGTGGCGTTTAAGGACATGGTTTAGTACCAGACATGGTAGAGCTAGGTAGTGGTTGGGCTTGATGATCTCAAAGGTCTTTTTCAACCAAAACGATTCCACGATTTTGTTCTATGACCGTATGCGGTTGCCCACCAGCACAGCCAACCTTCCGTGAGAGCAGCGGTGCTGCAAAGTGATGCTGGTGGCTGCAGGGTGATTTGATTAGCAGCACAGCCTGATTTCATTAGTGGGATGATTGGATTAGTGTCTGATGAGTGGCTGTAATGAGGGCACCCTGGCCACCTCTGACCTCCCTCGCGTGTCAGCAGTATGGAGGACCTGACCTGATGAAGGTTTGGGTGTTGCCCAACCTCACACAGAGGGGAAGGTGCAGTGCAGGCCACACAGTATAGTGGCAGAACATTTGTTTCTCTCTCTTGCGGCCCTGACTGCTGCGTGGTGAAGACACAAACACTTGACAGGCTCCTGAGCCTTTGAGAGAGGTTTTCTTCAAGATGGCTTCGGGCACGTTGTGAGGGGAGAGGCCGTCCCCTCCCTCGAGGTGATCTCATCCCTAAGCACTGCTGCCATGCCCCGCTGTGGTGAAGAGGCAGAGTGTGCTGAGAGGGACCCTGCTGGGGAGAGTGCATGAGGGAAGCTGAGGCAGCGATGTCTCTGGGATCCGTGAAGGGACCGTGCCGCCTGACCGGCTGGCACGAGGCGAAGCTAGAGATGGCCTGGCCGCCATGTTGTGGTGGCCCGGCTCAGCCCAGCGGCAGGGCTCACCCTCTGAGGGAGAGGACTTTAGAAAATGGCGGCTTGACTGCTGTGAGGTGACTGTTTGCAAGAGGCCTCGACTGCCTTAGGCTGCAAAAGATCAAGGGCCGGCCCACCAGAGCAGGTGTGAGGGGAGGCAGAGACGTGCCTGCATACAGGGAGCTCATGCTCCGAGCCTTTGTTTCTGTCAGGGTGAACTCTGCCCCATCGTGTCCTGAGGAAAGCCGACCACACAAGGCAGGCCTGTCCCTCTGGTGGCTTCTCTCCCTAGCTTGTCTGCTCGGCTGCCTGAGGGAGTGGGCCTGTATCGCCTGTGCCACATGCTACCGTTTTGGTGCTGAGGGAACAGGTGCCCCACGCCTGGCTGCTGTACTGCCTGGGACACCATATTCTATCTTCATTCCTGCTCTTCAGCCTCCCATTTTAATGCCATGGAAGTGTCACTGAATGGTAAGGCTACAAACACAGTCATGCTGATGGGCCTGGGTCAGTGTTCTGTAAGCAAAGCTTGAGTGCTTTGAGTAATTCTCCAGAGGAGAGATCTCTCTGCAAGACTGCAGCCACCATAGGCAATGGTGGATGATTTGTTCTCCTCTAAATGCAGTAATAACTTCAAGGCAGGTGCTAAGGGTTCTTAAACAAATATATTCTAACTTCTTTTCAGTGAGGAATAAAAGAACATACAACTCTCAGAAGCAATGGGAAAAAAAAATCCAAAACAAACCCAAACTAATCAAAAAAAGAATACAAAGTTCCAAATGAAGCACAAGCTCATTTTGTACACATTCAGGGCTTAGTTGCAGGTTACTGAGGGAGACTGCTTCTGGGAGGGTGACCAGCTTTGCAGCACCCACCCTGTTATTATTCCCTGCCAGCAGGGAGAGCTTGCTCCTGACTGCATCGTGGATCCTGCCATGGCTCCTCAGGATTTTAGTAAGCACAGTGAGTTACCTGGCATGGTTGTGGTCAGTCACTTATTTCCACAACCCCTCAAAGCACAAAGGTGTTTGTAAAGACATTCAAGGTTGCAAGAAGTAACAGCTACTTGATTCTTTTATTGCCATAAATGAAAAAAGCTAACAAGTATCTGGCCCAGGATAGTATAAGGGAGCTCATGGAAGTTTATGATTGATGCACATCCATGCCTTTGCTAGGAAGATTTGGGGTTTTAAGTTGAAAACAGCTGATTGAGGTAAAATAACCATCATGCCAGAGTCCACTGTGCCGATTGTGTACACACATATAAGATCATTATGACTGTCTTGAGTTCTGAGCATTTGGCTTTTCGGTCTTCCATAGGAGGCTTTTTCATAGAATCATTGAGTTGGAAAAGACCTCTAAGATCACCGAATCCATCAACCCAACACCACCCTACCCATTAAACCATGTCCTGAAACATAACTTTTCAAATGGTCAAATGTAATCTTCAAAAGAGACATAGAAGCTTATTTTGTGGCTCAGGTTTTATTTTTATTCATGCCTACAAATTTTAGCCTTTTGTTTTAGGTTAAGTAGTCTTATGCCACGTTACTTGGAAGCACCTACACGCTTAATGGCTGGTGTTCTTCATGAAATCTCTAAGGAGGTTGAAAAGAAAAAACACAACAGACTTTTATTTTTTTTTTTTTTTTTTTTTTTTTTTTTTGGAAAAAGATGTATTTCAAATAGTTAAGGAAACGTTTCCATAATTAAATGTAGTGGCTGCCAACTGTCACTAGAGGCTGCTCTTAACACATGGTGGAAAAATAAAACCAGAGCTAAAACTTCACCGCATGCCCTCCATCTCCCACAAAGATTTTCTTTTCCTTTCTTACATGAAAGGGGAAAAAAAAAAAGTTAATCACCATGATGCATCTGTGTGGTTATCCTATTTATTTCCCTTCCTAAACCATTCCTTTAACCATAAAAATCATTGTAGCTATTACAGCCTGCTGAGATTAGGCATGGACAAACCACATTTCCCAGACCACTAATCTTCAATTTTTTTTTTAAAGCACACAGAAAACAGACCAAAAATGTTGAGCTGCATTTTGAAAAGTATCTGAGCAATAGCTCCTAATTGCAGTAGGAAATTTATGTTCTACTTTAACATATATTTTTAGAGTTACATATTTCCCATAGGAAAATGTTAATGATACTTTACTAATATGGTTTCTGATGCATGCACTTTTCTGCCCTTAATCTTCCTTCGCTGATTTGTCTCTGACAGGTTGCATTCATCTCCTATGTAAGGAGTCCTAGCTAAAATAGTAAAAATCCCTCCAGGTTTTGCAAAGAATTCTTAAATATTTCATGCAGAGCTGTTAATATCTAAACCAGGAGCGTTCAAATAAACAAACCCCAGGCTGTTTGTGTCACTAGGACATGCAAATCAACCTGCTTTGGCAACTTAACTGCCACTCAGTTCCCCTGTCCCATATGTTCATGTGGCCAGCCTAGAAAGTACAGCAAAAATGTCTTTTTCCTGACTAAACCCAATCATTAAATCAGAATTAGCATTTTGTTTTGGCCAGATGAGGTGTTCTCCTTTCTTTCAAAATATAAAGATGAGCAGACATTTCTTGCCCTGCTCTGTTCTAGCTGTCCGTCTGCAGTCAGGAGTACAGAATGTGGTGAGTAGTTCGGCCAGAAAACAGGGTAGGGCAGAGGGTTTCGTATCAGCATGTTAATGTATCTTCATGCTTGCATAAATAGCATCTTTCATCCTAGCCCTGATTTTTTTGACTGGGCCACTCTAGTGTCTGTTTGGTGTTGTATGTGATTTGCTCTTCCTGAAGTCTGACTTTAGCCATAGCTGCCCTTCCCTTCACTCCTGTTGTGTCAATGCTAGTTGCATGTTGTTGGCTCTTCTGGCTGTTGCCTTTCTGTAACACATGGTGACTAACTCAATGTTCATTAAAACCAGTCCCTACTTGCATCAACCTTTCTCAAATTGCACAACTGTGTGCTTCTGTTTTGTGGCTGGAATGATACCCGCGGGTGTAGTTTGCTCTGGTTCACCTCCTGGTTCATGCTGGTTCACTTTTGTGCTTGTCTTTCTTCTATTGCAGTCTGTCCAGGGAGCTCAGCAGCCCGTAGGTGAAGCCAACGGTTTGATGTTATTTTGGGGCACTAGCTGGGGAGAGCACATTTCTACTTGTTTGTTTTTCTCCAGACCTAGGGAGGAGGGGAGCGAGTCTATGCAGTCTGAATGAAGCTTTGTTTTCTGCTGAGGAAATGAAAAGCTGAAATCTTGTCTCGCCTGACACAGAAATGTTCCCTTTCACAGCACTGAGACTGTTGGTTTGGAGTTCTTGAGGTGGTAAAGTAAAAGAAGGGCTGCATTTACGAGACCACTGGAGAAGAGGAACGCCCCTTATGTGCAGTGGTTGGAACCCTTGTGTGGGAGGTGGAAGACTTGGTGAATTATTGTTTCTGCTGGAGAGAATTTTAAACCACATGTCTGCCCTCTCAGGCTATTACTCAAACCACTGTGTTAGGGAATGGTGTGCCTCTACATTTCTAATTACTAAGGGCCTGTTAATGCAAAGCTGAGCTTACTATCAAGCTCTGTTGAAGATAACCATCTTAACTTAAAGTAATAGTAAAATACAAGGGTCTGACAATCCTGTGTTCTCAGGTGCTTATGTGCACCAACAAACTAGAAAGTTACCAATTTTCTTTTGATCCTGGCTATTCTTTAAGTACCATATGGGAATTCAGAAGCAGGCCCACGATAGTAATTTGGAAGAATTTGTGTGCTTTTCTGTGGAGGAGTCAGAACTAAGCCTTGATCAGCTTGCTTTCTTCACAAGTGCTCCAGCCCAAAAAGGCAGAGTTGATGACTTCAGGTCCATAGTGCTTTCCCCAGCTGAAGCTGCTTAACAAACCTGGGTGGGCTGTAATTTCAGTTTGCTCAAAGTGACTATTTGCTAAAATAAATGAATCAAATCATGTTTTGGCTGCTCACCAGACACCTGGAAAATCTGTTTCTTAGACTGTCACAGCAGCTCTTTTGGTTCATAGCAACTTGACCTAGAGCTTAACAGCTTTTTTTTTGCCATAAGCCCCGCCAATTTCTGCTCTAATAGCTATGCTAACTACCATCTAGAGCATCCTGCTTTTGTTTGGTTTCAGGCTCCCTCTTTATGAAAGACAAAAAAACCCAAAATAAAACAAAAAAACAACACTCCCCCCCAACTAATAAAACCACCACCACCAAACCCCCAGAAACCAAACCCCTGAGTTGCAGAGCTCTGCAGCGTGCATTTCCTGGGTGGAGAGATTTCATCACTGACTTGTGGTGCATGACTGTATCCGACAGCAGGCAACACAGAACAGGAATTCTGGAGCGGGAGAACTTCATGATCTGTGCTTGGCCTTGTACTTTATAGAAGGAACCATATCAATGACCAGTGTCTCGCTCACTGCAAACAGTTAAAAACCCTCAAAAGTGATGGAAAGGATGTTTAGAGGTGATCTGGCGATATCATTCATCTTCAAAGGAAAACTTTGGAGATCACGGAGCCATCCAGAGGATCTCTGAGATCAAGTCCAGGTATTTCACTACTCCACTAAATCTGTCATTACACCATATCCCCAAGCACTAGATTTATATAGCTTTTAAACACACGCAAGGATGGCAACTCAACCACTTCCCTGGGCAGCCTGTTCCAGTGACTGACAACCCTTTCCATGATTTTTTTTTTTCCTAATATCCAACTTAAACCTCCCCTGGCACAGCTTGAGTCCATTCCTTCTTGTTCTATTATTAGTTACTTGTGAGAAGAGACCGATGCCTACCTCTCTACAACCTCCTTTCAGGTAGCTGTAGAGAGCAGTAAGGTCTTCCCTCAGCCTCCATTTTGTAGACTAAGCAGCCCCAGTTCCCTCAGCCACTCCTCACAGGACTTGTTCTCCAAGCCCTTCACCAGCTTAGCAGCCTTTCTCTGCACCTGCTCCAGTGCCTTGATGGTCCTTCCTGTACTGCAGTGCCCAAAGCTGAACACGGTACTCAAGGTGTGACCCCACCAGTGCTGAGTACAGAGGGATGATCACCTCCCTGGTCCTGCTGACCACAGTGTTTTTAATATAGGCCAGGATGCCATTGGCCCTCCTTGCTGTCTGGGCACACTGCTGGCTCATATTCATATTCCTGTCAATCAGTACCCCCAGGTCCTTTCCCGCCACACATCTCTCTAGCCATTCTTCCTCAGATGTTTTAAGCTAGAGTGGAGGTAGTGTGGAGGATATCACACATATAACTGCAATATCTGTTTCAAGTTAGCATTTGATTCTTACTAAGAATACTGACCCCACATGCCCAGCCTTCTGGAAGAGTTAGGCTCCTGTCCTCTCTCACACACAGATCTCTTCCTTTCCCTGACCACCTGGTTATTGAGACTGCATGTACACATTTTTTTTGAGCATCATTAAACCACTAGGAAGCAGATATCAGCTTGAGAGCAGTCTCTGGACATCGGTTGGTAAAGAATTGGTGGCATTGATATGGAAAGATTTTCTGTGGGTAAAGGGTTTATTGTAACAAGTAGTGAGCGCTACTCAAGAATGGTGCCTCTCAAATGCTATGCCAAGGTGATACGTTTCAGAATTTGCTTTTCCCTCACAACTGTTAAGAATATATGATGAGAAACCAGAAACTCTGAACCAAATACATTTTTTTTTCTGTTGTTGATCTTTTTTTTTTTTTTATAAGTAGATTTTTTTTTTTTTCCCCTGCAGCATATCTTGGAAAAGCTCAGATACCTGAGCAGCCACATGAACCACTGTAGTACCTGTGAGCTGGAGAATTCTTTCTTAATCTTGTATAACTTTATCTTTCTGTACCAGTTTTCCACACACAGGCATACATTCAGTGGCCATAGGTGTGGATGTGAAGTTGGAATACCTCCAGGCCAACTGACTTCTGCCTAAGCATGCAAACACAACCTTGTTTGACTAACTTCCAGAACTGTACATGTATAATACAAGATGAACGTTTAATCTGTCAGAATGGGTATTTCTGCTGCTAGCAGCAGGAAAAGGCCATCTCCTTCTGACCTTGTTTAGCTTATCTCTCCTGTGCCCGTCAGGAATGGGCTTTTTCCCTTTCACCTTGAGTCCCAAAGGCTGCTAGAAGGCACCATCACCCAAAATGACAGTAGCCAAGAAATGGCATTGGTCCTTGTGCGTGGAGGGATGATTTCTAGTCATGTTCTGTTTCAACAGTGTATGGAGTTTTTAATGTCTGTGTACTTTGTAGTCATTTTCACTGCTGGTTTAGAAACTCACTCAGCTGGGGAGCTGTAGATGCCTTGGTATTTGCACTGGTGCCATTCATTTTTTGTTCTGGGCAGTAATACAGGGTCTCCAGTTGTTTCTACACCTGAATCATCAAGATAAAGCATTTTTGTGTGTCTGTCAGGCTTACAGCCTCCTGGGGCCCACAGGCTCAGGCCGTATGGGGTGCACAGCTGCGGCTGATAGGGGAAGGATTTGCAGGGCTCGTGTAAGGCAACACTGCCGCAGTCAGCAATGGCCTCTCTTTAACTCTGCCACATCGTGCTTTGATTACTCACAGCATTTCTCTGCCTCACTGCCTGCAATCGCTCCTGCCGTGGTACTGCAGGAGCAGCAGAGCCTCAAACAGCCGTGTGGGTCTAAGGGGCCAGCCGGTTCTGCACTCCCTCACTTGCCTTTATCAGTGGAAATGCCTTCCTTGCTGATCGAATGGCCGAGGGGAAATTATCTCTTTTTAAAACAGTTCACATTTCTTTGGATTCAGTTTCAAATTGGCATTCTTAAGCTTATCACAGACCATTTGTAAGTGCACTAGTTCCTGACCGAAAGATTTAGCATGTACCAGATTTGTTATCCATCTAGGACAAACAGTCTGAAAGAGGCACATGCCATATGGTACATTCTCCATGAGCCACTTAAAGGTACCAAGAGCTCTACATAATCTAGAGAACATTATTTAAAATTGACAAAACCTTTACCCTACCATAAAAGCAGTCTTCTTCTGGGGCTTTTGGATTTACTTCCATGTTCACCTCCCCACTTAAGATCAGTAAAGAAACCCAGCTAACCTTTCTGTAACATCACAAATTTCCAAGCACTAGGTACAATGTCTCTCTAACCCAGTGTGGCTCAGGCATAAAAGCTGCACATGGCCCCATCTTCCTGAAACTAGTGAGAATCGAATGACAGACAGCAATTGCTTGATTCACTATTTAAATCCCCTTCTCTCCTCCATTCAGCCCAGTAGTTGTTCAGGCTTGTCCCTGACTTCTTGCTTTCTCTTTGCCTCAGTGGAATTTTTCTGTTATCTCTCTCTTATTGACCTGTATTTAATTTTTTTTCTGCTACTGTGATACTCAATGCTGCCAATATGTGCCTTGTCTTGAGAGCTGGTAGTTCTGCTTGATTTGGATGGGGGCTGCTTTTGCTATAACTTTCTAGCACCATAGTAAAATCTTTATTATTTGTTATAGAATCATAGAATCAACCAGGTTGGAAGAGACCTCCATGATCATCCAGTCCAACCTATCATCCAGCCTTATCCAATCAACTAGAACATGGCACTAAGTGCCTAATCTGGTCTTTTCTTCAACATCTCCAGGGACAGCAACTCCCCCCCCTCCCTGGGCAGCCCATTCCAATGGCAAATCACTCTCCCTGTGAAGAGCTTCCTCCTAACATCCAGCCTATACCTCCCCCAGCTCAACTTGAGGCTGTGTCCCCTTGTTCTGTTGCTGGTTGTCTGGGAGAAGAGACTGACCTCCACCTGCCTACAGTCTCTCTTCAGGTGTGTTTTCATTGAAAGCCTACTACTGTAGCTAAAAAAAATGGCCAGCCTGATCCCACTCAGTAGTAGTAGGGGCTGCATGTAACAAAGAACAAATTTCTCCTAAAGTAACTACTTAATCTTAGAATCACAGAATCATGAGCTGGAAGGAACCTTAATGATCACCTAGTTTCAAACCCCTGCCAGGGATAGGGACACCTCCTCTTAGACAAGGACACTCAAGGTCCCATCCAACATGGTTTTAAACACTTTCAGGGTCTGAACCTCAACAGCTTCTCAGACAACCTGTTCCAGTGCCTCACCAACCTCACAAGGAAGAATCACCAGCCTCATGGGGAAGAACTTCGTCCTAACATTCAATCTCAATCAACCTTCTTCCAGTTTGAAATCATTACCCCTAACCCTGTCACTAGATGCCTTTGTAAAAAGTAGCCAATACAGGGAGGAGGACAGAAGCTTTACATCCTAGATAAAAGTTATTTCTTTTTAAAGGAGAAACTCGGTCTCCTGCAGTACTACCTACCTGCTCCTGGACCACAAGCAGCAAGGTCTCATGAATATTGCTAACTCTTTTGTTGTAACAGATAAATGGAATATGCAAGTTAAGAATGAGAGTTATATTGTATCTCTATTACCTTCTTCAGTATATGGAAGAGCATTCACAGTGTTCAGTACTCCTGCTTCTCTTTCTAGAGCAAATTGTGGCAGAAATGTATGAATCAGCCCTTTCTGCCAAAGATCATTACATCTTCTGTGAAAGGGAAGACACCTGAGCTATGTGCTTGAACATCTTCGTATCTGTTTTGTGTTGTACATCATGGTCAGTTGGAGTGATTTTTTTTTTCAATTAAAACAAATAACAATACTTTAAAAATTATTTTCTGAGCTGATCATACCATTATGCAGTCACAGTGATAAAGCACACTGATAGCATTACAATGTGATGCTACCAAACCAGTTTGTAACCTTGAAACCAATAGAGGTGTTATTTAGCTTCAGCTCCTTCAATTCTGTCATCAGAACTGCAAAATAGTGAAGGTGGATTGGCATGTGTCCTGCTGAGCAGGCAGATGCCCAGGGACATCCTGCTCCACATGTGCTGAGCTGCTGGTAGCTTGGGTGTGGACAACTGCTTCACTTTCTCTATCCTTTGTGTGAGAGTCTGAGTAAGAAGAAAAACTGGAATAAATTGTCTGGCTCTTTGCCACCTCTTTACCTTGAAGAGTAGCTGGTATCTGTAGCAAGGTAACTACTGTTAGTCAAAAATCTGCCATGTTTTGTTTGCAGAAGCAAATGACTGACATTTTCCTTTGACAAGACAACTGCCTCGGTCACCAGATTTGTCTGAGCTTGTCATAGTTGTTTGGGTATCTAGGGAGAGGCCCAAAAACCAGTACCAGCCCTGAATCTCCTGGGGGAGCAAGCAGGGTGAAGTGAGTGTTTCCCTCTGGGACTATATAAGCTTCTCTGCAGCCTTCCATGCTTTACCGAAGCACAGAGGTAGATGGAGACTGTACCTCAGGATTTTTGTACATTAGAGCCACCTCCTCAACTTCTCTAGCTTTCTCTTTAAGTAGCATTGCAGGAAGAAAGGAAGAGAAGTGCTTTTCGGTGCTGTCCTCCCATCTTGCTGCCGTTGCCCGGTAGATGTGCCTAATGTCTCGCAGGAATTCCTACTGTGAGAAGCTCTGTGGTCCTGCTCCTAGGGCTTCTGAACAGAGTTTAACTCCAGCTGGTTGCCTGTTGATGCACCTTTCCACTCAGGAAACAGGGGAGAAAGCAAGGACGATGAGGCTGATGCTCTCACGCCTCCTGCCACGGGGTGGCAGGACACAGCACATGGAAACTGAGAGCTCCAAGGCACTCCGGCTCCCATTTTGAGAGGGACAAAGCATAGCGGTCCTGCTGCCTTCTCCAGCATCACAGTGTCAGAGAGACTTGGGACCAAGAATAATTTCTTTGCTGCCTGTGCTTCTGCAGTAGACTCATTTACAGAAGGGGCTTGCCTGCACCCTCCACCTGAATTAGTAATTTAAACTATATTTTATCTGAGAAGTTAATAGACCCCCTCTCACCTCAAGTCACTGAAGTTATATGTACAGCATATCTGGGATAAGCAACAGCTGCTTTCCTACCTCACAGGCACTTCTACCACTTCATTAGAATGAGACTGAGATTTCCAAGTAGATTGTTTGCTTTTATTTTTAACTCAGAGAAGAAATAGTAAGTACTGTCTGCCTTGTTTGCAGTAACAACTGGCACAATTCCTTCTTTTGAGAAGGGTTAGAAATAAGACAAACATAACCAAGCCAACTCCTAACCCAAGCTATGCAAACCCAATCGACACTGCAAAAGAAGCTGATAATATTGATCCCTTGTGTACACTCAATTAGACTCCAAAAATCATCAGTGAGCAACTTAACTGACCTCCCTGTAATATCAGAAGGCAAAGCTAAACCTCAAATACAGAATTTTAATAGCTATAAATACAAAGGATGATTTTCAGACAGTGATAAGATGACTGCTTATTTGCCTTTCCTTCAGGAGAAAGCTCCTAAGAGGAATCCCTGAGTGTGCTCTGTGTGAACAAAGAAGCAGCTTTTCAGAGTGGTATGTGGAAGGAGTGAGACCAACTGGATCAGCAAGAATCCTGGTTCTGCCATCACTTCTGCCTTGAATGACTTTAGGAGTTTGTCTTGTTTGTTCAGGTAAATTAATCTCTGAAAATATAAATCTATTCCCCCACACAAGTGCTGGCAGCATCTTGAATCAGCAACTACATAAACATTGCTCTGGCAGTGGTCTCCTGGGTGTTTGTAGAAAAAACATTAGACCTTGGTCCTCTAAGGTACTTAGGTGAGAAATCCACATTGCTAAATGTCTCTGAATGCCCAGAATGATGTTTTGAACAAAGTAAGACTTTAAAGGCCCAGCTGTGCTTCTAGCCACATTTGTATTTCCTCCTTGTTTAATTTCAGCCATTCAATGTTGGTTTTCACTTGCTCGATTGACTGACTCCTGGACAATTCTCCTGCCCCAGCATTAGGATATTTCTCAAAGAAATTTTGCATCTGAAAGAGAGAGAAAAAAACTTATATGGAACAAATGAAGCTGCTATTGAGCAAGTGGCTTTTCACAGGATCAATTGTAGTTTTGGCTGGGAGAGATATTTAAGATCAGGGTAGTAGCTTTGGGATAGTTTTACAGTAACTCCTACTGCTTCACACTTTTAGAGAACGAAAAGTCAAGTCATTAAATAAAAATACTTAAACACAAGATAAGTGCTGTCGCCATACCTGCCAAAGTTGGAGCTCTGTGTTGAAGTTTTGAGTAATAGTTACTATTCGACCAAGGGTTCTGTCATTGATAGTGAATCTAGAAAAGCAATGTAAGAAATGACATTTGATGCAAAACTCTTCAAAAAGAGAAGGCATAAGTAGTTGTAGAATCATAGAGCTATGAATCATTTTGTTTGAAAAAGACCTTTAAGATTACTGAGTCTAACCGAGTCTGCTAAACCATGTTCCTCAGCATCACATCTCTGCCTCTTTGAAACATTTCCAGGGATGGGGATTGAACCACTTTCCTGGACAAACTGTCTTTCAGAATCTTTCAGTGAAGAAAGAGTTTCTTCTAAACTTGCCCTGGTGTCACTTGAGGTCATTTTCTGTCCTCCTATCACTTGTTACTAGGGAGAAGAGACCAACCCCCATCTGGCTACAACCTCCTATCAGGTAGTTGCAGAGAGTGAGAAGTCTCCCTTCAACCTTTCCCAAACGTAACAACCCCAGTTCCCTCAGCCACTCCTCACAAGACCTGTTCTCCAGACTCTTCACCAGCTTCCTTGCTCTTCTCCTGACCTGTTCCATCCATTTTTCTTGGAGCAAGGACCCCAAAACTGAACCCTGTACTCAAGGTGTGACCTCTTCAAGAGGGCAATCTCTTCCTTGGTCCTGCTGGTGACACTATTCCTCATACAGGCCAGGATGTTGTTTGCATTCTTGGCCACTTGAGCACACACTGGCTTATGTTCAGCCATCTGTCCATCAACACCCCCAGGTCTTTCTCTACAGGGCAACTTTCCAGCCACTCTACCTCAAGTCTGTAGCATTTTTAGAGTTGTTGTGACACAAGTGCAGGACCCAGCATTTGGCCTCATTGAATCTCATAGCACTTGGCCTCAGCCCATCTAACTTCCTTGCAAAAACCAGTATTTCTGTGGCCTTGGTAGAAATTTCTAGAGTTTTAAATCACTTTTTATTGATAGTGATAATGTAGACAAAGAATGATTTTCAACTTTGCAGCAAAGAGCTTTTTCATAGCAGGTAGATATCAGTGTTTCAAACACAATTTTCATTATGCAAAGGGCAATGATTGGAGCTGTGTAGTGAAACTATAGAAAAACAGGGCATACAATAAGCTACATAAATGGATGTAGACCTTGAGTGTCCTTTAAGTTCTCTAACCTACCTGTCAACCAAGTACTGCCAGTTAAGTCGTATCCAGTCCCAGGCCATTGTTTTCCCATAGGTGTTGTATGAGATGTATCTGAGGACTGTGAACACATCTTGGCTTTTGATGAGGCTGGTGTCAGTTACAGATTTCAGGTACCTAAGAGCAATGCCAGAAGAGTCAATGAGAGTCTTCCAAAAAAGACAATGGAAAGCAAACAATAATTTAACACTTCCATCTGAATGATGATGATAAATGATGCAATGCTGATGTCTGAATTTCTTGAGTGTACAGCCTACAGCCCATTGCCAAGCAGGAATATTATTTTTATCTACAACATTTTAGAGGTTAGGTACAGTGATCTGAAACATACATATCTGCTGATGACTGTCAAGAGATAATTATACTGAAAGAAACCTAAGCTGTTAGGCACCTCTTTAAAAAGTAAATAGTGTTTACATCTTTAAGTTACTCAAAAATAGTCTAAACCCTTTACTATTACAGTATTTTAACGAAGTAGTGAAAATCAGATTGGATCCCTTGGTAGTCTGGCCTGTTTGGGTAGTCAAGAGCCCAAAAAGTAGTAGCCCAGGCTGTAAAGATCATATAGAGACCATGAATCCATGGGCAGGTGGCTTGTTCACAATGAAAACTGCACTGTTTTTTTCTGAAACTCTTACCCACACAAAATTAAAATGGGTGTAGCAAGCCTGCGCATGCTGCAGTTGTACTTCCAGTTACAGCACAAATGGCTTTGGCTGACAGAGTGCAGGGATCCCTTAGCATGCACATTTGCAGGGAGTTGAGTAGCATGACCATGACTTCCTGGAAGCAGCTTTTCTGTTTGGTCTTTCCCCCTTCCTTGTTGTTTCACTAGTAAATTAAGAGATGAGTTCTCCCTGCTGTAGGTGTGTGTGTATGGGTTTCCATGCAAATAGAGGCTGATTCAATTTATGTCTTAATCATATTGATGTTTAGTTATTGAATGTCTTTAGATGATGGCTGTTGTGGCCACAAGATTTTAGGAATACATCTGTCTTCAATCACTTTTTTTTTATTTACTCTAACTTTTATATTTATTCTTTCTGAACTTCCTATATTTCCTTGGTTCATCTTGTTTAAACCTGGAACTTTTCCAAGTAGAGATTGCTTCATCTTATGATATTTAGACAGAGCTCCAACAAAGTGGTGAATGGCCATGGTGAAGATGTTTTCTTGCATCTCTGCTACATGACAATAGCTTGCAAAGTTATCAGATAATCTTATAGGAGCTGGTGTGTCTGCAGATTGGCAGCCTGGATTGTTGCTTATCCAACTTGACATTTGGATCAATCTAGAGCAATATCCAGTCTCCCCATGACTGCAGTGATGGCACGAATACTTACTTTCTGGTTCTTGCTCAAACACTTTACATAGCACCCCAGGGAACATTGCAACTTCACAGAGATGTCTTCATAGGACTATCAGTAATAATTGCTAAAGGTTGTTTGCCTAGTTTGGGCTACTTTGAAGGTAGACATCTGTTCTAAGCAAACTGCCTCTGCAGCCAGTCGAAAGTGAGTAACAACACCAAAAGCAATTTTCCCCATTGATTTTAAGTCTCTTTCCTGGTCTGGGATAAACAGTGCTCGGGAGGTCCTATATCCCTTCACTGATTGCAGAGGAAACAAAGATGACTAATTTTCTCCTTGTGCTTAGATATTGGGCAGCTAAAATTACACGGGTCGAAGGTGCCGTTGGAAGATCTGAAGACTGTGATTGTGTTCAATATCTTCCCACTAAAGTTGCAAGGCCTTTTTTCTGCTACAGTACAATCTTAGAAGAGGGTGTTAGATAACTGCCTATGAAAATGTGCTGCAATCCTTGTGCTGTAATCTGACAAAAAGGACAGGAGAGAAGAGAGAGGAATGAACAAACCAGTTACATCTGTAGAGAAAGAAAAATCTTTCTTTGTTTAAATCACCTGTCCAAAAGGCTGATGTTTTTCACGGATGCCAGGCCGTACAGCAGCTTTTCTTTTTCTTGTGCTAATGATGTCTCTTGGTATTTCTTGAACATGTAATTCCATGATGACTCATTGCCTGAGTTCTGCATCCCATAGCGATACACCAGGAGTCGGAGATTTGCAGAAACACTAAAAATAAAGAAAGAGTCTTTGAATATTCTTCCCCCTTTCCTGCTTGAAATCTGTGACTGAGCCATGTGCTATGCTTTTCACCAGCCACAGAAGCTGTGAGCACTCACTTCTTTCCTTGTAGCCAATCCTCAAAAAGGAGAGAAGCATTGTTCAGAGATTCTGGGTCATCCATACTGCAGGCAAAGTCTAGAACAGATGCACGAAGAAGCCTTAAAAAAGAGAGAGAGAGAGAGAAAGAAATATTTACCTACTGCTTAGTGTTCTTTGAATCTATCAATAATACCCAATGAAAAAAAAAAGAAGATTGTTCAACCTCTCCAAGTGGTCTCCAGTATCACTCCAGGTCAGCCGATCCACAATAGGCTTTACTTGCTGACGAAAATATTTCTGAGGTAGGAAAGAGAAGTTAGTTAGTTGTGTAGATTTCTGTAAATAACAATATATTTGTGTTCATAGATCATTCTCCTTCAGTCTTCCTAGAATTAGCATCTCTTAAACAATAAGTAATATAAACATGCACAGCTTCTCCAGATCCCCACAGTGTAACAGATCTGACTGTCTGCTGCACAGACAGGACAAAGGCAACCTGCTTCTCTTCAGCCTTGTCTATGCTCCCAAAGGAAAACTAGGGTACAGCAAGGACACACTGTCACAGCTGTTTTCCAGAGATGTTGCTGAGTTCAGGGCATATTTGTTTTAGTGACTGTTAAATCATGTTCAGAATTTTAGGTCAACTAACAAACCTGCTCACTGTCACAGTGAGATGCAGATGTCCTTTGTGCTGAGCACAAGTGCCAGAGATTTTGCTGTGCTGTACAGACTTTATTGGAGGCAGGACAGTCCTGACTAACAAGTCTATGCTGTGACTTGTAGTGATGTATCATAGGAATAATTGAGCATCATTTCTTTCCCTCAAGTGCATAGTCATGATTTGAGAATCCACACAATTGAAAGATAAATGCTAAGCAGTTTTTATAACTTTTTCTTTTTTTTTCCTAAGTGGACAGTATCAAAAAGCAAATACTGATAGCTCAGCAACATGCAAAGCCCCTTGAACTTCAATATTGTTGCTGTTACAGATCCTGAACTGTCAGATCCAGTGGTCCCATGCAAGAATTATTTTGGTTTTTGTTTCATTACCTGAAACTGGGGATAGAGATTTTGATCATCTTCCAGCATGTTTGCAAGGTACGTTACAGATGATATAACTCTTTGCCAAGGTAAATAGTCTGTTTCTTCTGTTAGGTATTTTGTGAGCTGCAGGGGAACAGAGTAATTTACGAGGCCAGGTCTGTGGAAGGAGAAAGCATAATTTCTGTTATTTTAATGAACTTGAAGAACTTGCTTCTTTAAAGACACTAAAACATTATTTGCTTTAGAAAGTCTGAAACAAATTTTGGAAGGGGGAAATTAGTCTGGAATGTAAACTGGGAGGCATTTTCCAAAGAGACCAGTGGGGATCAATTGATCAAAACCTAAGTGCAGGAGCTCTCACTGCCATGAGGAGCCCGTTCACATTGTGCGATAGCTCAGCACACCCAGAACTAGATAGTCCTCAACTAACTACATCAACTCCAGTCACACAAAAAAGAATTGCTAGCTCTGGAGACATCATGAATGGCTGAGGAAATTCAGACTTGGAGACTGTCACAAAAGGTCATAAAGAATTTATCTGCATCAGCATGGCTGGGTACAAGAGCTAGAAGTTTCCAAGCAAGTTTCTGAACAAGATAGCTGAGATGGTAACTTCCTGTCACCATGCTGTGCATTATAGGCATGTCTCTGATTCTCTGGACACCTAACTTCTTCTGGTGTGCTTCTATTATTGTTACCTACATGGCCTAAACAGCCCTTTCTAAGACCTGGGCAATTAAAGTCCTTTTTTTTTGAGATGGGGGGGGGGAACTGAACCGAAGAGAAGAATTTCTATTGACTGCATTGTTACTACAAGCTGTCGATGTACACTTGAATTTACCCCTTTTGGAGGATGACACAAGGCAATAAACAATTCAGACTTGTAAAAAATTCAGATTGATTTTTTCCAGCCATCTGAGTTAATTCTAATTAATGAGCAATGGAAAGTGAAAAATCTGTGCTGAAATGTCTGCAGGGAATTAGTTTACCTTGCTAAAGAAAAAGCATCATCCAAAATCCCTGCACGGTCAGCAGCTGAAAGACTCTGTGTGGAAAGAGAAAAAAGAGAGATCAAGAATATATAAATCATTAGCAGAAAAAAAACAGCTTTCTCAGACCTCTGTAGGAGAATCATCAAACAGGTTGCTGTTATGATACTCACTCTGTGGTTGTTGACCAGAAGATTGCTTAACATCTCCCAGTTTTGACTATTGTAATTCACCCGAAAGAATCCAATGTGGTCTGGATTAATGTTCACAAAAGTATCAGTAGAAGATGGTATTCCAATTCCTGCAAAACAAACACACAGTGATCTGTTTGTGCAGTTTGCATGACACAGAGCTCACTGCAGATTCCTGAACACCAAAAGCAGTGTTTGGTTTTAATGAATATCAAAATAAGGTCCAATCCTTAAATATATTCATGTGTTGTTTAAATGGTTGTGAGTAAAGATGAGTTATGACAGACTTCAGTCCATGTCAGCACTTCTCTTAGAATAAGGGATTGTGGTAATTAGATTCATAGATTGATAGAATGGTTTGGGTTGGAAGTGGCCTTGAAGATTATGTTTCCAGTTCTCCTGGCATTGGCAGGGACACCATCCACTTGACCAATTTGTTCAAGGCCTCATCCAGCCTGGCCCTGAACACCTCCAGAGACAGGACACCCATGACCTCCCAGGGTAACCTGCTCCAGTGTCTCATCACCCTTAATGTGAAGAATTTCTTTCTAATATCAAATCTAAATTTGCTCTCTTCCAGCTAGGCCAGTTAGTTTGCTAAATTAAAAATGGAGATTGTTCTGCTTAGGGTGAAGATGGTGAAAATGAACAACATTCTAAAAAGTAAAAAAATTGCAAAGAAACAGTTCTTGCAAATATCCATTTTGAAAGGTTTTTCACCTCATGACTACTACTAGTTTTAAAATTCTCATCCATTGATCTTTTTCTTTCTTTTTCAGCTTGGTCTAGTAGGTCTCCCTGCCCATGGCAGAGAAGTTTGAACTACATGATCTTTGAGGTCTATTCCGACTTAAACCATTCTATGATTCTATGAAGTTAAGAGCCCTACGAAGTCAAGAGTCTCTTGCAGCCCACTGTAAAGGTATGTGGAAGTTAGAGAAAGAAAATGTCTTTGTGTTAACTTCTGTCTTTTATCGTGACATTAGACTTTGTTGTTTGCTTTTACGTGGATATTAAAAGCAATCAGTTTAAAATAAGAGCAGAACAAATGGCAAATTACATTTTAAATAGGTGGCATTCATACAAATACAAGGAGAGAAGAGCTGGTTGTGGCATTTCTGAAATCCCAAAATGTGACAAAATTTAGAAGCTCAGAAAGTCAGTGATTTTTTTTCCCCTCCCTGTTTCTTGCCACTGGAGTTACAGAATGAGAATTATAGATTTGACTGCACAACAGAACAATCTTCAGTAATACTCATGTAGGTATTTTCTCATTCTTGAAACCAGTGTTAGAATAGATGTTCAACTGTGTGTAGCTCTTTAATTGACCTAAGATTCCACTTTACATGTTACAGATGCATTCATCCACCTCCTGCTCCACTTCTTTCCTTAGACTCAACAAAGGGCTTATCTAAGTCCCGTTGATTTTAACACATCATAATTAAGAATATGCTTAGATGCTTCCTTGAATAGAACTGGGTTTAAGCACATATTCAGGGACATGCTTCAGGACATTCATCACTTACTTAAAGACACTTAAGCACATGCTTAAATACAGCACAACCATTTAGTGAATTAAGCCTGAATTGACCTACTATGTATACAGGAGAAATAATCACCTTGCAGAGTTGACTACTAATTTCATCACAATCAAGCTGCGTTCTGGTTCCCAGAGCTGGAAACTAGAAAGCTTGAAGCTAATTCTGTATTTTATTCCTTCTTAAGTATGTTGAAATGCTTTATCCATTCGTTGCTCTTAAGAAAGAAGAGGAAGTATACCTGAAGAATCTGATATGTTGTAGAAAGTATAATTTGTTGTGCTCCCAAGTCTCCATTTCACTGGTATATTCCATTTGTAACTGAAATAATGTAAAGGGAAGTGAATCAAATGACATTTGAAAACAAATGCTAAACATAGAACTCAAATTAATCTTTTTCTTTGTTTTAGTGCTTCCATCTTGTTTTATGAAGCCAACTATGCATATGTGTTGTAGAGTCATAGAATGGCTTAGGTTGGAAGGGACCTTATATATCATCAACTCCAACTTCCTTGCCACAGGCAGGGACGCCTCTCAACTACACTTGATTTATCATCCAGTTTGGCCTTGAACACCCCATCCACAGCCTCTCCAAGCTACCCATCCTAGAGTATCACCACCTTCATACAGAAGAACTTCTTCCTAAGATCCGATCTAAACCTATTCTCCCTCAGCTTAAAACCATTCCACCTCATTATATTGCTAGACACCCTTATGAAAAGTCTCTCTCTTGCCTTCCTGTAAAATCCCTTCATGTACTGGAAGGCAGCTCTAAGGTCCCCCCAGAATCTTCTCTTCTCCGGGCTGAACAACCCCAGCTCCCTCAGCCTATCCTCACAGCAGAGGTGTTCCAGCCCTTAGACCAACTTCATGGCCCTCCTCTGGACTCACTCTAACAGCTCTGTGTCCTTTTTGTAATGGTGACACCAGAACTGGAAGCAATATTTGAGGTGGGGTGTCACAAGAGCAGAGTAAAGGGGCAGAATCCCCTCTCTTTCCCCGCTGACCATACTCCTCTTGATGCAGCCCAGCAGAGTTTGCCTTCTGGACTGAATGAGCTCACTGCTGGTTCATGGTGAGATTCTCACCCCCAAATCTTTTTTTTTCAGGGCTACTCTCAACCTGATCTGTACATACACATTGATCAATTATCCTTTGTAACAAAGCCCAGCATTTCAGCTGTTATTTGGGTTGTAAAGCTGTTCCTGTGCTCTGATACTCTCTTCAGCAACAAAATGCCAGCTATCGGTGTGGTATGATTGGGGCAGTTATATTCCCTGTAAAGCAAAGTAAACACTGTGAGGTGTCTGAGCATGTCCATGCTTCAGAGATGGAAAACAGCAGTAGCTCTTCTTCGTACTTTGCATTTATCAATAGTTCTTGAAATTCATCTGATGGACTGAGCAAGAGAGTGGAGCAAGACTTTGTCTAGCGTCCCACATTGATGTATTTGCCATGTTAATATGGCACTGAGTTAATTGTGTGCCTAAAGTTAAGTCTTAAAGCTGCGCAATTTCTTTAGCTCTTCTTTTTTGCTTGGAAAATCACAGGAACCTCTAGAGACATGCCCTTCTGAATGCAGTCTTCACTTCCTGGTGAATTCATGTGCTGGAGAGGGTAATAATGACCCAGAATCACGTGAATTAATTTGTGTTGTGTTATATTGTGCAGCTTATTAGCACAGATTTGGAGCATGCAGCCCTGCTGAGAAGTATCTTCACGTTGTGTCAGATGATAATCTAGCAGGGTGCAAGGCAATTAGTTTGGTAAAAGTTGCTTGTGTGTGGATGGTTACTGTCAGTGTTAATGTTGATGTATCTCAATTAGACAGCACTGGGAGACAAATGTGACCTCATTACTTGCATTTCAATTCTTTGAGCACTTTCAGTGGGTAACAAAGCCTCCTCAGTTCAAGGCATGGCTAGGATGAAGCTGAGACATTTGGACTGGAAGGGAATCATGGCACAGCCTGACCAACACCATGACCAGGCAGTCAGGGACACGGAATGGTAGAACATGCTGTGAGTGTACATACATGGGCACTTGTACAGAACTGCTGGAATTATTAAGCCCTTTTGGGCAGTCATCTGCTGTTCCATGTTAGCATTTTACAGTCCATCGCAGGGAGATTTGTTTTCCATCTTAAACTCCCTGGTGAGAAATGCTATACAAAACCCTGAGTTGAAGTCAAGAAAAAGTAGAATTTCTGAGTCTTCTACCTCAAAGCATAGTCCAATAAGTCAAAATTTCCAACATAAAATGTTTTTTTGCTACAGTGCTCTGTAACACAGCCTTTAGATGGCACAGTGCTGTAACCTGCAGGTAGGGTTGCTTCAAAAGCATGCAAACTTCTCTGCTTACATTGTGAGAAACAGAATATTGCAAGTACATTGCTAATTATCTGATCCCAGCCCTTTGGACACTTATTCAAAACTTCCAGTACCATGGGCCTCCTCAGTGATCAGTTGTTTTTTCTTTTTAAATAGAATGAAATAAAGTGGCCACAGGGGTTTCTTCATCTTCACATTTTCTTGCTCTTTGTATTAAAATGGCTAGCACAGACCAATGGGAAATTGCATTGGGGTGGATTTAATTCTGCTTCAAACAGGCAAGTTTTACTATTTTAGCTGGCTGGGCTAGTTTGAAGAACATAACCTTCCTACTCTGGGTTAATTTGACTTCTTTTCATTGAAATGTTATAGAAATTGTATTCAAAACTGGGGCTGGCTAAGAATAGAGACAGTGCCAGCCATGCTATGGTGCAGCCAAGCCATTTTCCTGTGCAAGTAGCTATGGCTCATCTCCCTTCAGGTTAGTCATGTGCTCCTTCAGAGTTTCCCACCTGTCTTGAACAGTTCAGATGAGTGTCTGCAGGTGGTTGTCAGGTCACATAAGAGCCCAAGATGGTTAACTTTGACTAAGTAGCTCTCTTTTAGATGGATAACATAAAGCAACACCCTCCTGAGTTAAACAGGAAAAAAAGGTAGCTCTTGATGAAGATTAATAACATTTAATACACGACTGTGATCTATTTCACTGTAACTCTTGTATTTAAGACACATGGAGAAGAGCCTGCATTGTATGCTATGTATTGTAGGTGTTGTACCATGTAGGAAAAGGAATGGACTATCACGATATTCTTTACAGTGAGGGTGGTGAGACACTGGAACGAGTTGCCCAGGGAGGTTGTGGATGCTTCCTCCCTGGAGGCGTTTAAGGCCAGGCTGGATGAGGCCTTGGGCAACCTGCTCTAGTGGGAGGTGTCCCTGCTTATGGCAGGGGGTTGGAGCTGGCTGATCCTTGAGGTCCCTTCCAACCTAAACCATTCTATGATTCTATGAGTCTATGATTCTATGATATAAAATACCTGGGTCGTGGTATCCAATTTCTGGACAGAAAACTGTGTCAGTTTTCCTTAGCCTGGCAGGCTATAACTTGCAGTGATTCAAGAGATGACTTCCAATCATCTAAGATGTCTGCGTGTGGAAATAAGATTCTTTTGGTTTTGGAGAGAACCTGTCTGATTTTACTCTGCTGTGTTTGAGAAAGAAACCCAGAGACAAAGGGCTGATGCTGCCATGAACTGGAAGTATTTGTATCTAACTCTGTGGTGGGTTCCTTTTAAAAACAAATGTCGAGAGTAAGTTTAGCAAGAATGAGTATAACACTACCTACATATATGTGAGCTAAAGAGAGTATCTGTGCAGTATTTCTATCTGGATTGGATAGATGTTTGCAGCAGGAACTTACCCAAGATCAGAATGAGGATAAGAAGCATTTGCATTTGGATCCAAAAGAAAACGTTTCTGTGCGAGTATTGAATTACTTCCCATCTCCAAAACAGGGTAGCCCATCTGTCTAGTCCATGTATCCATGACTTCCTTCACAGGTTTATTACTTGCCTATGAATGATGGGAGAAGGTTGGAGTGAAAAATCAAATTCAGACCAAAGAGGAAAAAAAAAACAATGATATTGAAAGAATGAAGGGCAGAAGGGGAAGAGGAAAATCAAGTTCAGTACAAAAAATATTCTTTTAAGTTCTTTTGTGGTATGTGTCATTGACAGAAGGAATGAGCTGAAAACATAAACATGAACAGAAGAAATGAGAAATATGTGGGCAGGAGAATAGTCGGTAACATAAAAAGTAACACTGAGTAATCTTTGAGGACCCTTGCATGCTCTAAGATCTCTCAATTTTTCTGAGGAAATAAGTCAAAAGGACAGAGAGGACATAAAGAGACTTCTCAAAGCCAGAAGCCTTCTTTCAGTATGCCCTGTTTTGAGTATGAAGGATCCAGTATTAACCACCAGCAGCTGCACTAACATAAAATTTGATTCATTCTGTGGGTCATGAACTTCTGCCCTAGACTGGAGCTGAAGAAAGCTGCCACCACCTCCCCAGGATGCCACCTGTGAGGGAATTGAGTCAGAATCACTGTTTCCTTCTTCAGACAAGGTAGGTGACTCGAAGATGCAGAGCACTACAAAGGGAGCAGTAGGAAGTCCTGCTAAGCAAGATGAAATGTGGGACCAAGAAGATGGGAACTTGAAAGGAGACACAAAAGAGCAACCTGGGATCTGAAAGTGTTCACACAGTGAAAGTATGTGAGGTGGAAGGAAAGGAAATGCTAACAGAGGAAGACCTCAGTAGTATTTTGTGGGGAATTAGACAGATGGAAAGAAACAGCCCAATCTCAAGCAGAAAGCAGAAAATGGTGGCACAGCGAATGAACCAACTGGGACTCAGAAGCTAAGCACCAAAATTACTTGGGAATGGACATTGTGGAGAGCTTTCCAACAGCTGAATCTGTTTAGAAATAAGGGAGAGTATGAGATGCACGTGTAGTGGATGAGAGGTGTTTTCACTCACGAAATGAGCTTGGGTTGGGGCAATGTTTTGGTAGCAGGCTGTTTGTGAGCAAGGCCTTGTTTCATAGCCCAATCCCAGAGCCTTATGCCAAAAAATGAGGAAATAACCTATAATTGTTAGAAATAATATGTGTTGGAATATCCTAGGCAGACTGCCTAGCTTGTGATCTGTCACTGATTGAAGACCTTTAGAATATGAACAGCTTGAGGAACTGAAATAATTGAGTGAGTTAGGAAACATTTATCACTGAGGGCTGGGATTACTGCAAAACTTACCTCTTCCAGAGCTTCCCAAAACTGTTGTGTCTTGGCATTCTGGAAATGGTATTTCTTCAAATATGCCTAGAGAGAGGTAGGAGACTGTGAAAATTCTACCAAGTCTTTCTTCTTTGCTTATGGAAGTGATACACATGTTCAGTTGTACAGAGATGCAAGTATCACACTGGATTACAGAGGGCTGGAAGGGATATCTGGAGATTGTCTAGACCAATCCCCCTGACAGATCAGGTTCACCTAGAGCAGGTTGTACAGGGCTGCTTCCACAGGGTTTTAAATAACTCCAACAATGAAGACTCCACCACCTCTCTGGGCAGCCTATTCCAGTGCTCTTTCAGTTCCACTCTGCAAGTAAGGAAGTTCCTTCTGTTTAAAGTGAACTTCCCATGTTTGAGCTTGTGCTTGTAACCTCTTGTCACATCACTGGCAACAGATCAGGTGTACAGAGTATCTATCCCTGGGCAGTCACAGTGTGAGCAGGAAGTTAAATAGACCAATATTCAGCTGATGAAGTTCCCATGCTTTCCTACCCTCTTGTAAGCTTGTGCATAATGGAAGATGTGGCTTAGAAGAAGAAGCTATTTCAGATTTCAGTAGCTGTGGACACAGAATGGAAGGAGGATGTCGAGTCACCTCTAGGTTGTGATTAGAATGACTGTTGCAAGGAATACTGGTATTTGGCTAAGTGTTCGCACCTCCTAAATGCTATTCCTGTCCTGTGTCTTACCTGTATCCCTACTCACTGCTCTCCTACCCTGCTGCCTGGATCCTGGTAGCGTTTAGTCAGTAGATGGTGCTGTTTGTTTCGCTGTTAGCCACAACTACTTGCATTCGTGTTCTCGAAGGCTCTGAGTAAAGGGGAAATACTCCCTTGAGTACAAGGTAGCTGTATTTTCCCGTCTCGTGCAACTGTCCTGAATGGAATATATGAAAATAAAAATGAAGAAAAATACAATTGTCTTGCAGCAGCCCATAAATGTGCTCCTCAGAAGGGAGGGAGGTAACTCTGCAGAGACAATTCATGTTGGTTCAGAGAAAAGGGCAGCTAACGTTCCTCTTCCTGGGAGGGCTCCTTTCTCCCATTTTTCTTTCTGTGATTTTGTAGCATTTTTTTTCCTTCATGAGAAAGAACCACAGACTGTACAATTTCACCTTTTTCTACTCCCTGTTACCTCAACTATCTAGTGCAGGGTGCCCCTCCATCAGGGCATGGATGAGGCTTATGCCTGCAAGCATGTCCCCACAGAGCAGACTTGGATGGGTATGAAGCTCCAGACATACTTTTTGGCTGAGAAAGGGCATCCTGGCTGACAACAGGAAAACAGAGGGGCAGAGGAGATTTCTCCAGTGGAAGATTTCTCTAGTGTAGGTCTTTGCTGGCAGTCTATCAAATCTTAATGCAGTTCACATTCCTGCTTCTTTGAGAGCATGGAACTTCTTCTCCTTGACATTGTCCACTCAGTACTGAAATGCATTAAATACTTCTGCTGCTAAAACCAGCATCTCTGATATTTACTCTTTTAATAATGGCTTTGCTGCTGTCACATGAGAGTGGGTTGCACATCTGGTGTATTTTGGTTCCACCCCTACCTGGCAGCCTTTCTGGAAGAGTTCTGGTGTAATCCAGTCTTGAATCATTCTGAGGATTGATGCACCCTAAGGACAAAGAGAAAAGAGTGAAGGTCTTTTTATGCTGCCCTAACCCTGGATTTCTGCTAATCCAAAAAGCAACAGGTGAATGAATATTTTATAAGACAAAAATAGAAATCATCCATCTGACTAAGAAAGTGATTTTTTTCCTAATTCCCTCATGCCACAGCCTGTTTGCCTGTTGAAGGTTAGTTCTGGATGTGACAGCTGTCTTTTAGTTGTGACCAGACACCTGTTTCCAGCTGTGCCAGCGGAAGGACTCCTGAGCTCTGCTGCCGGTGTTTACTGTCCTACCAGTTTGTGTGAGAGGTGCTCTCTGTTTCACTTTGAGCAGGAGAGGGGTGAGGGGTGAGCCCTATCCAGCAGCATAGCCTATTAGATGAAGAGACTTGAGCTGAATGTGCCACAGGTAGGGAAACCTAAAAATGCTGCAAGTCTAGGGCTTTCTATGTTGGAGATGTAATCTCAAGATGCAGAATGATCTTTGCTGAGGAATGGGTTTTTGTTTGGTTGGTTTTTTCCATCCCTGGAAGTTTTTATGGCCAGGCTGGATGGGGCTCTGAGCAACCTGATGTAGTGGGAGGTGCCCCTGCCCATGGCAGAGGGATTGAAGCTAGATGATCCTTGGGGTCCCTTCCAGCCCTGACAATTCTGTGATTCTGTAAGAAATTCGGACTTTGAAGCAGGGTAGAGTTAGGATCAGAGAAGTTACTTACTTGGGTGTTACAGAGAAAAAAACAATTAGGACCTTAGAAGAAAGAAACAAAGGGAAGATAGGAGAGAGGAGTAAAAGAGCCTTGTGGAACAAAGAACAGAACAGGCACAAAATGATGAAAGCCAAAAGAAGTGCAAACGCAATCTAAAAAAGCAAAATACGATTTTAGGATTAGCATGTTTTCATTTTCTGAACTAAATCAAAGGGCAGAGGAGAACCTACTGCAATGAATGGTTTAAAAATCCACTTTTCCCATGAAAACAAGAATGTTATCTGAAATGTCAGTAAACCCCGTCTCTCCTGTTTGTGTGTCTGAGAGGAACAACCTGACTGCAGAAGCCATGGAAGAGGGACTGTTTGAAGAGCTCTGTCTCAAACCTCTTTCCAGACTATTGCAGAGTCAAGGTGGTCAACAGATGAATCTTTTCTGATACGTGAATTTAGTGCATTTACCATGAAATAAGTTCAAAACCAGTTCAGTAACATTTAGAACAGAGATATCTGTTAGTGGCATTTATAAGACTGTTTATGATTAATGGTGATCATAAAGCTCTATCTATGCACTAGGTAACCTCAGTTCTTCAGCTTTGTCTATCAGTCCCTTCTTATCTGACCTCTCATACACCATCCCCTCCCATTTACATTAAAAGTCAAAGCAGAAATACACACTTGTGTATGCGTTTGGGAAGAGTGGAGATTTCTTGAGCTTAATAACAATGTATACTTAACCCTTTGCATCTTCTACTGCTGATTTTCAGTCTCTTCCCCCTCCTCCTGTAATTTCATTGTAGCCTATGGTGGAGCCCACATAACTTATAGAAAGTTGTGGTAGAATCACAGAATAATGGTATCAGCTTGGTTAGAAAAGACCTTTAAGATCAAGTCCAACCATTCTCTAACTCTTCCAAGTCTGGTGCTAAACCATGGCCCTCAGTGCCACATCTCTGTGTCCTTTAAGCACCTCTATGGCTGCCCACCTCCCCAGGCAGCCTATTCCAGTCTTTGAGAACCCTTTCAGTGAAGAAGTTTCTTCTAATGTCCAACTTAAACCTCCCTTGGCACAATGTGGAGCCGTTTCTTCTTGTTCTATCACTTGTTACTAAGTAGAAGAGACCAACTCCCACTTGTCTTCAGCCTTGTTTCAGATAGCTGTAGAGAGTGAGAAGGTCTCCCCTCATCCTCCTTTTTGACAAACATTTGACAAGATTGCATGTGGCAGAAATATCAGTGTTTAATCTTAATTTTCTTTAGATGGAAGGTTAAAAAAATGTGGACTCTAAAAGCAGATTTCTAGCAGAACTTAAGTATCTGTTTTCTTCAAAGATAATCACTATCTGAACTCTAAAAGACAAAAACAAATTGTTACTTGACTAGAATAGGATCTTTCAAACTAAGAGGATTTAAGTAGAAGAGGTGAGAGGCAATTACTTTTTAAGGACAGATTAAAAAAAAAAAAAATCTATTTATTGATTGTGTAGCTCTAGTCTCCTAGGTGCATAATGCCCTCCTGATCCCAACTTAAAGGTTCCCTCATAGAACCTGAAGCAATTCATTAGAATTTTAGGATTGTGTAAACCCTGTAATTGCTCTGGTAATGCTAAAAGAGAGCATTCCAAGTGATGTTTTATTTGTTTAGTGATGGATATTATCATGAGGAGATTGTTTTTATGAGAAATATGCAAAGAGGAAGCCAAAACAAAGCCAAAAAACCCCAAATCAGTATTGTCATGCATTTAGATATAAATACCAACGGTAATTTGAGATAAATCTACATAAAAACTTTCTTATTCAAGCCAAATTATATCCCAAGCAGACTGTTCCCAAACAATACATGAGTTCTCAACTGTTTTCTCTTTAAAAAAATGAGTTCATGTAGAAATTATCTAGGCAGATAACTTTTTTCCTCCATTGTTTTTTTTTTTTCACTCTATGTAAAAGTCTGTTTCTTGCTTAGCTTACCACTGAAATACATTTTGGGCCAGAGTACTTGATTTACCCCTGTATGTTTCTTGACTTTTGTTGGTTTGATTTAAAAACAGTGTTACACAATGCAGGTTTTCACATGGTTTATGATTTGGCTGTGGGGCATTTATGATGCAATAAATACTGGTTGTATTGTTGGATAGAGAATTTAGCAATAGAAAACAGAAAACGGATGGAAATGGATGGATTGAGTCTAGCTAATAAAAGCAATGGCTATGGCTACAAACTAGCACAGCTAAAGCTGAAGTACATACTTTGGCTGATAGTGGGAGCTTGAAGAGAAACCAAAATGCAGGGTTTAAGGGGGAATTTTCTGTGTTCAGTGGAAACTTGTTATGGCATCAGATAGGAAACACAAACACACAAGAGGCTGTCAACAAAAACATGATGTATCAGGGTCAGAAGCAGAGTCTCATCTCCTTCCCTGCCTTGATGGTGCATGTGGAGGTGAGAGGGAACAGGCTGTTTTCTCCCTCTCTCCCTTAGGCTTGTCTCTTAATGTACTGGAAAAAACATTTAGAAGCAACAGTGTTGTCAGGGTGTTTGAGTCATGAGATTCCTTAGTTAGATACCAAACCTGCTCTGTCCATGTCTAAGGACAAAATGGCTTTGGCTGTCTCTGATGAGGAGGAGGATGAGCCCAGTTCAGCCTCCTAGCTTAGATCCTGCTGACCACATCAAAGTGGTGACCCTCAGAGCTGCTGCGGACTTCTCTAGTGCTCTGGACCTCAAAGCACTTTTCCATGAGTGCTGAGCTCTTGGCTGCTGCCCCACACAGCCAGTACTACCAGAAACTGTGGTCTTAGGACAGCTTCTTTGCACTCTGGCCACAACAGTGGTTGGATGGCAGAGGCATCCTGGTGTCTTGCTGCTCAGATAGACCTACTATTGCTTAGTCAGTACCAGCTGGCTCCTTGGACAGCCTTTACAGGTATAGGTCTCTAGCACCACTACCACCACTCAGAGGGACAGCCTCAGGATGAGAAAAAAGCTTGTCATCCCTAATGGGGTGTCCTCTACTACTTCCTGTGCTATAAATGACTGTACTACAAGTTGGTCCTGAGCTCTACAACATTCAGGGAAGGATGGAGCTAACTTATCCTCCGGTCTGGTGCCTATGCCTGTAGAGTCTGATGTAGCTTGCCTTTGCTGAGGCTTTTTGGGTGGTTGGGATAATGTGAGCATCATGAGACAAGATGTTTTTTTTTTTTTTTTTTGTTTTCACCATTGGTTGCTTGCTTTACTTCCTCAAAGTTGAAGTTAGACTACCCCAAAGATGTGAAGGGAGAGTGAGAGAAAGGACATCTGGATATCTGTCCTTGCATCATAGAATCGCAGAATGTTTTGGGTTGAAAGGGACATTAGAGATCATCATCTGTGTTTGCATTGGATTATGAGGTTTGACATAACTGGGCTGCATCAGCACATGAGGTGCTGGAAGAGGGATGTGATTAGTATCTCATTTAGGACAATTCTAAACCAAATTACTTTAGTGGCAGAAGATGCTGACACAGTGGTTTCCTTGCACCTCTGCATGTTGTGAGCAGGTCTTTGTGGCACACAGTAGATGATTTGAGCTCTGGCTGCAGTGCTCTGCTTGCAGATTCTTTTGATTGAATCATCAGTGACAACAGCAGAAAAAAAAGATCCACACAGACACATCCCAAGTGGGTTATATGTAAGGTTTATAAGATCCTCTGACTTTTATCTCCTCTCTCAAGCTTACCCTTCTTTGCACCCAAAGCTACAACAAGAGGTTATCCTACCTTGCTGTAGGATATCCCATCAAACACAGAGGTGATTTCAGCTGGAGATGACACTTCAACCACAATTGGGTGGGAAGATAACAAAGAATCATCCTTCATTACAGGAAGCACATCGTCAGTTAAAACCTGTTCAAGCTGAGAAGGAGAAGATGTTAGAACAAAGATATCACAAATAAAGGAATGGTTATGTGCCTAAATTCATGGAGTAAGAAGCTCGAACTGCAGCTTCTCTAGGGGGAGGCAGTTGAAGTGGAATGAAATTCTACCTCCACTGAAGAAGGACTTACAAGCTCTTACTTTACATCTTAAAGGGGAGGGATGATTTTTTTTTCCTTATCTAAGATAAATTGTCTTTCGCAAATCCTTTCCCATGTGTATCATAATACAACCCCCCCACAGCAGGCAAAAAGGGAGCCTGTCTTATGAGTTTCAGCAGCATGACAATATTTGTAAAGAATTATTATGACCTTCACTTGCAAAATGGAGTTGGGGAGGAAGGAGGCAAGGTTCTCCATCTCAAGNTATATATTTTTTTTTTTTAAGGATTAAGTGGCCTGCAATCAACATCTCCTTACTTCCTAATCAATATTGAACAAACAAGACTAAACTTCTTCAGTTTTGTCTGTAACTTCTCACTACTTAGTACTGAGATGATTCTAGATCTTAAATGAACGCAGTGTCTAGATAGAAAAAAAAAAGTCTTTCAAATTTTAGGCATGGTAATTATTTTCTCTTCTTATGTAGTTAGAACAATAGAACCTCTACTTCCTACTGTAAGAGAATCCAGGCATGATTTTGTTCTTAGTCTCATGTAACATGGATATGAAGAGGTATTTATGGGCAGGAGGGAGGTGGAGGAAGCACTGAATAAGCACTGTCTGCTTCTAAAGTCACTCAGAGGCTAACAAATTTAGACAGTGGGCTCAACCTATGAAAAACTTGCCCTGCTTCCTTCAACTGGCAGAAGTTCTTCATTTTTTAGTAGCCAGAATCTCATTACACCTGGGTGGCTGAGAGAAACATGGATGCTATGAGCTGTTTGGGAGGGTAGGAAGAAGAGAGCAAGAAACCACTCTTTTTTCACATATTGCTACCATTCTTTAGACTATAATGCATATTTAAGGGTACCTTCTTTGGTTTTACTTCATGGTCAGTAAGTAGAAAAGCTGAAACCAACTTTATGTTGCACTGCACTATGTTCTATAAATATACTTCTAATTCTTCGTGGTCCCTCTCTGATTTTTAATGCCTCCCAAAATGTTCCCCCCAGCCCAGCCAGTCTTCCACAAGACAGAAATAATTACCATTTGCCAATCTGGTTCCGAAACATTTGTTCCCAGGTATTCAAAATAACTGGCAAATCCTTCATTTAACCACAAGTCATCCCACCAGTCCATGGTCACAATATTTCCAAACCACTACAAGCGCAAACGTGAGAAGACAAATTGTTAGATAAATGTTAAATGTTCATTTCTGTATCATATCTCCACATACACCATTGATTTCTTCACTTTTCCTCTTGTTGCCAGATGAAAATTATCATAATTCTGGGGTCTAAATGGGAATTCAGACCTTGCCTTGTTGTAAAACATCAGTTTTATTATAAAATTACATATTACTGAAGAGATTACTAATGATTCATTTACCACTGAAAGTGTTTTTAGTTTCTCCCTCTTGATCTGATGATTTGTGCTTGTGAGGATGTGTTTTCATACAGCTTCCACAGTGTACAGTTGTCCCTGTTTGCTTGCCCAAAAGAGACATCTGCACATGCAAATTAGTTCCTTTAACACATCTCAAACAGATTTTTGTAAGCTGGCTCACAGTCTGGACCCAAGCATTTAAATTCCTGAGGAAAAACCCACAGGCAGTAGTTGCCATAGTTGAAAGTTGTGATGGAGAGCTGTTCTAACAGCGTATTTTGCAAGCAAGTTGTGAGCAGGTGTGTAGGAGATCCCAAGCAATGACAGTGTTCTCAAGATTAAAATGTTGTGACTACGCCCTTGAAACACTGTAAAAAGAACCCACGTACTTGATGAACGAGCTCATGAGCTATCACAGCAGCTACTTTCTGTTTGTTGGAAGAGGCTGATTCATTGGGATCGTACAGAAGGTTTGTTTCTCTGTATGTGATCAATCCCCAGTTCTCCATAGCACCTGTCCCAAAATCTGGAATAGCTATTTTATCTGTATCAAAAGAAAGAGAACATGATTACCACCGTATCCTCTGAGGCACTTAGCTTGTTCTCTTCCTGTGTGTTTACAGCCTGCTTTGCTTGCCATTTGTGGCTCTGGCTTACTGCTGTGGACTGCAGTCTGTACCTCATGTTGAAGAAGCAAATGGTCTTGCTTTGCTGAAGTTTATAGAGCCACCAGTTGCACTACCTGCAGATCTGTCCTGCGAGGTGCTGCTGTGCTCCTGGGAGGCCACATAACATACAATACTTCATTTTGGCTCCAGGAATTGAGAGTATTATCTGGGGGCGTGCTGTAGGCAGTAAACCTCCTGAATCTATCTGTAGCATAATGAGGCATATCACTGTTTGTCACACTGTTGTATTTAAAGTATTTATCGACATGTAACTTATGTAAATCCCCCATGCAGTGAACAATATCTGCTTCTACTCCTAGCGATCTCAGGGTGGGGGTCACTCAGTTATGGTCGGTAATCAATATTGGTTTAAATGAAATTTGTGGACTCAACTGGTCTGGCATGTTCTCCTGCAAACAATGACCACAGCCTTCCTGTCTGAGGTAGTGGAAAACTACAGATTGATTTAAAACTGAATAGGACAAGTAAGCCTTACTCCACCATAGCAGAAGATAGGAATTACTTATTTCAATTTAAGCAACTTGATTGCAGAACCAAAGCTGATAATTTGGCAACAGCTTCACTGGCAATCAAAACAAGGAGACTGGCAATGCCAGAAACCATATATCAGTGTGAAATTTAATATTCAAATAAACTATTATGCAGAAACACATTTGATTCATCAGGTTTGATATAGATAACTTCTGATTCTGGTGGAACAATATTATAAGTCAAGACCAAACAAACAGATGCGCTGAGAAAACCAGTATAAAATCTCCAAGGACATCTGCCCTCTGACACTGGTGACCTGGGGTTACCAGTCCACTCTCTGTAGCACAGACAGGCCCATGCCTGTATGCTAAGGTGGCAAAATCATCAAGCTTTTATAGAAATGAAAGTCTGAATATGAAGCCTAGATGAGATACAGTCCCACTTATTACTGGAGACCAGAGTGTAAATGGATATATTGTACTGGTTTTCCTAATTCAGTTGTCATTAAAATACAAACAAATATTTACACTAAACTCTGATGATGTTTTGAAAGGGGGAGGTAAAAATCTGTTGCTGAAGTAATACAGGTTAGCCTGATGAGTAGGTATGTGAATAGCCAGTACAAGATTTACATAACATTGTTAATTGTCTCCAAAGCTTGGGGTGCTTATTTTCCCCCATTACATTGCTTTAACTTGTTCGTCATTAATATTTTTTCCATCCTTTTCAGTTCATGAACTTATCTGAATTACCTCTTTGGAAGTCTTAGGAAGTGGCTTTTCCAAAACTCTGATTACATTCCCAACTTTATTAGTTCAAACTGGACAAATAAGATCCAAAGTCCTGATAGCCTAATCTACAGGATGCCCAACCGTGCTACTTTTAATTGGCTTCTTTTGTAACTATGGGCAAAATTTGATAGTGTACCCACTCCTATTTAGCCCAGCAGTGAAAAAGGAAAAACATATGCTGGACCACATTCATCTTTCCAAGATGTGGATACACACCCGCTTTGCACAAAGGTTAATAAGTAGTATGACATATTCTCTGGCAGTTTACATCTTCACTTATCTCACTGCTGACTCCTGTCCAGAGGTTCCCATGGAAGAGGTACATATTTTTCTCAAACTTTTTCTGGCTCTACTTTAGCTCATGATGTTCCTTTGCTGATGACACCAGTGCTTCTTCTACTTTTTACAAGACAGTTTAAAATGACCATGCCAGTACCACTGCTTCAACTGAGCAAATAAAACTGTGAGAACTGGTAACTGTTACTGAGGCAACCTGCTCATCAGGACATTTAAGAATATCTTGAACTACATGAGTACAGTTTTATAACATCCTGACGTAATATCAGCCATTAGCAACCAAATGCTTTCATGCTTTTTTCCGCCAAAGCACAGAGACCCATAGGAGAAACAGAACTGTGACAGCAATGAGCAAAAGGAAAAAAAAATGAGTAGTAATAATTACCCAACTTTGGAAGGGAATAGTTCATATTGAAGTACTCTTCAAAGAAGTCGAACACAATTTTCGTTACATTTGCTGCGTATTCTGCTGTGTGTATTTGTAGTGGCTGGGCATAAACTCTCAGCTGTAAAACACAGACAGAGCAGTCTTCAGTTAGAAGGTGGCAAGCATTGAGAAGTCATTTAACACACATACCTATAACACTCAAAGGAACTGGCTTGGATGCTGAATTTTGTTCCCTCACACATTTATTCACAAAGTGGTTTGGTTGTTACACATAAGAGACATAACCTGTGCACCCTTTTCACACCGTGTCTAAAGTGTAAAACTGGCAAAACTCATGCCCAGAGCTCACAATGGCCAAACTTGGAGCAGGGTCTGGGTATGCATGCCAGTCTCTGCTTCCCCCAGGCCTGCTTTTCTCAAGAAGGAAGCCTGGACAAGCACAACTGAAGTGAATCCATGTGTCCTGAGCAGTTCCTTGCTCTGAACTGGTCTCATTAGGCTAGTCCTTAGGAGTATATCTATCCTGAAATGATTCTGAAGCCCATAAAAGCCTATTTTATTTGATTCTTTCCTACTTTCCTACCTACTATTGTCATAATTTCCTCTTGTCCTTGTATGCTGGAAGATCCCAGACCCTTTGAAGATAGTGTGTTTACCAGGCCTGTAACTGTTCCCAGACATGCTGGCCCATGCAGGTCAAGCAGCTGCTGGCCCAGGATCTCAGGTCATTCAGCTTCTAGTTTCAACAACAGTGCTTGCTGGGCTGATGTGCCTCTGGAAATCCTAGAAAACAATCAGCACCCTCTCTTCCCAACAGGCAGGCCTAGGAAAACTGTCACCTTTGGTAGCCTTGTGTACAGTGAGTGACCATTTATGTGCTCCTCTTGCATATCTGAGCATGTGGTCTTTTCTTTTCCTGAATGTGAAGAATGTTGTGTTGAGTGCTAACTTTTCCATCTCTGAGGTTGGTGCCCAGTATTGCTTTGGCTCTTACTGACAGGCAATAGGAAACGTCAAGCACTAGAGGACTGGAGTCCTTATAACACCTGTAACCATGATGAGAAGACTTGGGAAAGCAGCAAAAGGTGTCATCTATGCACTGTGAAGCCAAAGTTTAACCTTGGAGTTCATGGAGTCTTCCCTCAATCTCTCAAGTATTTGTCCCAAAGATCACACAATTAACTGCCCCATAGCAGAGCCATAAGCACTGTAGTGTCGTAGTGTCCACTGGCAGGAGCTGTAGGCTGCTCACTGTTCCTCAAAATCGACCGAGAGAGTGAAGTTTCTAAGTAAGGAGTGAAGTTTCTGGCTTTAGGAAAACCAATCTGTCCCATTTTGCAGGCTCTACATGGTTACATTCTTCTGGTCATATTGATGTGGCTTGTTTACTCCTCAGAGCTGTCTTGCAGCCAGGAGTTTGGGGTCCAAACTGAGCAGAGGAGCCAGCCTACTCTAGGAGCCCTCTTGGAGCCTGACAACACATTGATTTCAATACCAGGAAATTTAACTTCCTCCGAAGAGGGGGAGGGATGAGAAAGTGGCCACAAATAAGGATGGAATGAAAGAAAATCCCAACAAAACAACCCCCCAAAAAGCTTATGAAATTCAATCGTGAATCCATTCCAGGCAGGGGATTTCCCTCAGGGTCAGTTTGCAATTACAATCTGCAATTTCCACTTCAGTAAGCTCTTTACTCAATTTAGCAGTCTTTGCTCCCCTAGCTGATCCATATTAATGGGTTCCAAACCCTTCAGCACGCACTAGAACTGACTTTGAGTTTCATTTGTATAATCTCCTCTGTGATTTTCCAAAGCAGATATTTGGTACCTGACAGGTAATCAGCTCAGGAGCACATTTCCCACCATTGATTCCATTTGTGGCTTTGTTAGGACAATGGCTCTGAGAGCGAACAGTGTTTTAAAAGAGTTTTCTGGTTGCTGTTGCTGTTATTGATGCAAGAAATGCATGGATCACATGGATACTTCCTGCTGGATGAGGGATTTATTGCTAGAAGTTTATAGAGCAAACTATGGAATATTCTCAGCGGTCAGTGAATCTAAATATGTTGTTGCTTGGCTGAGCTTGCAGGTTTTTGGAAAGGAGGTGTTTGTTATTGGAAAGGAGCTATTTGGTTAGCAGAAGGACTTTCTAAATATCTGATTAACAACTCTAAAGACTGCCTAGTTTTCCTGGAGAAAAGCTAATTTATAGTGTTGGATTTTATGTGGCTTCTTTAATTTAAACCAATCTTACACAGAAACCAATCTTACACTTTATTGTTAAAACTATGTCAATGATAAGAGGAAAAAAACCAAACAGTTGTGATTTTAACCTCACCCAAAAAAATACCCCAAGTTTTCTACTGCAGACAAGTCCTCAGCCATTGCTCAGTGAATAAAGTTAATAAAAGCCTTAGTAACCAAGGCCTTGATTAATGTGTTTCTTCAGGCAGCCCCTGTACTGACTTGAATACCCCTATTTCTACATACACTTTAATTTCAGTGAGAACCTCTCCTCTTCAGAAAAGGTACAACTAGTCAGGAACAGTGTGGGCTTTACAGTGTTATGCCTGGAGGGAAAAAAATTCAAAACTAATATTGACCTCAGAGTTATATTCTGGGGCATGGCAAGGGCAAACAGAGAATATTCATTTTTCCATCTAGAAAACGAGAAGTTTTATATGCCTTCAGCATTTTTTTTGTTTTCCTATCACACTGTGTTCTACAAAAGCTGCACACATTCTGATTCTTCAAACAACTAAACTCTAGAGAATGTCTATAGAGGCCAAATTACCCAAGTTCTGTCCCTGATAGAGAATGGAGAGGCCAAACTGAAGCACATCTGGTTAACAAAACTGAGTGGGTGAGTGACCTAAAATACTGTCTTGTCTTGCAGATGACTCAGCTAAACAGCAGGAATCTAAGAATACTGCATCACTGTCTCAAACCCGGGTCCATTTGATTGGCTAATCATAATTTAGCCTTAGTAATCTGTCAAGAAATTAGCTAAGTGTACAGCATGGTGCTAGTGAGAGTGCAGATGAGGGAGGCCTCAGTACAGCACTGTGTCAAGAAGTGTTTGCTGAGGTCTGGATCAGCACTCTGGAGATTGATGCAAGGCAGAATTTCACGTCAGTTCGAGTAGGCAAGGATTTGCTGAGCTTTTTCAGATGGAGAAACTCAGGAAGAGCTAACTTGCTGGGGAACAGTGATCTGGCTGGGTTTTTGCTCTAGATTCCCTGGCCATTTGTATCACTACCTCCAGAAGAGGAGGAAAGTGCTGTCAGCTCAGCTAAACTATAAAACTCCGTGTTACACCCTCGAGGGGAAAGGAAAAGGAAGCAGATTCACAGATTGCATCAGGTTGTATGGAATGGTCAGAGGTTAATTTGTCCATCCTCCCTGCAGTGAGCAGGGACACTTTCAACTAGATCAGGCAGCAAGCAGCAAACAACATACAGCTCTAGGATCATTCTAAGTCTTAGAGTTGAAAAAGATGTAAACCAATAAATAATGATTGGTGGATTGATCATCCCAGGCTGGGTTTAGACTAGATGAGGAGTTCATATTGAGAGGCAAAAATGAATTTTGGCTTTTAGATTGTGGTTCAACAAAATGTTTTGTGATCTCCTTGTACTTTCCAGTCAGACATTCCAATCTAAGCAAGAACTGAATTAGACTGACTGTTGCATTTAAGTAAAGGAGCTATTTTAATTTGATGGATGTAGATTCAAGCATAATCACTTCATTAGGGCACCTACCAAATGTATGGCAGTTTAGTTAGGCGTTATCACTCCTGTACTTACTTGTAAAGAACGTACACTAGGTAGTTTCCTTTAGCCTCTGTGCCTAAATAAAGAATATTAGAGCCAATACCCAGTGACACAACATTCTAGTCCCATGTCTCCATGGCTGTAAGTAGGAAGATATCAAGTGCATGGATTCACACCTTTTAACCCACAGGAAATTGCAAAGCATTTGTACTATGGCCTGTGAATTTGTTGTATCTGCAGATTTGGTCTCTTCTCCCAGACAACCAGCAACAGAACTAGGGGACACAGTCTCAAGTTGTGCTGGGGAAGTTATAGGCTGGATGTTAGGAGGAAGTTCTTCACAGAGAGAGTGATTGGCATTGGAATGGGCTGCCCAGGGAGGTGGTGGAGTCACCGTCTCTGAAGGCGTTCAAGCAAAGCCTGGATGAGGCACTTAGTGCCATGGTCTAGTTGACTGGATAGGGCTGGGTGCAACGTTGGACTGGATGATCTTGGAGGTCTCTTCCAACCTGGTTGATTCTATTCTATTCTATTCAGACTGTGGGCAGGGATGAGGTTGGAGAAATAGTGCTCTTTCCTCACCCCTGTACCTGTATGGGAGATACTGGCTGGGGTCTCATCAAGACAGGAGACAGGGAATGACTGCAAAATGCTGTATATAGTCAAAAGTCAGAGGGACCACTGTGCACATCTAATCTAATAAAATAAGCTGCACAAAGCAGGCTAGATAAAGGGGAAAATATGTTCCCCTTTGTATTAAACAAAGAGATGTTTCATTTAAAGAAAACAAACATGCAAATCACAGGACCTCTGTCATCAGAACCATGTTCAGGACTTACCGGTTTTCCGCTAGCAGATATTCTCTCTACAAAAGCAAACTGGTGCACCGCAAAGCATACCAAATAAGTGCTCATGGGGACTGACTTCTCAAAGATTGTCTGACTCCAGCCACCACCCAGATTTTCAGTTCTCTGTAGAAGAGGAAATTTGCTTTTCAGAATTGCAAGCATATGAACAAGAAGGTGCAATATTTCTAGGAAGGCTGCAACTATATAGGAAAAATAAATCACCTCTTCAGGTTCACCTCTTTTAAAGACCTCCAGGGTTTGAGGATTCAACTATCTCCTTTTGGAGCATGTTCCAGTCTTTGAGAACCCTTTCTGTCAAGAAGTTTCTTTTAATATCCAAACTAAAGCTCTCATGATACAATTTGAGGTACTTCATCTCCTCCTATCACTTCTTAATAGGGAGAGAAGACCAACAGCCACCAGGTTCCAATCTCCTTTCAAGGAGTTGTGCAGAGAGAAGGTCTCCCCTCAGCCTCCTCTTCTCCAGAGTAAATAGCCTCAGTTCCCTCAGCCACTCTCCATGTGACCTGTTCTCTATACCCTTCACCATCTTTGTTACCCTTCTCTGGACCTACTCTAGCATCTCAATGTCTTCCCTTTAGTGAGGACTCCAAAACTGAACCCAGTACTCAAGGTATGGCCTCGCTTTGAGAACAGTCGAAATGTTTTTTTTCTGCAATACATGAAATGGGACTTTGTTCTGCTGCACTGACTAAGTTTACCTGGATCTAATTTTCACCAAATATTTCATAGCATTCATGTACACAGGAGTTTTGCCAACAGGAATTTTTCAGTGTGTACTTTGTTTTGTTGTTGAAATAGTTGCACAAAATAACATCACTTTGGAAAAGACTGGATTCTCTCCTCTCTTAAATATACACACCATGTAGGAGTCAGAGATAAAAGATAAAGAGCAAGCTAACTTACCTGTCTTGAAGTCATTCAGATACAAGTTAGCACTGCTGTTGGTGGATTGCTTAAATGTACATCAGGTTTAGTGCTTATTATAGTTTTTATTTTGCAAATAAATTAGAAACCTTTCCAGATTTTCCCAAGTGTCCTTAACTTTCAGCTGAACAATATGGCCAAACCTGCAACCTGTGACATACAATTCATCCTCTAAATATTTATTTCTGCTATTCATTATCTGCTCTTGCCTGTCTGATAGGGTTTTTTTTGGCCATGGTCTAGTTGACTGGCTCAGGCTGGGTGATAGGTTAGACTGGATGATCTTGGAGGTCTCTTCCAACCTGGTTGATTCTATGATTCTATGACAAGGTCCACGTGTGAAGGTATAAAATCAATGTGAAAGCCCATTAAATCCTGATAAGGTCTTGTCTCATTCCCTCAGCTACCTTGCCAATTCCCTCACTTATCTAAGGCCTGTGAGGAAAGGTACAACGAGCACTCTCCTCTCAGGTATTGTTCATCAAAGCACCTGGTGCTCTCATAGGTATCATAGAAGTATTTATAATAACAGTAGGTCAGAGCTTTAAATTTGCAAGGGGCTTGGGAGCCAGCTGCACCAGCTTGGTAACAGTTCCTGCAGCTGCATTGTGAAGGAATAGCTGAGCTTTGGGGGAATTTCTAAATAAACCAGTACACAGCAAAGCAGACCTTTGTTTTCTGGGTGGGGCAGTGACTGGGAGGATGCAAATGTCAACAGCCTGCAGGCTGGAAGTTCCTTTTTTATTTTCTTCTTTTTGAAAAATACTTGGCACTTTATCTCCCACTTCAGAACACATTCATTAGAAATGATACATTGGACTACACATTCAGTTAAACTATTCATTAGAAATTCTCTCAGCTGAAAACCATTCAAACTTCCTCCAGAGGACCTAGAGGTAGATAATTGATGCCATTGAATTTCATACAAAACTTGGAATTTGACCCAGGAGGTCCAGAAATAGATTATGTAGAAAATTATAGTCATGGTGGACTGACAAGTGTCCACACCCATGAGCTGACAAATGAGATTTCAGATCTTATATTACTAAAAATGATGACTAAACTTTCTTGCTGGCAGGATTCTGTGCCATTAGGTTGTGATCAGCAGACCCTCACTTTGAACCATCATGTAGTTTCAGTGATTGCTTTGTACTTCCCATCTGGAAGGCAGCTGTTTTCCAGAGTATTTCTTCTCAGAGCCATCTTGGCTTAACTGAAGAACCTGTCATTACCTGTTTATAATTAGTAAGAGAGTCTCAGCTCGATTTAGATTAGACACTGGGAAGAAACTCTTCCCTGTGAAGGTGGTGAGGCACTGGAACAGATTGCCCAGAGATGTTGAGAAGGTTCCAAGGCTCTAAGTTTTCAAAGCCAGTCTGAATGGGCCCTTGAGCAGCATGGTCTAGTGGAAGGTGTCGCTGCCCATGGCAGAATGCTGGAACTAGACAATCTTTGAAGTCCTTTCCAACCCAAACCACTCTATGATTCCATGAATATCCAAACAGAGGGCCAGTTAGTTAAACACAGAAGCAACATTTCATATGTGCTTTGGATTCAGCTTTTAACTGCCATGTCATGTGCTGGTGGACAAGTCTTGACCAACCAACCAGTCCTATTTCATGGAATCTCAATTAACCCTCAGCTTTACAGTATCTGGTGGCAGTCTGTGAAGGCATGAGGACCTTGTGATTCATGCTACCTTTGCATAGACAGCAGAGTTGGGAAATACATACCTTTACTGGCATGTTTGAAAGTGCTTCGTAGGAATCTTGATGGATGATAGATATGTTGTAAGTTGCCTTTTTGTTGGGCTCGTCAAAGCAAGGAAATGATTTCCGTGCGTCTGTTGGCTCATGATCAGTAGCTGCAATGCTCCTTAAACAAACAACAGATTGGCAAGCCTTCATTATATAACTTTTGCATCTTATCTGCAATTCTAAGCAAATATTTTTAGCAATTTCACAACCTAAAGTTAACTACAAATATTTGTGTGTACTTGCCCATTCATAAAAGGAGGTGACATCAGAGATGTATGAGCTGGCATCACAGCCATGTGTGACATATACCCAAAAGTCTCACACCAGCATCCTTTAGGTTTCAAAGCAAAAGCTAAAACAAATCACATATCATCAAATGTTTTTAAGAGCTGGGCAATAAGAGGAATGGCCCCTCATCAATAGTAACAATTTTGATTACCTTCCTGATGATCTTTCCCATTGATTCATGTCTCTGAAATAAACTACTGATTGTATAATCTGAAAGGAAAGCAAGGATTTGGTATAGGAATGTTTACTTCAGTCAATCTGTGGGTTTACCCATTAAAACACATATTGGGTTTGGAGTCTTGAACATCTCCTGAGAGGATAACTTGGAGCACCATAAGTGCTCCTAAAATCTCATCCTTCTTTCGTGTTTCTTTTTCTGCAGTTAACTACATGCAGTTTCCTGCTGGTGTTGTTATGCCCCCATGACTCCATTAATGAAACTACTAGAGAAAGAATGAAAAGTTCAGGTGAACATCCCAGTTCACAACTGATGTTATGCTAACTGTTTTGGAGGTGGGGGTTAGAAAGTCATCTTGGTTATGCAGAAACAACTGGAGGAGCTAGACAGTAGGGGTCACATTAAAAAAAAAACACACAAGTGAGGTAAAGATTGTGAATGTTCCTATCATGTGTTTGATTCTCATAGTGACACAGGCTCCACCTGCACCCACTCCCATTTAGTGAACCACAGAGTGGTCCAGTGGTTGATAAGGGGTCACAGATGCCTCTGCAATTAATCTGGAATGTCAAGCATTTTCTGACAGCACTTCTACAGCTGCTCCAACTATATTAAGGTAGTTTTTCTTTCCAAAAAAGTAATTAGAAGTGTACATCATAAATTACAGGTCTGCAGCAATCCTACAAGCTCACTTGACAACCAATTTTTCAGTATTTCTCTTGCCCTTGGCATTTCCCTGTGATGGTTAAATACTAAACTGATCATGAGGAACTTGTAGCTGCAAGGGTCATTTACAAGCCTGGTGGAGGTAATGTGTCTGGGCTCTTACCATTCATGTTCATTGTAACAGGAACTCAGATGTTCATGGGTAAAAAGCACAATGAACCTTCACCTTAACATAACTCCAGGCCTTGATTTTGCTTGGTAAATTGTATGATGTCATTCTCTACTTTTAATAGCCTTTGAAAGCTGTTTCACAAGTAAGTTAACTTCTAGTCCCCAGGGCAATGCTTCCCTGCTATTGCTTAAAAAATTGGCTCTATACTTAGACACATTTATATCTTGTTCCTACAGACTGATAACACTGTCATCTTTCTGTTGATTTGTAAGGTGATAATCCATCTATCCTCAGACACTGAGATGCTGGAGTAGGTCCAGAGAAGGGCAATGAAGTTGGTGAAGGGTCTGGAGAACAGATCTTGTGAGGAGCAGCTGAGGGAACTGAGGTTATTTAATCTGGAGTAAAGAAGGGTGAAGGGAGACCTCGTTCTACAAGTCCCTGAAGGGAGACCTCGTTCAACAAGTCCCTGAAAGGAGATTGAAGCCCAGGGCATGTTGGTTTCTTCTCCCTAGCAACAAGTGATAGGAAGAGAGGAAATGTCCTCAAGTTGCACCAAGAAAGATTTAGTCTGGATATTAGAAGGAACCTCTTCATTGAAAGAGTTCTCAAAGACTGGAAAAGGGTCCCCGGGGAGGTGGTTGAATACCTGTCCCTGAAGGTGTTACAAAGGATCAGAGATGTGGTGCTGACATACATGGTTTAGCACCAGACTTGGTAGAATTAGATAATGATTGCACTCGATCTTAAATGGTCTTTTCCAACCAAAACAATTCTGTGATTCTATAGTTCTGTGAAGAGAGACAGAAATAAGCAGTGCAAGACCTTAGCACTACCATTCCTATGGAGTAGATGATGAGAACTCCAGGCTGTGGCATGCATAGAGGTGGCACAGAAACATGAAATACTGTAATTTTCTTTCAAAATGCATTTTTAGATAAGATTTTCTTTGCTGCTTAGTGGCTTCTGCTCTCCTACTTGCTGTTGTTGTTGATGTGCAGGCCTTTAAATGAAACAAGAGGTGACAGTTGTAAATACCACGGCAATAAAAAGGGAAGATCTGCCTGGGACTGCATCCAGCTGTTGTTCCCAAAATAAAGCAGTGCTGCATTTAGAATCATGATGAATTTCACACACACATACCCTGCACTTCACTTTTTTTCCCTTCAGTGTATGGTGGTTTCATGCAAAAAAAACCCTCCCCTTGAGCTAATTCAACAATCTTCCTCCTGTTCTTTCCTTAGACTTCCTTCTGGGAAAATTTCTCTTTGAAGAAGAAATCCAGGAGTGCAACTACTGTACACTAAGGAATATTTTGCCTTTACCCTAATCAAATAAAATCCTAAGTGCAAGCTATCCTGTTAGAAATGTGCCCAGCTTGGTATCTTTCATAAGCTTCAGTGCTGTCTTCTTATAGAAGACAGAATTCCCATAAGATGGAAGCCGTATTTTGTCACTAATAGTGATGCATAACCAAAACAAGCTGCTGTGACCTGTTTGTATTATCTGTAATATTAGAGAGAAAAGAAAAAAAAAGGAAGGGGGGTTTTTAGGACATTCCTTGAGAGGAATAAATGATTTTTGTTTGTTCTCCTTTCCCCAATATCTGAAAATACTAATATTGGAATGCACTTATGCCCAATCACAGAATGTTAGGGGCTGGAAGTGACCTGCAGAGATAATTGAGTCAACCCCCCTGCCAAAGCAGGATCACCTCAGACAGACTGCTCAGGAACACATTCAGATGGGTTTTGAAAGTCTCCAGGGAAGGAGACTACACAGCCTCTCTGGGAAGTCTCTTCCAGTGCTCCGTCACCCTCACCTTAAGGAATTGTCTCCTTGTGTTGAGTTGTAATCTCCTGTGTTCTAGCTTGTGCCTGTTGTACCTTGTCCTATCACTGGGCACCGTGCAAAGTAGGGAAGGATTGTTATTCTCCCTCCTTCCATCAGTGGGGAAATTAAATGCTAAGATAAAGAAACACCTCTACCAGAGGACTTCAGTGCTTACAGCAGGGTTAGTGCATCTACAGGAAGAACTAGGAAGGTCTGTGTCTCAAAGCTGTTTTCTCACTTTTTGCTTTCCTGCTCTGTACCCTCTCACACAGGTTGAAGTAGCTGTGCTCCCAAGATATCTCAAGATCTGCCTCCGGGCACATCCAAAAGTGCCTTTGTCCTGATGGGGATTATGTGATCTCTCTGAACAGGATTCTCAAATGAGGCGTTCCTCTCCTTAAGCCTCCCAAGGATCCCAGATTTGCAGGCACGTTCAGCACATGTCTACCCGCTGTTCACAAAATGTGCTGGGAGTTTGGAATCTAAGCAACAGCAAAGTCTGGACAGGTGCCCGGTTTGTGAACAAAAAGCATCACAGCAATGCTTTGGGAAACCTTTGCCTTCACAGGTAGATGGCTGGGAAGCAGCTCAGCCCTGGGAGCTGATTTTCCAGTGTTATTAATTCTCTCAAAAGGTCTTGATGCTTCTAACTGCCCGGCAGGGACAGAGGAGCAGGTTAATTACACGTCAGCCCTCATCTTCACTTCAGTCCCCTTTTCTCCAACATACACTATTAATAGACTCGTTTGACTTTTGCCATTACCTGATCTGATTTGTGTTTACTGACTGCGTGCCAAAAATGAACTGTTTGGGTTGATATATTCTGAGGGTGATGCCTGCCTCAGGCAAAGGCAAAAAAAATAGCTAATATCAGCCAGTGTTGTTTTTTAGTGGAAATCCAGGGGGAAAGGCAGTTTTAATAAGTAACAAAACCTTTTCTTTGCCATCCTTCCTCACCTCATCCTACCACCTACCCTCATGCTTCATAACCACAACTTGTTTGGTGGTTGCAGCACCACTTGGCTGGTAGTTACCTTCATTTCAAAGCTGTGCTTGTCACTGTCACATACATTGCCTCTTCCATCCCCCTCAAACAATCTGCCCAAACTTAACCACTTGAAAAGCATTTGGAAATCATCATTCACTTACTCTTATTAGAGCCTTTCTTAAGCCTAACAAACTCACATGTTCAAGTTCCTCTCTGTGTGGAGTCTTTTCAGACTACTGACTAGGATCATCCCTGGAATTGTAGCTTCCAGCATCCATATCAAGAGGTAGGAACCCTCTCAAAGTGAGCTCACATTTTATGCTTTCTTCAGCTTATGAAGTTTTTCCTAACATTAGATGCTTGGTCCTTGTCTTCCTACGCTGTCCAGATCTAGCAGATGGACCTCTCACCTCTTCTGCTCTGTGCCTCAGATCCTGCTGTTCTGGTATTGTGACAGACCTGGGGCAACTCATTTGATATCCAGATATCCTTCATCGATAAAAAGTAAGTGACACTCCTCAACTTAGGAAGATGCTAAGACATTACACCTTCAAACTGTTAAGGGGATGTCAGATGCTCAAAGAATAAAACCCAATCACTTTCCAAGACAGAGCAATACTGAAGTGGTAGAGGGAAGAAAATAAGAGGGATAGAGCTGGCTGAGATTCTAATTGTTCTCTACATGGCTTCTTCTTAGATCAAATAACTATGTTTATGTATGAAAAAAAAACACACAATGATTGTTTTTCCCTCTGCCTCTTGGATTTGCTGCTGCTGCCTCTCACTGCATTGCTTGGCATAGCCTGTCAGCAGCTGCACAGGGCTGATGCAACTCTCAGGACACAGTTGTCACCAGGAGGGACAAACAACTGCTGTGAAAACACACCTGTGTTTGTCTCCTGATACAGGGTCTTGGAAAAGTCTAGCCAAGTGTATCTTCTGTCCATAAAGGCTACAGTGACTCAATTCAGGAAGGTAAATACTGGAAAATAGATGAGCATCCCTTCCATACAGAAACTGCAGAGAAATACCTCTGAGTGGTGGGAAATGGCTTTTGCAACCTTTCAGCTTGAAGAAGCACAAATGTGGGAGGTGGAGTGGGCTAAGTGAATTGGCAGAGGCTTTGTCGTACTTGAATAACTATCAGCATATTCAAAAGGAAGAGTTGAAGCACAAAACCCCCTTGTCAAAGATATTCTTCATAGCATGGACTTTCCTACCCATAACTTAAACCAGCTGCAGGAGGATTCTGGTTTGGATATTCCTCAGGCTTACAACATTAAGGAGGCATGACATGAGGAAAACTATTGCAAGAGCATTTTACACCAAAACTGTTACCTTGGGGAGTGACAAAAGAGAATAGTGAGAGCTGTATGCTATTTATTGTACTACAGAGTTAAAAACAGGCCTCAATCCCTCCAGCTCTCTGAGACAGCCATTTGTAAAGCTCAAAGGTGACCTGGGACCAGTGAAGTTAGTTTGCAAAAGTTTTTCAGAAGAATAATAACAAGTCCCTCAGCTCTCCAGCCTACATTCACTTGTCAGCAGCCAAAAGGTTTTGAATAGCAGCACCTTCCTTAGGGGAATGAGAAAATTAAAGAACAGCCCAGAAATGTCAGCAAGTTGGTGAGAGACAAGACTGAGAAGCTGAACAGGAACAAAGCAGGCCTGAGCAAGTAGAAATAGAGAAGAAAGTTTAATAAAGAAAAGAAAAAAAACCTTCTTTACTTGATCTGTCCGTTGTCATTGTAGGTGGTCCTATAAAACCCAACCAGGGAACCATTCAGCCAGCCTTGAAACTTCAGAGTGAGTATGTAGGGATCACTTTCATCAGTGACAGAGAGCTCTGCTTCTGTCTTCATCACTATGTACTCTTGTGCCTGGTACTCAAAACAGTCATTGAGAGCAATCTGCTGTCCTGAGGATTTCTGGAGTGTGGGCATCTCTGTAATCTTGGTCTCTCGCAGGTGGAGCCAAAGGGCATTGGTAGAGCTTTCCAAAACAATATGAATGCTGACTGTCCCTGTGTAAATGTCTGTCTCCATTTCAGGCTTCACCTGCAGATCATAGTGGACAGGCTTGACATAAGTGGGTAGCCTAAAATGTCTCCAGTCCCCAGTTTCATCATTTTTAGGAGGACAGGCACCCAAATCCGCTGGGGGAGGAGAATCTGTCGGCTGATCTTTGTCCTCTGAAAATTCTTGAGATTTTGGTCTGGACAATCCCACACCAAGCCCCACGGCAAGACCTACAACAACCACAACACCGCAGATGATAGCCACATGCTTTGTCTTCACGCAGTATCTCTTGGACTTCTTATCCTCAAAATCCATGCCCTCCATCTCTGCTCCCAGGTCTGTTCTCACAGGAAAACATTAACTGTAAAAAAAAAAAACCAAAAAACTTATTAGTCACTTCAGCACTTACATTCAGTAAGCTCAGCAGACCTAGTTTGTATTTTAATTGTGTAGCTATTCTCTGCCCATCTCCCCCGCCTCGCTTTCCATGAGACACTCAATTAATTAAAGACAACGTGCATTTGGAGGAGATGAGAATGATCAAAAGGAGTGCGTCTGGGCTGGGAAATGGAGGAAATAGGCACAGAAGAACATTGTTCCTGCCGTGCTCCCCTTATAAGCAGTGCAACGCCACCCCCAGCCCCTCCTGCTCTGAGTTAAATATAAAACAGTGCTATGTTAATCAGCAGTTAGATGATCAGATGCCAAAGCTCTGTCAGCAGCTTTCAGAAAGAGTTTGCATACAGAGGTGTATCTGCTCCAAACCCTCAACCTTTGCCACTACCTTTTCCTTTTTTCACCCTGCTGTGTTTTGTTTAGGGTTTTGAGGTGTGGGGTTGTGGTTTTTTTGTTTTGTTTTGTTTTGCCTTTAAAAAAAAAAAAACAACCAAACTTTTTCCACTTGCTAGCAAAGATCTCTTTGAACTTCCACCCTGCATTTTATGAACTGACATCTCCAAAGTCTCAAAAATCCAGCAAAAATCACATACATCTTTTCAAGGACTTTTCATTTGTTTCCCCTTTTCTAGGCTCATTTACCTTTGTCAAGTAATTTGAGGCAGTTACAGGCAGAAGGATGCACACTGGAACAACAAATTTTATTCACTGACTTCAAATTTTAAACATGTTGCATTCCTCTCCCCCTTTCACAGCGCCAGTTTTCCAGGAGATAACTCACACACATAGCATTGCCTCATTGGTCAGTGCAATTACTGCCAATTACAGTGAACCCTTGCTGTGAGGGACACTTCTGAATATGCAATTATGTGATTTATGTACTAAAGATCCAATTTAGCATTAACTGCATGTCATCACGATGTGCATGTGGCACTTCATCAAAACAAACTTACTGAATAGAGCCTCCTTGGGGGAGCTCATTGTAAGGGTGGCCTCGCTAAGCCTGCAAGCAAGATGTTGCTAATGCTGTGTGAAAGCGAGTACAGCAGTAGTCTTGACCTTGTTTGATGCTGAACAGTGTAGAATAGAAACCTCAGTTCCTGGACCTTTTAACTTCTTTCCTCTACTTATTGAACCCACTTGAACAGACTTTTTAATCAGGTACATAAGTTTGGCAACATTCCTCCTGTTTTAGGTTGATTCTATTCTATTCTATTCTAAAATGATATCACTCTTCACACCAGCTACAACTCTGACTACTTAGCCTCCTTATTGCTTGGGTGTGGGGTTTTTTTTTACTTTTTAAAAACTATTTTTTTTTTTGGGGGGGTGGTGTTTTTTTGGGTGGTGGGTTGTTTTTTTTTTTGAGATGGATGAAGTTTCTTCTAGATGGGTTGACTGGAGTCTTAGAATCAGGCAACATATGCTCCAACTGAGAGGCACTGAATCTGAGAAGGAGCCTTTCCAGGACAGATTTCATCCAGTCCATTTAGAAATGGATCTGCTCATAAGGTGCTAAGTCTGTCTTAGAAAGATCACCAACCACCACTGGGAACTTTAGCCACCAAGTCAGCGTCAGTACTCTTACAGCACACTGCTATTTATATAGCATCTTATTTTAAATACAGCATTTCCCAACAGGAACTGAGGGAGAGGGAGAAGGGGAAAAAAAGTTTTTTTTTTTTTGTTGATCATCAGGTTAACTCTTCCTGAGATATTTTCAAAAGTGCAAAACTAAAAACAAGAACAAAAAAAATTAAGCAGAAAGATACAAATCTGTTTCACATTATCTGTTTTTATTGTTTCCCATTTCTCTGCTATGATCAAAACATGATATGACATGGGAAACCAGTGCTCTTTAATGGATTGAGTAAGATTTAGCTTCTAACAACACAGCCAGCATCAAAAGTCATCATCTTAACATTGGAAACCATTTCAGCTTTTCTCTTGTTCTGTGATAGGACAGGACAAGGAAAAAGTGCAAGAGTAGACTTAAAGTAAGCCAGAGCAGGTCAGAAATGATGAGGGAGTAAATGTGTCTTGATTTCAAATTATGTGTTTTTACACCACTCTCATTTAAAGTGTTTTTTTTACATCATTCTCATTTTCATTCTCCTTAGCAATGAGGTTTTCTGTTTCATTTTTAATCTTCAGATGAAAAATGCTGTTTGAACTTAACAGGTGACAGAGTAGGTTGCTTACTGGAATTCTGAAGAGACTTGCAGGTTTCTTCGCTGCTGGTAGTTGCCTCCTTCAGAAAGAGCTAGAAACAGGTGTGAATGAGCTGGTCCTAACCAGCAAAAATACAGGTATTTATTCTCCTAAGCTTTAAAAATAACATCAGCAGTAAAAGTCATTACAAGCTAATGAGAGGTGACAGCAAACTAGCTCAAGACATAGCAGAGATGATTGGTGTCTTCTGCTAGTTAAGAGCATTAGTGGAGTTAAACACAAGCTCTAAGCACTGATCTTCTCTTTATAAAAGGTGAGATTCAAGCCTAGCTGCAGCCAGAAATAGGTATCATATATTTCTGATAGTGATAGCTATGAGCAGAGTTATCACTTCCATATCAGAAACATTCTTTATTCCTAGCTCACACCACAGGGGTCAGCCGGCACTGCTAAGAAGCTGCCTAGCTGCCAATGTCCAAAGATAAGACGGGGCTCAAACGATTAATTCCTCTACACAGGAGCAATAAAGGAGGGCAGAGCTCCCAAAGACAATGCCAATGCTCTCCCTGCTTGGCTGCCTTAAGGTAGAAAGTAGTAGGGATCAGGATCTGCGTCCCTAGATTGGGCAGCAAGATGGCCATCATCAACATTGTACAGATACTTTGCCAACCCTCTCTGCACAGGCATAAGATGATGAAACCATGTTTAGAAAGTGGAAGAAAACTAACCCCAAGTTTCTCCAGCACAAACCACAAGCTTGGAGAGTTTAGTTTAATTTCTAGGAAACTGAAAAGAGATTAATACAATCTCATCAGTCATCTGGACAATGCTGACACCTGCTATCAGCTGTTTGTTGAATTTGAAGAAATTCCATCTTAAGTCACATTGGTCTAGGATCACTACATGGGCCCTTTGGCTCCCTAAAATACAGAAGGTATGAAGTCACCTTGCTCTGTCATGATATTGCTGGTGGGCACACACATGTGCTGACAGGAGCAATATCCAGATTATCATTTCAGTCAACTACCAGGAATATAAAGTAAATGCCAATTTTTATCCCCTAATTATCAGCCATTCATTTCCAATATGATGTCCAATTTGAAGTTCAGAAAATGGAATACAGTTTCCACAAGTGACAGCTAAGATCACCACCAGCACAGGCCTGCTGCAGACATTCAGGGAGAAGTCACACAGTCCCAGGAAATTCTTAGTTGAAGCTGACAATGAAAAAAAGAACTGCTCTGGAAAGCATCAAAGAGATGGAAATAAATGAAGGATATTAAAAAAAAAAAAAAAAGGAGAGAGAGAGAGAGAAAAATCCTCCACTGCTACTCACAACAAATGAAACTCTTCCAAGCCAAGTCCATCCTTGGAATAACATCAAACACTCACTGGGCCTATGCCAAAGAGGTCTCTGGCTCCATGTGTCCAGGGATGTTAAAGCAACACAAGGGCAACAGAGTCTAAAAACCTCTGATTTCCTTCTGTTCTCTGAGCTGCCTTTGCCACAAGATTTGGGAATAATAGCTGGAGCCTCTCTGCCTCCAGCAGGAAGAGTCTGGCTCTCTTTATGCTAATGCTCCTTGTTAGAGTTGTCTCTGCAGAAAAAGAAGGCATGAAGCAATCTGCTGTAGCGACTGCTTTGTGGCAGAGCTGCACTTTTAGACTTCTCCCCTGTGGCCCTCTACCAAATAAAAATTTTAGGACATTAATTTGAGAAATGTGAAACTGGCTGTAGCGTTCCACCAGGTCACAAATTAACTGTGTCAGAAACAATTTCCCTGTCCAGTGTTTTCTTACGTCTGCAGCAACTGATTTTGTCTCCATCCTTGGCTCTGAACACCCTCTAGCAATCATTTATCCCCTAGAGTTCACAAGTCTTGGTAATTACTGGCTTGCAGTGGTCCTTCTTCCACTCACAATCTTTTCTATGACAGCTTTTAACTACAAAATGTGTCCTTTTGGGCTTGGCTTCTTTGGCAATGCAAATGTTTTGAACTGGTTTGAGAAGGACAGTCAGGATTTCTTCAGTCATAATCGTTTCCCCATTTAAATGTCTGAAATCTGGCCTCAGCACTGGGGTACTATCGCTGTGTCACCTTGGGAGGACTGCCTTCTTCCCCTAGGGCAGCACAACCAGCTCCCTATAGAACACACCAGCTGAAGCAAAAGTCAGAAAAGGAACAAACTTTTACAGTGAAGCCTTTAGGATATGTTTGGACATCGGCAGGTCCACAGGAGAATCAAATACTGCAGTTTAGAAATTCTGTGGGAAATTCCTTGATGAATTTCTGGAGGCATTTTACCCTCTTTGAGTGAAAAACTTGCTTTTGGCTCTCTTCACTTTTGTGAGTGAGGGTGATAGCTTAGAAGACCTTATTTCTCCACTTGCAATTCAGGGAACTACTTTTAATATTTTTAATATGATTTGTCATTCCATGAAGTGTCATCCCTGCCCTTGAGCATTGCTGTGTCATTCAGTACACAGATATATTGATCCATTTCTACCTTTAGATAGCAGGGCATGAGGAGAAAAGCATTTTGATAGAGGAGATGTATAACATTTCCATCCTACTTTGACCGGCCCCAGCCTGAAATTGTTAACCTTTGGGGCAGGCGTATTTGTGTTTCTTTCTCCTTTAGAAACAGGAGAAAATTCAGAGGGAAACAAAATAAAGCATTAATCAGCCCAGTAATGATGTCTGCTGAGCATGCAGTAAGAGTTCTAAATCCAAGTATGGCACTGGCTTCATTGACCAGGTAATGGAGACTACTGTGGAAAACAGCATTTTCGGTTGGAGGAATGTTTTCACTTATGGTAAATTGTGGGTTTCTCATCTTACCGAGGAAGATATAGTGAAAATAAAGAAGCCATCCAACTAACTGGCAACACAGAATGGAAGGATCAATCACCCTTTTAATCACTTAAAAAGATTAAAACTCTGAATCTCACTCTCTCACAACTGTGTGCACTAGGAGCAATCCCATAATAGCCAACAGCAAAGTGCTTGAGAATCTGAAAAGATAGCAATAGGCTATGATAACAGTGCACAGTGAGTAGCTCAGAACGAGGCAGTTTACCTATCCCATAATACAACAACAAGGGAGCTCACAAGGCTGCCAAAGGCGGTAAATTTAACACAGGGTAGAAGAAAACCTTTCATGTTAACCTCACATTTATCTTATTCATAGTGAGAGGCCAAAAATGCTGTTTATGAGGCACCTAATTCAAGCCACTGAGAAGTAGAACAGTGGAGCAAGAAGATTTCTACTCTGTTCTGCTATGTAAATTGATGTGGCCTTTTGCTGCTGAAGGTGCAGCAGAAATCATGCCAAGGCAGAGAAAGAGAATTGCTCACATGATTTCCAGCACTGGAAAAGTCTCATAAATGGAACTAAGTTAATGGGAAAAGAGACAACAGTTAAATATTTTTGCTCAGATGGAGATGTAATCTCAGGGGAACTGTCTGTTGACATCTAATCAGATTATTCCAGACCTGTTCCCATTTTGTTGACCAGGATGATGAGGCCTGATGAAAGAGAAAACAATCACAGCAGCATAAACAGTTACATTTACTATTGTAAATTTAATATTATAAAAAACAATGAATCCCTTTCCCCCTCTTTGTAAAGAGTTATATAAAGGCATTTGAAAATGAATCAAGAGATTGGGGAATGAAAGAAACTCAACAAATTTGGATTCCTTCTCTTTCTCCCTTCAAGTTGAATCTATTTGCCTGCAAAATGAAAATAGAACAAGCCATGCCTTTGGGATTTTAATCACATTTGCTTCATCTGTTTTGCCCTGCGTGCAATATCTCACTCTTTTGAGGACTAGCTCTGTATTTGTCAATTCTTACCTCCCCAAAGCCACTGGCAGTGGCTACTGCAGTGGTTGGGTAGAGCAGGAGATAGGCAGAGACCAACTGATTGATTTCCAGGCAGGATCCTAAATCATTCACCACACAGACTTTTCCAAGCAGGTGTGTATGTGAGGGGTGGGGAGTACCACTTGGCAAGTTGCCCTGAAAGGAGGTGGCAGATTAGGTGGAAGGTTCTGACATGAGTAGTATTTCTTTGATGTTATTTGGGAGTCATGTCCTTCAGAGCAACAGCCAGACAAATGTTTTCACAGAGCATGAATACTGCAAAATATATTGTTCTATTTTAGCAAACCTAGGCTAATCTGGAAGAACAATTTTATTGGCCACCAGTAAATCCTGAGGTCTAGCTTGATTTTTATTATGAGCAGCAGCAACCAAAATGGTAGGTGTTTCTACACAAGGATGAGGACATCTTTATTCCTCAGCATATAACATGTTATTTTCAGCTTGTACAGGTTGCCAGGAGCATAAATGAGCAGACCAGTAAAATTTAGCACTTGGTAAAAAGATTGCACTGAAGAAAGAGCAATAGAAGGAAAATCAGAGTAACCCAGGAGTTTCAGATCTTACAGACGATCAAAGCAACATTTCATCTTCCTTTTAAAACCAGTTAAGGACTCCCATTCTTTATGTGTCATTAAAAAATGGAGCCAAAGAAATCAAGAGTTTGGGAGAGAGTCAAATAATGTATTGGGCTAGATGGAACAAATTCAAGGTTTTAACTCCTTGACCAAAACCTTCTCCACTGGTAATCAGATGTCAAATGAAACTGGACTTTTTGCATCAGTTCACTTTCAAGTCTGTGGAGTTGCTGCCTCCGCTGCTTCTGGAGAAGTTTAAGCACTGTTTTTTTACAGGATAAACTACCAGATGGGATTGTATTTCATGCAAAGCCTTCTTTCCCTTCCACTTGAATTCACTTTTTCTTTTTCTTTCCCTAAAGTCTCAGTTACAGACTATAGGAGCAATTGTTTGTTACTAAAAAGTTCTTCCAAGGGCTTCTAGCAATAGAAGCCACAAAAAGTACCAATGAATGTAATAAGTAAAAATGGATATAAATCCAACTTTTCAGCCTCTGTCCTAAAGTCTTTCAGAAACACATCCTACTACTTCTATATGCTGTTTTCAGGCTATTTTTGGTTCTTTCTGAAGCCAATAATAACATTTCTGTCCACTGCAGACAGAGCAGAGAAATGCAGGCCTACATTCATTGCTGCATCTGAGGGGAACATTTATTCATAGGATGCTTGATGCTCTTTCCTTGCAGATCTTTGTTTATTAGTTTTCTATTTATATACTTACATTAAAGAGCAACCTAATGGTTTTAGATGGAGTAAAGGCTTGGTCCTTGCCCAGAGAGTGCATGTGCTAGCATCAGACATGAGAAAAAAAAGTAGGGCACTGAAAAATAGCAAGAGCATGAAATGAAGCAATAGGACAGTTATATCGACATAGTCACATAGATGTGTGCTACGTGTCTTGACTATTTGTAATTCAGCACATGTAAATCATATTACATGACAGGCTCTCCTTCTGTTGTCTTGCTTCTCATAATGACACAGGGCTTCAAGTGAATGCCTTAGATGAACTCATTCCAATAACATATCTGCTCAGCTGAGAAGAGTGCTTATTGGACTCCCAGAGAAAGCAATTGTCAGCTGAACTATCAGAATCATATCTGTGGCGCAATCAGCAGTGTTTTTCATTTCTGATGAGTCAGTCTAAAGATCCAAAAGTCAAAGGGCAAACAGTTCAGCATAGTTTTACAGTGATCATACTTTGCTTTTCCAAGGGGGGGAAAGAAAAAAAAAAGTTGTTTATGAAGCACATAGGGTAACAGTAAAGCAAGCTGCATTCTGCTTCAGTGATCCTCACACCAGTAAAGTCTGTGTGATTTTTAGAATGGAAATAATGTTTGTTTTCTTTTGAGAAAGAGACACTACTAGAGTGATACAAAGCAACAAAAACCTCCCCCAGAGACAGGACTTTAATAATTTTCTGAAGTTTACATAGAGTATTGTGCATCAAGTTAATTATGATTTGAAAGCATTTCTGTACAAAACCTGAGTCTGTCAAGTTCAAATGAAGGATCAGACTTTTCCTTCCAAAAGCTATGGCATTTGCTTCCTTCCATCTAATTTGGTCTGTAATATCTTTGTTATTGACAGAGATGTTCAGACAGTCAGACATGGCCTGCAGGAGGGCAAAAATGGGAAAAGGAGCTAAAGCTGATCACAAGATAAGGAGAGTCTCAAACCAATACCATCTTTGAAGTCAACTATAAAGTTATTAATGTAGAAGGACACTGAAACCTATTTTCATCCCTCAGTTCTTCCTGCTTACTATTCTAATTGTCTGTTATCATAGAATCATAGAATCACAGAATGGTTTGTGTTGAAAGAGATATTAAAGATCATGCAACCCCCTTGCCATGGGCAGGAAGACCTTGTACTAGACCAGCTTGCTCAAGTTCCCATCCAACCTGCCTTTGAACACTTCCAGGCTTGGAAGCTCCACAATTTCTCTGGGCAACCTGTTACAGTGTCTCATCACCCTCATAGGCAAGAATTTCCTCCTAAATGTCTAATCACAATTGAGCTTCTTCATTCTGTCACTCCATGATTGTGTGAGAAGTCTCCTTCCAGCTCTCTTGTAGCCACCTTCAAATGCTGGAAGGTGCTCTAAGGTCTCCCTGAAGCCTTCTCTTCTCCAGACTGAACAGCCCCAACTCACTCAGCCTATCTTCATAGGAGAGTATGCCAGCCCTCTGCTCATGTTTCTGGCCTGCCTCTGGACTTGCTCTACCAGTTCCATGTCTTTCTTGTGTTGGGACACAGCAGAACAGGAGAGATACCTGGATTGCTGACAGACACTGTGTGGGTATTTTCCCTGGCCTGCAAAGTAATGCTTCTGACTGTATGGAACATTCTAACAGTGCATTTGTAACAATGCCAGGTAAAACCCTTACATGTCCCTGCTCTATCAGCATGAGGTTTTGATTTCTAACTTACCTTTCTCTAAGAGGTAGCTGCACATTTAGCACTGGAGAGGGCACCACAATTTGACATGCTGAACAAACTGTTCCCTATTGTCCAGTGGCAATATTTTGGCACATAGTCAGCTGAGATTCCCAAGTTCACAGGAAGCATTTAAAAAAATGCTCCAGTTTTTTAAGGGCTTCCTAGTGAACTTAGCATCCAATGTGTCTCTGAATATTGATGAAAAAGAAGAAATCATTTTTTGAAGGGTAATTTACTTTAATACTTTTTTTTTAATGAAGCAAGAAAAATAGTAAAATGTCAGCACCTCTTTCCAAGGCTATTCTGAAAGCTTATATGTATTACATGCTGCAACTCTATGCTTCTGGGATCCTATGAAAACTAATGTTTGACTAGATCTTGACTTTCAGGCAGAAATACAGCCCCATTTTGAGAAACAGATGAGTTCTGGCTATGCTTGCCTGATCATCTGGATTATTGCCATCATCACAATGAGCTGGGTGTCTGTGCTGATCTTGTGCCAGCCCTTCCTTGCAGTACAGCAGAACTCAGGACTTTCTGTCTCCTGCAAGATAGGAAAGTTGTCAAGTTGCTTCCAGTCATGCAGGTGTCCAAGTAAAATCTTTGTAGGGCCTATTACTGCCTTTTATCTGATAACTGTAAGTGCAGGGCTCAGAGGAGGACTCTGATATCTGGCTTGGTCATTCCACCAGGAAATAGAATTCAGCACTAATCCTGCAACCTCACCCAGGGCAGAGCACCCAGCACAGCAGGGATTAGAGTGATTCTCCTGACAGGGGCTGATCTTGCATTCAGCCCTGGGGCACAGGCCCTCTGAGCAGCCAGGTGGGATGCTGTCTGGCCATTTTGGCTGCTAAGTTCCTAGGAGCTCAATTCAGGTAGACCATAATTTCTACTGTATGATTCATTTCTGCCATACTAAATACAGTGCCTCCTCAGGAGCCTTTGCACTCCTTTTTTGGGGTCAGTTTAGACCCTCACCCATCAATTCCTTTTCCAGGGAAAATGTCTACATTTCAGTTTCTTGTGTGTTTTCTAGCATACATATGTAGCTTTAAGAATGGCAAAAATCATTGCAACAAGGGAAAGAAAGTGCTTTTATGCAGCAAATCACTAAAGCTGCCTCCCCCCTGGGAACAGCCTGAACTAGTCTCTTAAATACAGTTCCAAATCCCTTGATCTGCTGGGATTTACAACCTCACCCAGAAAGCAAGGGGTGAAGCCAGGCAATGACCATGGAGCAGAAGAATCTGCCTGAACTGCTCTGAATAAAAGGGCTGAGAAGAGAGTGGTCAAAGGATGTGGTGGCTAAAGGAACTTGCTTTCTAAGGTGAGGCCTGATGACTGAGTGAGATAGAGCTGCTCTATATATTAATAGAGCTGCTTTTATATATTAATAGGATTAATATATAAAAACATTTCCCTGGATGGGCAGTTACTGAGGAAACCTGGTTTGTATATATTGTTTTCTTTTGCTTTATTTCTGGCACCTGTGTGACTCAGTGACAGGTGTATAACACTCCAGGTTCAATTCCATTGTGCTAACATTACACATGAAGCCTCTCATGATCATCTCCCATCAACAGGAGAGCACCCAGGAGCTGTCCTGTGTTTATGCCTGCCCTCAAATCTGTGTGATTGCTTTTATATGTGACAATCCAGTTCCAAAAGTTGTGAGCTAAGTGATCCAGCAGTAGTGGAAAAGTGTCTCTGAGGGATTTTTATATCAGATTCTGACTTACCTTCCTGTTCTATCAAGCAGAAATGCATTTTACTTTCCTGAGTTGTCTGTTTTGAAAAGGTACCCCTGCTGTCCTCATGAGGACAAGCATCCATTGTCTCACTCTGTGGCAACTTCATTGCTCATTTATAATCAGGAACAGATGTTTGACTCACACACCAATCAGGAGCAGGTGTAGAGAATAAAACTATTTCCTCCCGCGTTAGGATTGTTCACCTTTCTTCACACTAGCTTCTCTGTGAAGCTAATCCTCTCCTTTGTTGGCCAGCCACTCAGGATGGAGTGGAAGAGTCAGGTAGTGTTACCTCCCATGTATGCTGTCCTGAGAACATCTGGATGTAGCACTCCTGAAGTGCAGAACATCAACTTTTTGCAGCTCTGTGAAGGTGACAGTGAATAAACCTGAACTAATATGCCTAGCTACAAAAGCAGTGTCAAGGTACTGACCTGTTTTAGACTTCTGCTAATACATTTGCAGTACTTTGAGTATAGGGGGCCACAGCTGTTGGCTCTAAGAACAGCATCTTGCTTAAAGGAAAAATGAGTATTAATTTTAGAGGGATTTCTGTGCTATAGTACTGCAATTAGTCTTCTGGTTAAGCAGGTTAATAGTTGACTCAGGATTCACCAATATGTTTTGAAATTCTATCTATCTTATTACATGCAATTGGACTTTATTCTTTTGTCAGGAGTGGCTTTAACAGTTTTCAAATTACACAGAGGGAGCATTAGTGTTCTTGCATATGGAATGTGAGAATATGAATGGTTATTACCACAGAAAGATTTTAAAGTAAGTGACCTTCAGCTAAATAACCTCAAAGTTGTAAGAACAAGGCCCTAAGTTTCAAATGCTGTTATGCCTGGGAGATGATCCAGCATACAGCATTGCTTTAGGGGCATCCTTCAGTGACTGGTGTTGTTAAAAAGGCAACCAATAGGCTAAAAGGACAGGCCCTTATTGCATCCAAATGACCTCCCTCTGCTCTTGTAAACAGCAGAATGATGTTCTCCTGCTATCCTATCCTGAAGTTAGATGTTTCATAGTGTTAATGCTTCAAATTGTTTTGAAATGTACTTTTAATGAAGTGAACTCTAGTATTTCTTTTTACAACCTGGCTGGTTTTAGAGTCAGAGTTCAACATTTCATTACTGGATGTGCTGGAATTCTGTAAATTACTCCTCTGGAAACCTACTCCTTTAAAATTCTCAAAGTGCTGATGCACATAGGAGTCATTCAGAAGACAATATTCAGGCACTCAAAAATGTAGCTCTTCAGATCCTTCATGCTTAGCCTGGTGTCATCAAAGAGAAATGCTTCTTTCTAGGATATGTTCACGAGGGACACTTGTGTCAGCTGCTGTCTCATCTCACCTGGAGTTTTTCTCCTCAAATCTATTACTGTCTTTGCAGAGTCTTTGAATCCTGGTCAACAACATAACTGTGTAGTACTTCTTGTCAAGATCATAATTTTGATGTCCTTGATATTTTCCAGGAGCCAATGTTAATGTTTCTTTCAAAGACCTTTCAGAAGGGAGCACCTACAGAAGAGAGGTGCTTAGTGGAGATGCTTAGAAGCATTTCTCCATGCACACATCCACAGTACTTTCATTAGTGTCGGTTCCTGCATGGCACAGGGTAGAATGATAAAGCTGCAGGGAGGAATTTACAGGAAAGGGCTGCAGGCTTTTCATATCAGACTACAGAGCAGGTAGTACAACTTGTCCTGCTGTGAAATATTTGGCTCCAAGCTGGCAATCATGCTTGTCATCAGGGTTAGCAGTTCAGAAATATCATAAGTAGATTAAATTGTACTGTGTGAGGAAGGATGTTGAATGAAGAAAGATTCAAATGCACATTGACCAACTGATATGTTACTAAATGAGCAATGAGTGGAGGAAAAGAGAGGAAAGAGTGCCATGATGACAAAGCAATGTGCATTTCATAGAGACAACATGAGACCCCTTGTTTTGCTTTAAAAAAATAGTGAAGTTACTTGACATATCACCTTTTATGAATTTTTACTAATGATGATTAGTATAGTGCTTACTTTTTGTATTTGGCAAGTTTCAGAGCAAAAAGAAGAAATCAGATTGCCATAACTATGTTATAAAAGAAACATCCACAATTCAGGACAGCTGAATACAGGAACCTCTTAATTCAAATCTAATCCAATACTCCTCCAAGGCATCTTCCTGTTATTGCTATGTTTGGCTACATGATAGATGTTACTTCAGTTGTGGTGACCAAGAAGTTTCTAGATCAGTATTTAACCTCTGCCCAATCCCTTCACTGCCTAACTTCTGGGAAACAGTGTATGAGAACTCCATTTGATGTTATAAACAGAGGAGCCAGCATCTTCTGAGCCACTTGTAAGGTTGGTACAAACATGTGACTTGAAGTACTGCTTCTTTCTGCTGTAGAGATGTGGCAACATCATCAGATGTTCCACCCATTACTAGTAGTGTACAGTTCAGCATATGAAGGCTTTGATGAGATTAGATATTTTTATGTAAGCAAACCAAGGACAACTCCAAATTCTTCAGTAGTGTTAACTGACTGAAGGCAACACAATAAAATGTTATATCATACAATAAAACTGAACCTAAGAACGTACAGCCTTGGAGTTTGACTACAGCAAATATAGCTGAAAATATTTCTTCATTCTAGGAACATACCAGATTAGAGATTAATATTCTCCCTCCCTAATAACCTCTATCTGTAAGAGAAGGTTTTGCAAAATTTTGCATGGCCACAAAAGAGAAATTTGGTATGTTTCAGGACTGCCAGTTTTTCACCAAACCTTAATAATTTCTTTGGCTGCTGTTTTGTACTTCAGAGTAGCCTGTTGTTTGTTGTTGTCAAAGTGAAAACGAACTTTCCTCTAAGGGAAAGCTACGGACATTCTGGTTATAGCAATAAAACCCTATCAGCCCTAGAAGAAAGTCTCCACTCTTAAAAGAGAGGTTTCCAACGTTGCAGCAGGGCACCACATGGGTTCTTACTGTGGTGAGACAGGGATGAGCTCTAGCTGGGAAGTCTGTCCACAGCATGAGGGCATGAGGCTGTGACAGAGCTTGAGGAAGGGAGTAAAGGTCCACCCTGATCCTAAATAGAGCCCCAATAGGTAGGGATGTGGATAACTGTCCCAGGTGAGGTTGGTCAGTGCCTGTTAGTAGATACAGGGCCTAACACAGGGATGCAGAAGTGACTTTTTTTTTCTTGCGGAGCATTGAAATGGCTGCTGTGCCTCAGTGGAGGCAAGATTTAGTGTTTCTAACAGTGCCTAGAGAACCTGAGAGAATATGATATATGTATATAAATATCTGAGGGCTGGGTGTCAAGAAGGAAGGACCAGCCTCTTCTCACTTCTGCCCTGTGATAGGACAAGGGGCAAAGAATGTAAACTATGGCACGGGAAAGTCCATTTCAACATGAGGGAGAACTTCTTTACTGTAAGGGTCATGGATCGCTGGAACAGGCTCACCAGAGAGGTTATGGAATCTACTTCTCTGGAGATTTTCAAAACCTATCTGTGTGTGTTCCTGTGTGACCTGCACTAGCTTATGGTCTTGCTCTGGCAGGGGGGTTGGTCTCAATTTCTGGAGGTCCCTTCCAACGCCTAACATCCTGTGATCCTGTAGCTTTATGAATCTTTGAAGATCTATAAATTACCACATCTGCTTTTGCTTTGGCCCTGCAGAATAAATAAGGACTATCAGTGCAACTGATGTTGGATTTCCTTGACTTTTTGCATTCTTCAGACTCTTTCTTCTCATTTTACTATTTATATCACTAAAATATCCCATTTTCCCAGTACTGGATTCCAAACATCTAAAGTGGTTTTTGGGTTATACTCAATCTGTGCAGTCGAATGTTTAAACAGTGCCTACTAATGACGTCATTAGTGCCAGTTCTCTCTTCTGTCCTACTTTTTCACTTTTCCTCATCGGAACTATTTCACAAGCTGCAATAATCAAGCCCAGTTTCATTCAGTCTGCAACCGATGCCTTTGTTTCAGCACCTGTTTCTCTCCTCCTGGAAGAACAGTGATGCTTTGAAAGTCAAATACTGATGCTCTGCTTTGGTTTTGTGACTTCTGAGCAAAATGTTTTAGCAACAGCAGGGTTCTCTCATGTCAATGAGAACAGGATTTGTGTTTCTGAAAGGACTGGTATCAGCATATGCCTGTCATGTTCCTGGAGGCAAAGTCCTTTTCCTACAGTGTGGGTAGAAACCTTCATTTACCACCTGTGCCACGTGCTCATTCTAACCTTGAAGATGCTTGCAGAAAAGAAAACAAACCTTCTATTTAACTTATTATCTCTTTCTGAGATTTTAGTGATTTTCCCTGAGACTAACTCCCTTTCTTCTGAAGTGTAACAGCACAGCAAAATAGAGAAATGCATTTTATGCCACAAAATCTATGAACGTCAATTATTTTTGTCCGAAAGGCACCTGGAAGAAGTGCACATGATTAGGTTAAGGACATTTTATATGTGAGCATTTATTTTGGTCTTGTGACTGCAGTAAGGATGGGTTAGATCCTGCAACTGTTATGCCACTTGAGATACCAAGAAAGTAAAAACTTTATCACAAACGCTAATCCTGAAGTTCCAGCTGAAGTGTAGAACTGTCAATCAGAACAGAGGCTAACACAGATATTTGATTTCAAAAGAAGAGGTATAGATTTTTCACTGAAACTTCTTTGATGTGCTGCTAAAAATCAGTGGCATCATCACCTGCCTCTAACAGGAAAGTTCTATTTACCATCTCCCTTCTGGAAGCAGCAGCTCCTAATTTCTCCTTGTGATGGTTTGGGTATCCCCCACCCCCCCACACTTTTAGAAATTACCCAGACTAGACTCAGTCGGCTCTGGAAATTTGAATGAAGCTTATATTTACAGCTGGCACAATTTACAAGCAGATATTTACGGTATAGATACAGTTATAGACAGAAATATACAAGGGAAAAAAGGTAATACAAACACAATTCCCCTCCCAGAAAACTGAGTCCCCAGGAGGGGCTCTCAACCACCCCTCACCTTCCCCTACCCCTCTCAACCTTACCCCAGTCCTAAGGAAGAATGGAGGTTCGGCCAAGAGGGTTAAAAGCAAGGTGAAGCAGCCAAGCAAAGGGAGGGTGAGGTGGAGGTTCGGCCAAAAGGGTTAAAAAAGCAAGGTGAAGCAGCCAAGCAAAGGGAGGGTGAGGTTAGAAAGCAAGATGGAGTCCAGCCAGCAGCCACGAGCTCTCCCCAGCAGGCAAAGCTCCCCAGCGAAGAGAAGAAGCAAGTGCCAGTAATCTTTGTTTTGCCTTTCTTCTTTACACATCCCAGCAAGACTGTGAGGGAAGTAGACCTCACCATTGTTTTCATTTTACAGCCTATCATCTAGTTCTTCTCACCAAAACATGCTAGCTAGGCTCAAACTAGCACACTCATAAACCTTCACTCCACTTTGCCTAAAATCATGCTTATAGTTTAGTCTAAAAAAAGTGATAACATATATCTATGCAGATTTTATGACTGTCATCTTAATCTCTTAGATGTTGCAGTGATAAATCTGTAACAACACCACCATGTCAAGCACATCTCTAATCAAAATGCAATTAAGCCTTATCTTTACCCAATAAATGACAGTATCTTGATGGCCTCAAGATTTAGATTATCAACTCCATGTGCCTCAAAACGTAATTGATACCTTCTATTGCTTAACTTATGAATAGTTCCAATGGCTGTGAATGGATGGTTAGGGAAATCCTTCTCTATTCTTAAGGCTAAAGTGATGGATGAATCTACAAAAGGTCTCACTTATATGAGCTGATCAGTCATAGATCTTCTTTGAGCTTGGACAAATTGGAGAACACAGAATTGCAGGACTTTAATCACATCAAAAGGTTCTGTGGAAATCTGTCAGATGAGCATATGTGGAGAAACTGGACTGGGACCTACAGGTATTTTATCTTTAAGGCTCTGTAAAGTCTCCCCAAACTGGGATGAAGGGACTATTTTAACATTATCCCTTCTTTTGTTTGCTTTATTTCATGTTCTGTGATTCCAATGAATTTTACCTCAGTGAGATTTTTTTTCTTATTATACATCTTAACCTCTGTCCCAAAACCAGAATCACAGAATGTTAATGCATTGGAAGGGACCTCTAGAGGAGACCTTATTAAAGTCTAGTTAGGCTTTTAAAATATTAAATGCTTGAATAACTATAAAAACATTCAATTCTTGCAGAAAAGTTTACAAACAGGCAGTGTCTAAGATGCTTTTGTCTGGAAAACTTCAGTGGGTGTTAGTTTTAGGCCAGCTTATTTAGATGTATTCCTGAAGAGTTCTCTTAGCCTTCAAGACTCATTCTTGCTAAAAATGATCATAGAATCATATCATAGAGTGGCCTAGGTTGGAAGTGATCTTAGAGATTGTCTACTCTGACCTCCCAGCCACAGGCAGCGATGCCTCTCAGCTGGATTTGTCTGCTCAAGGCCTCGTCGAAACTGGGCTTGAGCTCCTCCCAGTAGCAGATGCCACAACTTCCCTGGGCAGCCTGTTCCAGAGTCCCACCACCCTCATACTGAACGAACTTCTTTCTAAGATCCAGCCTAAATCTACTTTCCCTCAGCTTAAAACCATTCCCCCTTGTCCTGCTGCTAATACCCTTATGAAAAGTCCCTCTCCAGCCTTCCTGTTGAATTCCTTCAGGTACTGGAAGGCAGCTATAAGGTCCCCTTGGAGTGGCCTCTAGGCTGAACAACCCCAGCTCCCTCATAGTAGAAGTGTTCCAGTTTTTGCATCATCTTTGTGGCTTTCCTCTGGACCCACTGCAAAAGCTGTGTTCTCCTTATGAGTGGGACACTGAACTGGAGGACCCAGTTGAGTTATGTGAGAAGAAAGGGGTTCACTGCTACTTCAGAGCACCACTTCAGGATAGTGCAGATGGTGCTTTCTGTGTGTTTTATTTCTGGCTGTGTCACAGGGCACTCTTTACTACCTGGAGACAGACTTTCCCTTGAAACAAAAAATGTGACCAGTCCAGAAGCTCTATTTTTTAACTGTTGAAATGCCAGGAATCCTTTGTTCTGCCCAGGCTTCCTTGTCACAAGGAAATGAATGGAGTTCTTGAGTATCCCTGGATATTGCCAGTCGAAGATGGTCTGAAACTGAGTTTCTCCACAGTGCAGAGGCAGGAGTGGTGGATCACAGGATGTTAGAGGTTGGAAGGGACCCAAAGAGATCACTGAGTCCAACTCTCCTGCCAAAGCAGGACCATACTATCTATCTCAGGCCGTTGGATGCTGCATCCAATATGAATCTACACCTGTCTTTTAGATGCCCATCTAAAAGACTGATTCTAAAAGGTTTACTATTGCAAGAACAAAATCGTTACACTTCTAACATTTGGACTATGTGAAGTTTATTACCAGTGTGTCACTGGCCTTTTGATATGAAATTCCTTTGAGGACAGTCAGTGCTGCAGCCATAGAAATGAAACAAGAATTTTCCTGAGTGCTTCAAAGTGGCAAGATGCTGTTATCACAGATAATGTCTCTGCCTTCAGATTACGACAGCATATCCTCAAGCAATCCTGCACGCATACAGTGATGGTGACATGGTGATGTGTCCTGGCACTCTCTGTGGCAGTACATACTTAGCTGTTGGACAGGCTGCACAGCCATAGCCCTGGAGGTAGATTAACAAAACTATTTGTAATAATTACTGTGGCCACAACTATGAAGGATGGCAGTGGGGTTTCCTTTATAGCTTGTGCAGAATAAAGCTGTCATAGACATTTTATGGTCACTGCGCTCTGAACCTTGTGTCTCTTGCTATAATAATTGTAACATAAATACTCCCCCATGAATATATAAGAAACTGCCTTCCTTTGGTATTTGCATAATTATCACTGAAATTCATGGCAGGCTCAAAGTGCCCAACCTGTTTACATTGCAGTGGGAAAGTATTTACTGATCCGTACAAATGTTACATTTGCATCTGCAAAGGAAAATGCATCCCTATTCAGATTGCTAATGAGAAAAATTATACATCTGGTTGAAGGAACTTGGTTAGAGCAGAGCTGGTATTTCCCACATCCCATTAATATATGGATATGCTTCTTTCCCCCCTGGAATTTCAGTCAACTCTGAGAACATGTTGCTGAGGAAATTGAGTGGTGCCAGAATTTATATGAAGTATTAAACCCCAGGCTTCTGAGGCGTTGACTTATAACAGTCACAGTCTCATTTGGCTGGGCAAGTAACAATTACAGCATTAATACAGGATTTCAAACCAGAACAAAATAAATGGCTCATTGTCCTGTCCTTTAAAGGGCTGGATATTTGGGGCCTCAAAAACCATGCCTGAGTGATGGAATGCTGACTACCTGACAGGATTTAGCACTGGGACACTCAGCTTCGTCAAAGCCCTGAATGATAAATTGGATGCAAATCTGCAGCCAGACTGCAAAGCAGCTCAGGTCCAGTTAGCCCTGATAGATCAAATGGAGCAGTACTGGTCCAAAGTTGCCTTTGAGGGACCAGAAATTTCAACCTCAGGGAACATGGAATTGTAACCAAAGGACTTGCCAGAATTCAGAGTAAGTCCAGATGGATTTGATACATTCGGGTTGGAGCTTCCTGTGCTAATTCAGCTGGGTTTGTGCAGAGAGAGTCTGTGCCTTTACCCTGTATTCTTGTGTTCTGATTTCTTGCCTGTCTGTCAATCCAGAGAGTGCAGCACTGTCTGCAGCACCGTCTAATGCAGGAGAATGATGCACTCTGTAACAGTAACAAGTAGGAAATAAATTACAAGAAGTAGCCTGATTCATTTAGGTTGGAAAAGACTTCAAGATCATCAAGTCCAACCATTAACCCTACTCTACCAAGTCTACATCTAAGCTGTGTCCCCAGACACCACATCCACATGGCTTTCAAACATATTGAGGGATAATGATTCCACCACCTCCCTGGGCAATCTGTTTCAATGCCTGACAACCCTTTCAGTGATATTTTTTTTTTTTTAATCCTCTAATGTTCAAGCTAAACCTCCCCTGGTGAAGCTCAAGGCCATATCCTCTTGTTCTACCTTGGGAGGAGAAAACGTTCACATGGTTTGGGTTCCAGCTGATGTGGGTCTAGCTTATAAAAGACCAATGTTTTTGTGATATGTTAGGTTCTCTGTCTTTGGGAACTTCAAGGTTTACTTGGTGAAATTCCAGACTTGTCCCTTGAATTGGAAAGGTGACAGGTTGTCTTGTCATACTGAAATTGAACTTGACATTCCTGTTAGCAGGAACCAGGATACTAAGTAATGCATCTCTATCTATGAGCCTTGAACTAAAAGCGGCACCACATCCTTTTGAACTGATGACCCTGCAGAGTCCCAGACTTCCTGCTCTGCTGATTGTCTTGAAACATTCATTTCAGATCTCCAAGTGGACAGGTCAAAGGTAGTTATCAGAAATGTATCTTTGGAATTATGCTAGACAAGAAAAAAAATGTTCTTGTTTGGATCTAGGGTTTTACTTGCTTGGTGCTTTCCTTGTGAATCTCCATCTTGTAAAACTATAATCTTAAGTATTTTTCCTCATTCATAATAGTGTCCTTCAAAGTAGCTATTAACTCAAAGTCCAAAAAGTAAATAATTAACCTGTGAAAAATATCTTTGTGTTATACACAGAGAAGGATGATGCTTCTTGGTCTCAAACACTTATAAAGCTCCTTCCATGACTCTTTGCTTTAATAAATACAACTCCCTCATTTTAACCATTAAAGGTCTAAGTTAGTTGATTCTACACAAGAAGACATTTTTGTCTTAAACTGTTCTTTCTGCCATTTGTGGACAATCTCAAAAGTTTTTTCCTCTCTCTCTCTCTCATACAATGGGACTTTTAAGTGCTCTCATCACTGGCACGCTACACCACTATAGCTTTATCTTCTTGCAGCATTAGACACAGGCGCGGGAGAAGGACACAGTGACGTGTTGGGTAACACTGTGACAACTGCAAAGACAGCGGGACAGTCCAGACCCCTACCCCATTTAAAAGACCATGACTGCATTACTTTGCAAATGCTGATTGTGTTGGTTTTTTGTTTTGGTTTAGTGATAAGTAACCAGCTATCACCAGGGTGCTAACACAGCTCAGCAGGGTATCATGCTAGAAATTGGGCATGCAAAACCATGGGCGTGCCTCATGCAATGGGCTTACTGCAACAGGGTGGGAAATTTCCCTGTTCTTTCTGCAAATTGTCTGACTTCCAACTTGAATTTCCTACTTTGCTGTAAGGCCCCTGACAGTCTTCCTTCAAAACCTCCTACTTGCTAGATGTGATTGACAGCTCCAAGCTTTCCCTACAGTAGAGGAATCCTGGCTCCAAGTTCTTGCCTTTTGCATCCCAGACAAGTCTCTTGATCAGTTGGGACCTTAGATCAGTATTTCATAACCTTTAAAAAGAGGCCAGGCAACAGCTGACACTAAAATCTCCTCAGTAGCATTTCATTGTAGGGGTCAAAATCGTTGGAATGGATTCTATTTTCACTAGGAAAAATTTTCTTTTGGTTCATTTGTAAGGTCAATATTGATGCCATCTGATATGCAGACTCCAAACCAGAAGATATGTGAAGAGTCTGAATTATAAAAGGAGGTAAATGGAAAGCAATTTCAGCAAATCCATGTTCTTGAATTAAACTGCTTAGATATGCTCAAAGAAGCAAATTTATGCTCAGGTTACAGAACAAGGTTTGGTTTAATTGACTGCGTTGTAATTTTCCCACACCCTTTGGTCACAGAAATCAGATGCAGTTCTCTGATGCCTGAGGCATCAAACCAGACACGGTCTGAGGTACCTGAGAACAACCAAAGCTCACTAATGGAACCTTGCAGTGTGCAGAACAAATGTGTTTATACTTCTGTGTCACTCTCAACCAGAGAGTTGCAAGCAGCCAGCCTGCTTATAGCATTCTTTCGGAAAGATGTTAAGGATGCTTTTATCTCTCTGTTAGTTGCTCCAGTGACAAGTGGATATCTTTTAGGAGTTGCCTGACACAGAAGTGTAAGTGAGGTCTAGCTTGAAACCATGTAGACTTTTCCATTCAAATAGGCTTTTCATCTCCTCCTGAAAGATGTTTTACAAAACAATTTGATACATTTATTCCAATCAGAGATTGAGTTAATATCTTCTCTAGAAAGATTACCAGTAGAAAATGACATAAGGCCTAAATTTGCCATATTAGTACATTGTTACTTTGCTTAAGATGCTGTTGTAGCTGTGCTAACATAAGCTTGACAAAAATGCTTAGAAATATGAATACTACACTACAGTCAGAATAAAGAAAATAAGTTTGGAGCTATACCATACTTTGAGCTCCCAAGTTAATGCTTTATGAATGCATATGTAGCACACCTGCCTTTTAAGTTAGGGTCAGTTCTTTTCAGCAGGATTCTCATTCATCGTACAAGTAAGCAAATTTCTACCAAGAAATTGTCAGAGAGAATACTACACAAATGTGAACCATTTATAACTCCTCTGGGATGCTGGAAACAAAATCCCTAATTACAAATATTTCAAGAATGAAAGGATCTGAAAATAGTGAGTAATGGCTTTGAACTTCAGTGATTATCTGTCAATGAGTGAAATGTATAATTTATTACTGAAATGCAGCTATTAAGTTTTACATCAAGTAGCATGTTTGGTTACCATTACTTCTTAATTCCATAGCCTTTTTTCTCACTTCCACTTAATTCAGTGGATTTAGGCTTCCAGCTTCTCAGCTATTCAAAGTACATCATGGAAACAGCAGAGACAGATGTTTCTTCCCTATAGTGCAATAAGCTGGCCTTGCACTCAACAACCAAAGACAAGAAGGTTCAGTTACTCTTTCAACAGGACCAAAAACTTCCTTCCTACTTGTCTGAGTGGGTCAGGGTACAGCAGTATATGACAGCACAGATGCCAAGCTGTTTTCCCTCACTGAAGGGAAAGCAATATTTTCAAACTCTACCACTTATTAATGCTTTTATTTTTAACATCGTGCCAAATAAAGGCTAGGATGTTGTTATTATGATTAAATCAGGCAGGCAGACTATAAAGGTGCACTAATATGGTATTTAGGGTGTCACTCAGGTTCCATTGACAAGATATTAATTTAAAATGTCAGCAGGAGTTCATCCCTACTGTGAGATGAGAGCACCCTCTTACATATGTGTTAAACTTAAATTTCTTCTCTCCCTAACTACTCTGAATGCAGCAGAAAGTCTGTGAATCCCCTTCAAATATAAATTGGAATGAAGAACTAGGGGCTGGCATTGCTCTGTTTTGTTTCTCAAGCCCAGGAGAGCATGAGAGTCCTGAGGGGCTGCTTTGAAGTGCAACATGAGGTGAAACTGATGGACCTCAGCCTGGAGAGCATACCAAGTGGAACACAGTGAACTTGTGTCACCCTGGTTCTGCTACCTCCCAGCCTTTCTGCCTGCTTTTGAGGCTTCAGGAAGGTCTGAAATAACAGGAATGGCAGGTGTCTTTCCCTTCTAATTGCTGGTCCTCCCTTGAATCCTCTCTATGTGGCACTCAGGCAATTTCTACAACCTGAGCTGCTATTTTTCACAGCCACCTTTTTAGAGAAAAGTGTCTCAGAGCACAGACTTCCAGTGACCTAATCTGGAAGGGCTTCTCTGTTGGAACAGAGGAGGAATAGAGAACAAACCTGATTCAGCAGACCCCCTCTGCAGGGCATAATGCTCTCAGAACAGTACAGACTGAGGCAGCACAGAATAGTATCAAAAGCCAGAGAGGCTCCAAGAATAGAGCAAGGTGGCTTAAAAGCACGTGTGCCCTTTCCCAAGCCCAGGATTCACCCCAATGCAGTCCCAAGCTGACCACATGCTGTGTCATCAGTTGCTTATGTTGTCCAAGAGCATTTTCTCAACATGCTGGTTGTTTCTGTTCTCTGCTGTCTGTGTTGTGAAAACCAGGAGATCCTGCTGTGTTGTCAGTCATAGAATCAGAGACTCAGAGAATTGTTTTGGTTGGTTCCAAGCATTACCTAGCTGCCAAGTTTGGTGCTAAATCATGTCCTTTACCTGAGCACACAACCTCAGTTACTCTGACATGTGCTCACTGCTAAGTGTTTCCTCCTTGATGGCAAAGCTAGCTTTAGCATAGAGTCATAGAATTGTATTGGTTGGAAAAGATCGTCAAGTCCAAACACTCTCTAGCTTTACCTGCTGGTAAACCATGTCATTCAGCACCGCATTTGTGTGTCTTTCAAACATCTCCAGGGACGGGGATTTGGCCACCTCCTTGGGGAGTCTATTCCAGTGTTTTGCAGCCCTTTCAGTGAAGAAGTTTGATCTAATATATCTTTGTTCCAACCTGCTCTTCCTTAAGGGTAAAAAATAAAATTTTCCTGACTACATCTGCTAAATCTCACTGCATTACAATGGGTATTTTTGCTACTGTCCCTGCCTTACGTAGCTGACTTGGACTGAGTTTGACCTGCAAGTGGCAGTATATAGCTTAAAATGTTTCCTCTTCCCTGTCTCTCATCTAGTTGGCTGACGCTCGGAAGGAATGATAATTGGAGGGCTGACTGAATTCCACTGACTAGGGATTTACTTAAAACAATCTTCTTGTCTGAATGGTGTCACACGACTCCTTATTATTCCTAATGCTGCTCAAGCATAGGGAGTGATTTTGAATTACTTTATTTTCTCACATAGTTTTAAAGCTGCTTTTTATAGTAGTCAGAAGATTTCTCTCCCTGCATATTTTGAAGGCTTTAATTTCCTATGTGTACTCCAAAATAGTACTGCATAGCTAATTGCTGCATAATGCTTGGGTGTTATCATAAATATAGACAGAGAAGTAAGCACATTCAGTTGACAAAATAAACCTAACTTGTGCCACATGTTTTTTTCCTTGCAAAGTTAGTCTTAAAATTCTTGTTGTAGTGGTTTGTGTGTTTTGTTTGTTTGGTTTTCTTTTCTTTTCTTTTTGGTAGAAAGCTAAACTTTTTCTGCAATGCTTCCCAAGAATTTCTGCTGACCCAGTGTGCCAGTGACAGGGTTTAGTCAGATCCCATGGTAATATACTCTGTGTAAGCAGATGACAATGGTCTTTCTTTCTGAAATCTTACTGACCATAAAATCTGTGGCCACTCTTCCATAAGGAATTGCTGAAGAAGCTCCCAGGTGAGCCTGACATCTCATTCCTCTCTGATGAGGCATGGAGAAAATTGAATTGATCCAAGCACCACTCAGTTGGAGAAAGCAGGAACCGACTCTGTCTGCCATAGTGACAAACCTGAGGGTAGGACAGAAGTAGGTGACTCCTGAAATTACCATCAGGGATTAGTATCTGCATGATAGATTCTGCTGAAGTCTTCCTGGGGTTTATGCCAGCAAAGTGGCTCGAGTTTACCTGTGAAAAGTCAAGAACAGAAGAAAAATATTCCCTGCTTTCTTCTGAGAGGCTTCCACTTGATTTGTTGTTGTGATTCAGGATATTTGTTTACTTGTTGACTTTCACCCAAAGTTTGAAAGTACCTTGACTGCCACCCTACAAACCTCTGGTTTGCAGATGAAGTAGGAAGGCAGAGATCAGACATACTGGATATTACCCTGCTGTGTCACTCATGAGTTAAAACTACCTAGGACTGAATGGCAATCATAATCTTGTCTCTGCTTCTCATCCTTCTTCTGCTTTATGTGTCAAGGTGCTAGCTGCAAGTCTGGTACTCTTTCACAGGCTTTAAAAATAAATCTTCAAAGAAGCTATTCTGTTCTGTTTGGCTATAAAGGACACCAGAAGTTTCATATATAGCATAGCATGCATAAAAATAATCGCTGCAACTGCAAGGTACAAGTACTTATTGTGCTGAGGTAAAATCAAGACATGTCACAGGCAAAAAATATTACTCTGGAAGAAAAGTCCTTGCTTTAAGAAGTGGAGAAAAACAGCTATATCAGTGAAAAAACAGAACACAGAGAGGGTTTTATTTGTAAGTCAGACTTTTTATGGTACTCATCAAAATCCCTCTAGTACCTCATAAATATGAATTAATTTATGCTCATAACTCTTCCATGTAGTATGGAGATATTATTTTCTTCAGTTTAGAGAAGGGAAAATGGAAAGGATCAAGGAAAGATCAAACGAATTGCCCAACATCATAAAGATCACCTGTACTAGAGCAAGATAAAAATGCAGACTTCTAGAATCCTGAGCCACATTTTTAACCACAAACGCATCTTTCAAAGATAATTGTTGGTATCTGTCATATGGGGAGGAGAAGGGGAAAAAAGAGTCATCCCCACTTTCAGGAAAATAAAAAACAGTGACAAAGTTGAAATCTCTGAAATTCAAAAGCAGAGGTTCTAGTAGAGTTTCCACAGTTCAACTTTAGATTCGACTGCGTTTGTAAGACAACAAGATTTTAGAAACTAAATTAAAACACTCGGTAAACAACAAGAATTGCAGGTGAGGAGGGAAATCATGAGCTTAAGGGTCTTTTTAAGGCTTTTCAGATACACATCTGAGTTCTTTAAAGCATTTGTGAATAACCTATTTTTATCACCATCAGTCTCCATCTCCTGTCAGTTTTGCTATCCTCAATTTCAGCTATGATGTAAAACACACTCTTCAGCCCATATACTGAAGGTTTCATCTGCCTAAACCCCAGTGCCCTGAATCCATCAAAGACAGTCCTCAAGCCTGGAGAGTTTCGGAATTATAAATATTGCTGGTTGGGGTTTCCCCAGGAGTTCTCAAGTAAGAGAAGGACTACATTGTGGTAGAAAGAAATCAGATTATGTGAGACAAAGTCTTAGATTATCCTTTCCTCAGTGCTCTCTGATGCAGTTAGACACAGGAGTGGGACAAGGACACAGTGACAAGTGCAAAGCCAGCAGAATGGTCCAGCACCCTACCTCATTTTAAGAGATTGTGACCGTATTGCTTTGCAAACACCATTCACATATTTCGTTTGCCTTTAGTGATAGGTAACCAGCTATAAACACAGCCAGGCAGGAATTAGGTGAGCATCCAGCCTCATGATGTTATCTTAAGTAACTTGTATCTCCACAGCCCTAAAATGTGAATGGCTTTCAAATATGAATCTGTTTGCTGTCCTGTGCTCTGAGCTCTTTTTTCACTTGGACCTTTTTCTATCGATTTCCTACCACAACAGTGTTAAGTTCTGGTTCTTTAGACAGCTTCCTACTAACCTGAAAATCTGGTTTGAGGTGCTACATGAACTGGCTATTTGCATCTCAACCTTATCTCCTCAGTGTTCTAATCTTGGCTGTAACAATATTTTAGCTTTAAGATTTTTCCTAGACCTGGAATAGATGTCTCTGTGACTGAGAAGTCTCCAGCATCATATTAGTGGGGAAATTAAGTAGGAGGTGAGGTAGGAGAGGACATGAATATCTTTGTAAAGCAACCAATGATGGTTGTGATCAAAGTGGATAGGGAGAATGTCATAACCAAAGAGTTGCCCTGTTGCCATAACAAAATGCTCCTTGCTGTAATTTGCACAAGATGTGGTGCTTATCCCTCGGTGAGCAGTGCTGTAGGAGTCAGCCCAGATGACCACTGCTCTGCCACTTCACCTGAGACAAGCATCAATGGTAAAATGTTTCTCGCTTAGAATTCTCCTCCCAGACAGTTGCGTGGTGTCACATGGCATATCACACACTGTTCAACAATCAATGCACAAAGGCATTTGCCTAGAATCACTGGGAGTGCTGCTAGCCCACAGCTTTTCCTCCTATGTCTGTGTGTGGAGGGAGATTGATTAGAAAGTCTCAAAGAGCCGTCTGCTGTTGTCCCACAGTACAAAGCCACTTAGTGTCTGCTTGTTTCTGCACCTAACTCCGCAAAAACAGTCTAGGAGGCAGAAGGTAGTTTTTTTTAAGTACCTTTTTTTTTCTATAGTACTTTTTTTCCCACAAAAACCTGACAATTTGGACTCCTGCTTGAAGATGAAGTTGTGCTTAGCGCCCAAGCGGAAACCCTTTAGGAAAGCAACAAGCAAAAGGGGTCATGTGGCTGCTTTCTTGCAGTACCAACTGCTCAAATCTTAAAATAATTAAGAAAGAAGCAGTAGTTCTAATCCCACTGTGGTTTGGTTTTTTTCTCTGACCATCTGTGAACAGACATGGCTCTTCTCTCTGCACTGAAGTGAGGGAAGATTTACCAGGCAGTAGAGACCACAAGAGAAATGACTGAAGGACCTGGGGATTTCTGAGATGCTCATCACTGGAGAAAAAGCAGTGGTGTCTGGAGAAAAAGCAAGCACTGCCTAATAGCCTCTTTCAAACAAAAAAAAAACCCCAAAACCCAACAAAACCAAACCAAAACCAAACAAATCTGTCTTGCTCCTTCTCTGAAGAGGAGTAAATGAAGACTCACTTATGGTCTGCATCCATAAGGAGGCTGGGAGGACAGGATAAGAAAAGTCATCTTCTACTACAGAAAGATTATCACAGGCACACTGAAATGTTTGGTCTTCCATTTCAAGGTATGAGCAGCCTCGAGGAATAAAGCCTGAAGGAGTTTTAAGGACCTTTAAGAATTCAAGGACAAAGTGGAAATAAAAGAAGAAAAATGAAGTGGAAAATATGTTAAATAAGATGGAGCTTAGCAGAGAATTAAATGATGATGAAAGGTAATTACAGGGAGAAAGGCATGCAAACAAACAAGAAAGAGCCCTGCTAAGTAAGCCTTTAAAGAAGAGTAGGAACAGAAAGTCAGTGTCTCCTGCAAATATTTTTGGAAGCTTTTTTTTCTTAATTGAGTTCCTTATCCTTAGAGCTGATGCTGTCTTTAAAGTTGATGCCTTATGCTTTTCTATCCCACATTTTTTTTCTCAGCTGTGCTAACAAGTCTTTGCGGCAGGAATTGCAGTGCTGCACTTAATATGGAAAATAGAAAAGCCTGCTTTAAAGACTTGCCTGAAACTCCTCCTTTTTGAGAAGCTGTTTGTTACAAGGCAGACAACAAAATGAGCCCAAACTGCTTGCTGTTCATGGCTGGTTTTATAGCCAGCAGTGCTATATGGGCCCATTTGCTGAGAAGTGTTGAATATTACTTAGGCTCTTTGTGGACAAAAATAGGATTTCTTACAGTTTGTGCTACAGCACTTCCATGCAAAAAGCATATTCAAAAGCCAGTCAGTAATAAACTCTGTATCTTTTCAAATAACAGTCTAAAACTCTGCTTTAAAGCACCTCAGAGGACTCATTACGGCAAAAGAGATTTCTCCAAACTGGTACTTCTCTCACCATAGGTCATATTCTTTAATAGGGTCTTCAGTGACTTTATTAAATGTACTCACAGTGCATTTGCAATAGAGAATTTGTAGTTCCCATCCACTACTGTCTGGAGCACTTTTAAGGGCATCACAAGCAGCATTAGTGGTCATCAGAAAACTGACTAAAAGAAACCCAGGAGTTCAGCTTCGTCATAGATCTAGATGCAGATATTTTTGCGAGGGATTGGATGGATATTGCATCGTTGCAGTGAGCTCTGCTCCCAGTTAGCAGGTGCTGAAGCTGACAGCCTGTGCCTTGCTCAGGGAGCAGGAGCTCTGCCAGCTGCAGAATCCTGCCAGCTTCCCAGATCACAGCCTGCAGGGGCTAGAGGGATGGCACAACACAGAAACTCATTTGCAAGTGCCTGAATTTCCACATTTCAGATGCCTGACTGAGGAATCCAGAATTTCTCATCTGATCTTTTCTGAACTGCAGACTGAAGGAACCTTTCCAAACATAAGGGAAACCTTTTAATTGAATTGATCTGATGAAGTAGGGGTGACATCAAATTTTCCAAGAACTCAATAAAAACATGGGGTTTTTTTGTATGCACTTATCTCCTGTCAACTTTGCACGTACACATGTATTTTCCATTGACTTTTCCTTTCTTATGGGCTCTCAACCCCCATATTGCAAGTTGACAGCTCAAAGAACACAGGAAATCCTGTTTGTTTTCTATAGCAAGTACAGACCTATTTGTATTTCTGTATCACTGCAGCGATCACAACTATATTTCAGGAGGAAATCCTGCTGCAGTCTCCGATCTGCCTTCATCCAAAGCTTTGATATCAAACCTGACCTCAGAGAACTGAGCCACCCAAGTGTCTAACCCAGTAACTCTGTTGGAGTAGGATTACTGACTGATGGATATAAGCATGTGAATTTTCAAAGAAGTAGACAGAAATGTGAAGTACAGGGAGAAAACAGTTTGGAAACAGCTATTTTGCAGTGTTTGGGGTCAAAACTTCCCATTCTTACTTTTGCTGAATAGCACTAATTAGCTCCCTTGATGAGGCCTCAGGAGTATCTGGGGAGAAGGAGAGAATGAAGATGTCAAAATCAAATCAGTGCTGGTTCAGCACTGAAGGCAATGCCACATTGCAAGATCTTTTGTCCTTGCAGATGCTGGGAACCCTGACACTGATGCAGCATGGGACTGACTATGGCCAGGGCACATCAAGTTGTACAGACTTCTCATCAGGGGTGAGATTCATCAGCATTCTCATCTTTAAAGCTTTTATAGAACTTTCTTAGGAGTAAAATATGCTGCTTCCTTTCAAGACAAAGACAAGGCTATGCTGCTGGCATCATCACTGGGGTTAGGCAAGACCAGTATCTAGTTTTTTTTTCCATTAGAATCAACCAGTTAAGTTTAGATTTCAGGGTAACTGGTGCATGTATCACAAGCTCCTTGATGTGTGACAGTCTGGTGAGGGCAACTACATGTGTTCTGCCGTCCTAAATAGATGCAAGACATCCCAGGAGGAAAACACATCCAGTTATGGACAGAACTTGCAAGGACTTAGATTTCATGGCTGATTTTTTTCATGGACAGTGTCCTGAGTAATGCCAGCTTCTCCAGTGCTTTTTGTGTAGAAGTGCTTGTCTCACAGTGATCGGAAGAGCTGTAACTACTTGAGCAGAAGTGATCCTGTATCACTTACACTAGCCATATGTGAGCAAGAAGTCACAAATAGGCACAGGACTCAGGTCTGTGGTAATTCCCTGAAGAGAGCACATGGGACCTAGTTTCTCTGCCTTCCTTAAAGCTAGCACTGCAGAGACTGCTTTCAGAGAGGAGAAGGCACTTTCTTCTCCTCGTTTGCTTTAATGATTCTAATCAGTATGGACCCTGCCGAAGAGCAACAGTCAGTTGGTGCCAAATTTGGGCTGTGAGAAATAGACTTCAGTTTGCTTGCAAAGCACCACAGCCTGCCACCTCCTGGCCAACAGATACCTGAGGTTGGATGGTTCAGGCTCCCAGTGACTCTCTTTTCTCTCTTTTAGTAGTGTACCGAGCCTTTCTCAGCCTGCAACAGCCCTTGCAGCAGCTGCTCCCAGGAAAGAGCGTTTTCCTGTGCTGCCAGAGCATTCCTGGGCAGACAGAGCATCTCCCTTCTCAGCCACAGAACACCACATTAGACTTCCTGACAACATTTTAAAATTATCACTGTCTGAAGAGTCTCCTTCTCCAAGCTCTTGACTATTTTAGTCAAGAGTCTGAAACTAAAATCATCCAGCTGATGTCTTTTGTGTCTCTTTCTCTCTGCTGTGCAAGCACCCATCAGAGGCAATAGTTTTAAACTAGAAGAGGGTAGATTTAGTTTGGACATATAAGGAGGAAGCTCTTCGTGATGAGGATGGTGAAATTACTGGAATGGGTTGCCCAAGAGATGTGGTGGAGATCACATCCCTGGAGACATTCAAAGTCAAACTTGATGGTGCCCTGAGTAACCAGATCTAGCTGGAGATGTCCCTGCTCACTGCAGGGGGGTTGGATGATGACCTATGAGGGTTCCCTCTAATCCAATGCATTCTGTGATTCTATGATCATAAGGCTAAAACCTGAGCCATGCTAAAGCAGGTGGTAAGATGCCTGTTGACTTCAGCAGAGCCTGGGCTTTATTTACAATATAAACTTTAGAGCTGTGCAATTTTAACATCCCAATTGCAAGCTCCCACATTGTACTGGTTTAAATTGCTTCACTCTGGGTTTATAGTAGTGCTACAGGAGAGTAAATTATCTCAAGGTTTCCTATACATTGTTGAAAATCAGATGCCAAACTTAATCTGCCTAAACTCCCAAACCAGTGGTGTATCACTCAGCTATAAACTGTGCGCAAAACTTGCAAGCTGCTAAAAGCAGCTTCAGTCAACTATGTGCCCAGGGGCTCAGTGATGGCAACAATGCTATGCTTGCTAGTTTACTGCTGTCTGTGCTTTCCTCATGCATACACAGAATCATAGAATTGTTTTGGGTGAAAAACAATCAGTGATCATCGAGTCCAACAGGCAGCCTAACACCACCGTGGCCATTAAACCACATCCTGAAGTGCCATATCTACTAGTTCCTTGGCTTATATTTTTACCTCACTGTAGAATTCTTTCTTTGTTGTTGTGTTTGTTTTGTTTTGTTTTGTTTTTTTCCTAAAATACATAGAAGGAAATTGAAATGAAAGGCTATTAAAATCACTGCCTAATTTTGTATGAGCAGAAGGTTCTTTGGCAGAGATCAGCAGTGAAACAGGCATTATTGACAGCTTTGTCAGGTTTCCCATATGGACAGTTTGTGCTGATTTCCAGGCAGTTACGAATAATGGAAGTTAAAGATTTCTGTGCTGAAACAAGAAACAGGTGTCTGTCTGATTTTGGAGAGCTTATTATTTATGGTGCTGTTAGTTTTATTCTCCAAGGATCTGGCAGATTGTCTTCCAGTGTAAAAGAGTGGAGGTGAATTTGGGACTAGCAGAAAGGATTGCAAAGTGACTTTCATAAATGTTCACACAACGTAGCCTGAGGAAAGCTGCTAACGTTAGAAAAGATGGAGTAAGACTTTGCATTCAGTGTGTGTTCAGCAAAAAGCCTATTTCATCTGATATTGCTGTCCTACAATCTCATTTTCAACATGCAGTAAAACCAGTTTTTAAGGAAACACCTTGAGTACTGTGTTCAGTTCTGGGCCCCCCAGTTTAGAAGGGACATCGAGATGCTTGAGCGTGCCCAGAGAAGGGCGACGAGGCTGATGAGAGGCCTCGAGCACAAGCCCTACGAGGAAAGGCTGAGAGAGTTGGGATTGTTTAGCCTGGAGAAGAGGAGGCTCAGGGGTGACCTTATTGCTGTCTCCAACTACCTGAGGGGTGGTTGTAGCCGGGAGGAGGTTGCTCTCTTCTCTCAGGTGGCCAGCGCCAGAATGAGAGGGCACAGCCTCAGGCTGCACCGGGGGAAGTTTAGGCTCGAGGTGAGGAGAAAATTCTTCACTGAGAGAGTCATTGGACACTGGAATGGGCTGCCCAGGGAGGTAGTGGAGTCGCCGTCCCTGGGGCTGTTCAAGACAAGGTTGGACGTGGCACTTGGTGCCATGGTCTAGCCTTGAGCTCTGTGGTAAAGAGTTGGACTTGATGATCTGTGAGGTCTCTTCCAACCTTGGTGATACTGTGATACTGTGATACTGTGAAAGGGAAGCTTGCCAACTTGTCTTGATGTCTTTTATATTGTGAAGATGGCTGTGGCAGTAACAATCTGTTTATTAAAATCTCTGACTATGTGTAATTATCAAGCACTGTGTGGTGAATAAAGATGAAGTTGGCCATGAAATAGATGGTCTTTTAGACACTTTGGAATTGCAGTAGCAGTGAAATTCCTTGAAAGCTTCCTAGCCCACATTGTTAATGTACAAACAAAATGGATCTCCCTTAATGACAACAACTGGCAAAATCCCACATGATCAGATCCAACAGGTAGAATCACCACAGTGGTAATTCCTAATTTTTGTGTGTGACAAGGTTTGCATTGTGTGTATTTTGTACACTTGCACTTCTTTTCTAAGGCACTCAATAGGGGCAGGACCAAGAATCTACTGGTAACTGAGCTTTGTTGTGATTATGTTGGGTCTGGTTTATGTCTAATGATAAGCTTCATGTGTTTATATAATTTAGACACCTGAGAAGAAAAATGGGAGTTTGGAGCCTTGAGAAACTGAGATTGGTACAAGAAGGGAGTTTCCCTTTCTTCTGACTCATAGGAAATAATAGGGCTGAGGGTTGAGAGGTTATCTACTTCATCCTCCTAAATCACTGTTAGCCCAGTGCTTTTTGTGCAGTTGCTGTGGAATTGGGAGCAATTGAAGAGCATTTGCATGCTAGAGGTTGCTATCCTGCCCACTCCTCAGTGCTCTTTTTTCAGACTGCTGCAGAAGTCTCTCCTAGACCAGCACTCTTAACCTTTTCTTCTTCTTCCTTCTCTGTAAGGTTTACGAGAGAAGGAAAAAAAAAACAAACCAAATCTCCAGAAGCACCTGCTGTTCTTGAAAACAAGAGTCCACTGTGGACCTTTTCAGTGAAAACAGATGCAAAAGCTTGGAATTCTGCACCTTCATTCAGAATGGTGCATTCATGGAATGTCTCAACTTGTTGGTCTAGCTAGAGACTTCTGAAGTTAGCTTTTTTTTCTACAAGAATGGAAACTTTTATTTTCCTTGGTTATATGAGATGCTGGAATGTGTCCAGAGAAGGGCGACAAAGCTGGTGAGAGGCCTGGAATACAAAGCCTATGAGGAGAGGCTGAGGGAGCTGGGGTTGTTTAGCCTGGAGAAGAGGAGGCTCAGGGCTGACCTCATTGCCATCTATAATTCCCTGAAGGGAGGTTGTAGCCAGGTGGGGGTTGGTCTCTTTTCCCAGGCAACCAGCAAGAGAACAAAGGGACACAGTCTCAAGTTGTGCCAGGGGAAGTCTAGGCTGGATGTTAGGAGGAAGTTCTTGCCAGAGAAAGTGATTGGCATTGGAATGGGCTGTCCAGGGAGGTGGTGGAATCACTGTCCCTGGAGGTGTTCAAGAAAAGCCTGGATGAGGCACTTAGTGCCATGGTCTAGTTGACTGGATAGGGTTGGGTGCTAGGTTGGACTGGATGATCTTGGAGGTCTCTTCCAACCTGGTTGATTCTATATGATTCTATGATAAGCACTCAGTGAAGCTCAGGCTCAGACCTTTCAGTGGGCAATCGTAACAGAAGAGTCCAATTCCAAGGGGTCCAAGTATGTTGCATCTGCAGGTTGTTGGGAATATTCTCTCAGAAAGAAAAGCTTGAAATATTCATGTTTGCTGCAGATCTTCAGAAGGATGTAATGCAGATTAGGTATCATCAAATATGATGAGACATTCTACACTTCTATCTGGCTAGAGGCACTTTGAGGTGGTTTTTTTTTCTCCTTCTAACAAAAGTGTTGAAGATCATGAAACTGAGAAAAACCTTGTCGTGTTTGCCAGGTTGCTGTTTCTCTTCTAGACCTAATTACAATTATATTGACTCAGCTGATATAATTAAGACTCTGGAATTACCTCCAAGCTGTGATAGTGCTCACAAATAATCTCATGTAGGAGTTATGTGTCTTACAAATGTATGACACCTTTGGCAGTGCTTCAACCAGTGCTATTAATGATTTATTTTGAATGGGGAATTCTAGAAGATTCTATGAAATCTAAGACTAGGAGTAGTAAATAACAGCAGTATTATCTTTTATACCCACGTTCCTTGCAAACCTTGTCCTGGAGTGTTTCATTCCATTAAGTTTTGGTAACAACCCGCTGAAGTGGGTGAAAGATCTTTTTCCTTGACAAGTGAAGAATGTGGTACAGTTGTCTTTGGACTACTCTGATTTTATATCTTTTCACTGTGCTTAACCTTCTTGGTGTCACCTCCTGAGGCTTAACCAGAATTCTCTGCTGGTCATAAAAGTTATGGCTTCTGCTAGGATCCCCAGGGATGAATTTGGCTGGTAATCTCAGAGTGTTCTCTGAAACATGTGACTTTCCAAACTGACTGTGATTGTTGTAATAATCTTATTCAAATATACAAAAGCCTACTTGCCAGACTCTTAGATCCCCAATGTTAATCCACTGGTTACTGCCAGAGTTCAAAACTCAAATATCCTGATAAGCTGTGCCTGACCGATGTTTATAGAGAGAAGTAGCGAACCTTTATGGTGCCAGCATCTTTTCCTCTTCCTCACAATTACAAGCAGCTTAGAATAGTGAAGTGTATTTTGGAAGTCATTAAAGATCCAGAGCATCAACCAACCTAGCTTTCCATTTAAAAATCATGTTCCTTTAAAAGAGTGCCCTTTGCAAATCTGTTGAACCAAATCCACCAGCCTCATGCTTCTGCACCACAATGTTTCCTGGATGTTAGGATTTTTTTTTTCCCCATCAAGAGTGATCAAACACTGGAATAGGCTGCCTGGGGAGGTGGTGGAGTCACCAAGCCTGGATGTGTTTAGAGGTCATTTGGATATGGTGTTTGAGGATATGGTTTAGGTTGGACTCGGTGGTCCTGAGGGTCTTTTCCAACCTGAATGTTTCTGTGATTTCATATGAGTGTCTTTTCGTTTGCCACATCAATAGCAACCACCCAATGTATAATCCTAAATGGTTATGGGGTACTTCTCCCTTCATGAGACCAAGCTTTACTTGCAAAGAGCTGGAATGAAATTCTTACCCACTAAGTACTCTATTTTAAATAACTACATTTTCATTCTGCCTAAGATTAACTTCTCAAGTGTATCATCTTTGGGACAGATAAAACTTTGATGTCAAAGCAGCAAGTCATGAATCTCTCTTGCAGTCAATGTGCATTTCCAGAACTCTTCGTGTTTTCCTTAATTTCTGTCAGTGCTTCAAACTAGCACAGTATGCATTCTACATTTAATACATTTAATGTGTGCTCTTCCCCTCCCCCCTCCCTTCCCTAAAACTTTGTACATCTTTGTCTGATGGTGGTAATTTTCCTGATGCTTTTGTTTGTCATGTTTTCCTCCACTCTTTGTTTCTTTGAGTAAATGAATTCTCAAGCTTTTAATTAATTCTCCTAGCACTAGCATTAGAGTTGGCATAACCTTTAAGATTGTAGAGTTTGGGTTGATTTAACTGGCTAAGTGACACCTTCCTCACACCTCCTGAATTCCTTTCCTGACTGTAACCCCCCATTTGTTTTGTCTGGATGACAGAGTTCTCTCATCTGCAATCCTTGAAATTGTTTTAGAAGATATTTTCCCTTCTTATCACTCTCTTCTTTCTTTCAAAATAAAATGTATTAATTAGTTTTAAAATCAGAAGTTTAAGGATCTCTGTGTAGTCTCATCCTTATCTCACAGTTTTTACACTGAGGCTGTCCTCAATTAGGCTGTGACAGCTATTTATATCACTCCTGAAGGTTCATTTCCAATTATAAATCTGTACAAAAGGGCGAGTCTGAATTTACATGGAACATACTTCAGCAGCTCTCATAATATAAAAGACTGAAACGTGATTAAAGAAACTAAGAGAGACTTGAGAAGGCAATTTAAGGTTCTGCTGAAGTCATTTAAGTTACTGTAGCTCTATTGAAGTTATGAAATCAGAATTTGATGGCAGAATAGTTGAACTCAATGATTTAAAAGGTCTTTTCCAACCACAATTATTTCATGATTCTATGATAACAGAGATTTTACATTAAATTTGGAACCCTAACTATTGGGCTGTGGATTTCTTTTCTATAATATGGAATAAAAATAAGAAGAGATTTATAAAGATCATTGCACCTAGTTTACAGAATTGGTTTTGTTCACACATGCATATATAAATCTTAAGATTTGGCTTGGGAATGGATTTTGTCCAGCTACCGAAGATGGGAGAACCCTCTACCTGTCTCTCTTCTTCCATTTGAGTAACCAGCAACCTCAGATGACCTTCATATGGTCATTGATTTTATCTTGAATCATTTATTTTTAATTGGAAGACTTGTTTTTAAATACAGTATAAATGAAAGGCATGATAGATTTAATGTAGTAATCATCCAAATCAAAGGTAGATGCAATCAATAGATTGGACATAAGTGGAAACAGGGCACATACACAAATATGAACAGAAGGCAGTAAACTGATCCTCAGTAGATTGGACACAAGTGAAAACAGGGCAAATACACAAATGTGAATAGAGGGCAATAAACTGATCCTCAAATTTCATTCTTGTTATGTGTAAAGTATTTTTATGGTATCCATTCTGTGGCTTTTATAACTTAACACATTTACATGTTGGAGTGCTTCCCCAAAATGGATCTACACAGCAGTATTTTCTCTTCATCAATAATCTGAATATTGCCCTTAGGTGTTCAAACTCTATCATTCATCTATATGATTAAGCCACAACTGCTTTTGTCTTGCTGTTTTAAAGGTGTGCAATGTGTATGTATTCTTCAGTCAGATTCTGATAGGGGGCTAGGGGTGAGGACTGATTTCAGGATATCTATAGCAAGTTAGAAACATCTATTGCACTGAGTTCTGCAGAGAATTTTAGCCAGACTGCTGTTTATTTCTGGATCTTGCCATCACTCGGGCACTATCTAGATCTGTTTTGCTCAGCTATCAAGACTGGGGTGACAGTGAAACATCAATGAACAAAATGCACCTCCAGCATTAACACCCAACTGCAACAATACCCTTTAAACACTGCAGAGTCTTCCCTCTCTACACAGTACTCCACTGAATTGCTGCTTTTTGTGTGAGTTTCTGCAAGGGTCAGGATTATTTTCTCAAATACTTTTCACAAAGTCATAGCATCTCTCTCCTGCTAAATAGGACCATGCCTGGGTTAGCATTGGTACTGAAGATAACTGTTGCCTGCTAATGAGACACCACAAATTCATGTAGAGCTCTTCAAACAGCAGAAACACCTGGGAGTTCAGGCTTGTTCATAGTTCTCCCAGAAATATTTTACTTTCTTGAGGGATATAGTCATGATTTGTATCTTTATAGCTATCCTGAAGTGATGGACTTTATGTGGACAATATGGTTCTACGAATGGCAGGACACCAGCAGCTGTACTCAACACTCCTGCTTTTTATACTCTGAGTCAATGTGTCTTGGACAGTGTGTTTTGATCTGTGGGATCAAAAAGGAGAAGTCTGGGATCCATACATTGGACTCTAATATCCACCTTAGAGTGACTGTTGTATTGTCAGCAGTTAAAAACGGCTTTTCTCCTGAGTTCTGTAAACATTTAGAAAGAACAGCACTGCAAAAGGAGATGTATCTGCAAAGGTCAAAGGAATACTGCTTCAGAGTTTGTGTAGAAAATGACACTCAGTTTCCTGAAAACTGGTGAAGTGTCCACAGTCTAAACTTGAAGTCTCAGAATAGATTCATACAGATGGAGAATATGATGCTAATGGAATTTATTGGAAGACACTAAAAAATAAATCCTTGTGATTTATCTCAAATATTCTGATCATAAATGTCTATTCTGAAGGCACTACTCATGTATTTTCCCTTTCTGAAGATCTACACTTGTTTTGACTTAGTGCAGTTGACTAGACCAACAAATTCTGAGTCCTCTTGCAAGCTTTTCATGACTTTTCATCCATTTTCTAGTTTATAAATCAAACAGTAAACTTTCATTAATAGCTGTCAACATTTCTTTTCTGATTCTGACATCAAAACAAAGCAATTCCTCTATTAGTTTACCCTCCACCCTCTGTTTTCCTGCCATCAAATAGCACCATAAAGCTTGAGGAAAAGAAAACCAGAGCAGGTGATTATTATGTTGTTCTTTCCATTATTCTTGTTTCATGTCCTTAGCTTGAAAAACAGAAAGGATTATGAGACTGAGAGGATCTGAGAAGAAAAGCTCTCTTTTTTTGCTTGGTGAAGAAAAGAGAAGCAGATGAGATGTGATCCAGCCCAGTGTTAGCAGTTTCAATTCAGCAGCACCCTTTAGCTTGGAAGCCACAACTTTCACTTTGTGTTTGCACCTGCAATTGATACACAACTCCTGTAGGGTCCTGTCTTGAGAAAATAAATTCTCCTCTATTCCTCTAATGGTGCCTTCATTTTTTTCCCCCTTTCTTTCGGGCTCAGTTTATTTACAGCTTTCTGAGCATTGAATCTCTAGTACGTGAATGACCTCAGGCAGTCCAATCTACTAGGAAGGATACTTCCAGTTATTTGTTGTCTCTAAAATGGCAAATATGCAAAAGCAGATAGTGAAAAATATAACTGCATAACAAAGTTACATAATTGTGTTTATCATGAAGATTGCCACTTCCAACCTAGTATCTTGAGGCATAGCTCTTTTTCTTTCAATAACACTTGTTTGCTAAAACAGAAGGTCCCAGGTAGATACAATTCTTATAACCTCATACAATAACTACATCATTACAATATCACAATCATTTTGTCTGTGCAGCATTGGGGCAGGATTTCAACCTGCTTCTTTTAGCCACCTGTGTTTCCCTCATTGTGAGTAGCTGTGCTCATGGGAGCTGCTACTACACTTTGAGTGGTTGCATTTTATTGATAGTTGAGGGGTTTGTTTTTCATTAACCACTGGGTCTACCTATAGATGTCTTCTACTAAGCAAAAGGTCAGACTTTACAAAGTATGTTACAAATATGAGCTGTGTGGCTGTTAGCTGTTACTTACTCTGTGGTTTCAGTAGTACGTGTATAGCGTAATCACTCCTTTGGATCTAGCCATCTGTCTGGAGCAGGCACAAACCCAGGAATTCTAAGGCAGGTGGGGTCTCACCAGAGCAGACCTGCTTGCCTATGTTGCTTTTGGTGAAGCCCAGAATGTGGTTGGCTTTCTGAGCTGTGAAAATATGTTGCTAGCTAATGTCTATATTTTTACCCACCAGTACCCTCATGTCCTTCTCCACAGAGCTGATCTCAACCTCTATGTCCCCCAACCTGTGTTGATACCAAGGATTGTCCTAAGTACATTTGACAAGGATAATGTTCTGGACTGTCTTTGGAATTTACATTTAAATTGTCTTTTTATTATTAAGAGGGCTCAGTAAGGTGGACAGAAGTAACAAAGGAGCAGAAAGCTGAAGGAAAAGAGAGTAAAGGCTGAAAGAGAGAGGAGAGACAAGTGATTTAGGGAGCAGCAAGAGGAGGGAAGGAGGCCTCCAGCAATTCAGCTGACTGTACAGCAGCTTGAGAAAACATGTTCAAGCTGCAAAAGGCAGCCTGCTTTTGGCATCATCACTGGCCTTTAAAGACACCAGGGAGAAAGCAGAAAAGCTGTTCTGCATCATCTATTACTGCACTGCTTCATACCTGCTGCTGGGGACAGCCCAGCTGGCAGTCGCAGCTGCCTTGGTGGCACAGGCGATGCTGTTTTTATGGCTCTGCCCCTCGAGAGTGGCAAAAGGAGCTGTGCCACAACAACTGCACAGCCATGGGTGCAAAGTTACTTTCTCCTGAGTTTCACTAAACTCATGCAGGTGGGTTTGGTGGTTGGGGGTTTATTTCTAAAGCATACAGTAAAAATAGGTCATTGCAGGAAACAAGCTATTATGTCAACTCTTGAAACATTATTTTTGGATACCAAAAATCTTGAGTTTTCAAAAAGCAGCTGAGAAAGGAGCTGGTGCTGCAGTATGATCAACTTTGTCATCACCAGAGCTTCCTTTTTTATCAACATCTTTGATAATCTTGTTTACAAAGTAGTAGTAAAAGTTAGTTCAGTGTATGGTTTGAATTTTCAGCACTGTCAAAACAGCACTTTTTTTAGCAGACTTGCAACTACTTTTTCAAATGTTAGCATCAAAGATTCAAGGCAAGTGCCAGAAAGCAGATAATCAAAACACATATCAGGGTCTTTTGTAGACTCTGCAAAGGCACACACAGTCAGATGCTGGTGGATGTGAAGGGGACCAGAGCAGCTCCTGCTGAGATGTTCCTCAAGCAGATCAGCCAGTTCTCCCCACACACACCCTGTCCTGCTTGCTATGGGACACTGGCTGTCTCTTATCAAGTGCTTCCAGTGCCCCACAGTATCAGACTGTTAGAGATGTAACTGCTACATCTGGAGTTTTGGAGGGAGCCAGGACAGGCAGGCAGACTTCACTTACAGCACTTTCATTTAGGTGCATTATCACCTCTTATCTCTAAGCCTTTCTGCCTTATCTGCTGCCAAATAAAAAAGGGAGACCAGGAATTCTAGGTAAGGTTTACAGGCAGGCTGTAGGATAAAATCTAAAGAAATTCAGGCAGAAAAGGCTAGAGACAGCATATTACTAGATCCTTTTTCATTAATATGCTTTACTGGAGAAAACAGCTTATTTTAGGTCATTTCATCTTTTCTCTATCCCTTGGACTGCAATTGTAAGCAGGCAGTGGTAACTGTAAATGCTATCCTCCTCCTTCCACCAAGTTATCAGAAAGGCAACATGGAAGTATTCAAAAGATGGCAAAATCTGGTGCTAGGGGATGTGTTTTAGCATCAGACTTGGTATGAGTTAGATAATGATTGCATTTGATGATGTTAAAGATGTTTCCCAACTGGAAGGATTCTACGATTCTATGTCTGTCAGATGAGTTCAGACAAAGAAATTACTATGACAATTGGGAAATGTTTAGTGAGGTTGCAGAACTTGGAATGGCAATGCTCTCACAGGTCCCTCAGCACTACCCTACTGCTTCACTCAAAGAAATGTGTACATTTTAGTCTGATGCTTATCATGCCTGGTTATTTTACTAGATGGCCTTTGCTACCTGTCTATGCCCACTTTTAGCAGGAAAGCAGTACCTTTCTGTGTTGAGTTAGGTTTTCAAGTGAAAGGCAATCTGGTCAGAAGTTTCAGCAATCTGAAAGAGCAGTAGGTTAGTTAGTAGTCATGAGATGCTGCTGTGAAGAAATGTAATCCCCACAGCTGAAATATTCAAGACACAGCCCTGCAGTTTGGATCAGAAAATGATCTTACACAGCAGCACGATTTTGGTTGCAGAGGAGGGCTGTGGTTCTCTCTTAGCAGAGATGCAAGCAAGAAGGAGGAAACAAAGCCAAGTATTTGACCACATTGTTTTTACTCCATTGCTTTTTTAATAGGTCTCCATAGATCTGATATAATACGGGTGCTGGAATCACCCACGCTTTCAACCACTCCTATAAACCTGGTCAAGGAAACAGAATAGACCAGATGTAACTCTTCATGCCTTTTGCACTTAGCTGTCTGATGGTAAATAGTTTGCCACCTATTGTTATCTGATTGTATAAAACAAGCTTGATAGTACTGCTAGGCACTGATTTAAAGCTGAGATAGTCAAGGTCACAAATCCACCTCTTACTCATGTGGTCTGTCAAGCCTTGAGGCATATTTATGGGAAAGTGTGGGATGAAGTTTGTGCTTTTCCAGTGAGTCTCAGACTGTTGGTCAAGGAGCTTTGAACACAAAATTAATTTGATTTGATTTTTAATCCCATTCATTTCTGCCACTGCAGAAGTGCTTGTTTCTGTGATATGCTTTTGAAACCAGCAGTCCTACCAAGGGGAAGACATGAGGTGCTTGTGTTTGTTTGAGGCCATTGACCTTACAGGCTCCCTGTCACTCACTCCAAAAGAAGTGTGTAAGGAATTAACTGCTTCAAATTTCCATCATACTTTGCAGGCTTCTTTTCTTTTTGGTGTGTAATGAAACCTTAAAGTTGCTTAGCCACAAATATTCTTTATGTCTTAGATAAAGCAAACACACCTCCTTACTGATTATGGATAAAATGTGATGATAAGCATCTCTAGAGGGTGTTTTCTAAAGAAGGAGAAGATTCATAGCCAACTTTTAAATGGACTGAGCTTGCTGAGTCAGACCAGCTTTGATGCCAAGTTCTGTAATGAAAGCAGGAGATACTATCATTCCTAAATTACTACTACTTTATTCCTTTAATTGGCAGTACCACGCACATGGGTGAAATCCACTTCCCCACTGGGAATAAATAAGTGTCAGGACAAGGTTTTGTCAGGACAGTGAAGCAGGAGCCATGGCAGCGAAAGGGCTCTTTACATACTTGAAACAAGATGTAAATCCCCAACAGACCCAAAGCAAAGAACATACTTCCTCATACTGTAGAGCATGTTCACTCTGGGAAAAGTAGAAATGTGTCATTGATTTAACTTCAGCTGAAACTATTTAACTAACCAGCAGTTAGTAGTTAATTACATCACACTTAAATCACTGTAGGAGGCATTGGAATGAAACAGCATTTAGATGTATCTAGTATACAGTGACTTAACAATATCCTGCAGCTCTATACAGTATCCAGTCATATATTGGGGTCTTTTTAATTTCAGTGTGCAACTTGAGTGGAGAAAAATGGGCAACAAATCCAGCAATGTCATTTCCCTTTCATTACTCCATATTTTCATATATTTTTTTGCTTCAGGTAGTGTTCTGTTCTGTCTCAAACGTACAAGAAAGTATTTGGATCAGCTCCAAAATGCCTGGCTGTAATTAGCACCATTTATTTGTGATCACTCAGGGATAATCAGAACTAGCATGCTCAGGGAAAGCTATGGGCACTGTTCTGCAAGAGTAGTGAATTTAGTTCCAGCCTCACTTCTGACTCTTAAATTCATCTGTCTACTTTAACTGTGAAAAAACCCTCATTTTGTATATAGGGTGACACTCACTTTTTTTTTTTTTTTTTTTTTTTTCTCTAGAAATGGGAATGTATCAGGGCTAACAAGGTGAAAAAATCAGCTTTTTGTTTAGGAAATTGCTGTACAAAGGTGTAAAGCGCTGTGCATATAAATTTCTAAATAGCTCCTAAAGCATGCTTGCAAGATACTATCTCAAGAGCAGCTAAGAAGGGGGTAAGATCTCCCTTTACATGCTGCTCTTGGCAAGACGCAAACAGGTCTTCCTGACTCATCTTCTTTGCTCCACTGGAAAGGTAGAAGTCCTTGGTAGATCCAAAGCATTGCTCTCCCTTTGCCTACATGGCTCCAAAGACAGCTGCAGTTTGGTGGTATCTGCAGGCTTCTGCCCAGACCACAGTCCTCTCTGCCTGCATATGTACAGGACAAGCATTGTGTTGTGTAACTGGCACCATGTGTAACTGGCACCGTGGTTTTCTCATACAGTGTCTGCCAAGGCAAAATCCCTGCTCATGCAGAGACTAAAACTAACTCGGGGGTCTCTGTGCCCCTTAGACTGCATAAACTGCTTGCTGAAAATGAAATATGTAGCTTGTATGGACACAGGCATTTATGACAGCTGATGAAACTGTTTAGAAACTGGGAGTGCTTGGAATTCAAGCACACAGGTTATTTCAGTTATATTCCTTAATGAAATGAGGTTATCTCCTTTTAATTTGGACAGCATTCTCTCCTTATCAAACACCAGGTATGCCAGGGTAGCCTAAGAGCAAGTCCCAGGCCCTTCCCTTATTGCTCAGAGTCCTTCTCGTGACTGCAGGCAGTATTTCAGCCTGAGCTGAAGTGCAGGTTTTAGTGTAATAAACCAAATCATTTTGGAAGATGGCTGGCAGAAGTTCATAGCTTATGCATCCAAGGGCACTGAGCAGATCTGGGCAGTCTGGAAATCCTGCCAGTATCCACTTGCCTGCTCTCTGGAGAGCAGACTTCTGCTCCACTCTTTTGGATGCTACGGAGCTCTGCTGCAATGCTGTGCTTCTCTTTAAAGCCTCTCCGTGGTGTATGTGCGCAACATCACTTGCATAAGCAGTGCCCAACTGACCAGCAGACAGACTCTACAGAAGCAAGAAGATAAGGTCAAGATTTGTGTTTCTGATTTGTGGGTAGACACTGTTTCCAGTTCTGCATAATCAGATTCTCTGTGCAGCAGCTACTTTCCTAAGGCACAATGTAATTGATGAGCAGAAAATTGCTTATGTCCTTATTCTCAAAGTTCTACAAAGGTAAGTAACAATTCTCAGCATCCTTCTTCTACAGAGGCAGCACTGAAACATGAATTGTTAATCAGAGAGGTTCTCCATCTACCCCTAACAGGCCCTGCAGGGTAGTGGTGTCTCCAGCTGGCTCAGGAGGGCTTACTTTGTGACAGTGTGGATCACAGCTCTGTGTTGTACCCACAACGGAGTGCAGAATTTGCTGTACAATGGATTGGAGAAGCTGAGTGAGTGGCAGAGTGCTTACTTGAACACTGAGGTTTATGCTGCAGTGCTAAAACTCCAATGGCAGTAGCTAACCCAAAGAGTTTCTAACTGAAATAGATCTGCTTGCTTCTGCTGTTGTGGCTGTGGTGTCTGCCCCCGTGGCAGGCACAGGATTAAAACCTAGCTCATCTAAGTCACTGTCAGCAAGCTAATCACTGAGCTGTGCAACTTTCACTGCTGGAAGTGCTACTGATGCTACACTTCAACCTTCACTTCTTCTTGATGTGGAAACAGGAGTGTATACAGTATCACAGTATCACCAAGGTTGGAAGAGACCTCACAGATCACAGGACTGCACTGGATGGAGTTGTGTTTGGTTTCAGAGAACTAGACACTGATAAGCATTTCCAGGTCATCCCAGTCCCACTTTGAATTTGCACTTGTCATGCCAGACTGACACAAGCCTCTCACTCTTGCATTCAGTGGTCCCCTCAGGTCTAGAGAATCCCAATTTCTTCTCTTTTCCCATCTCATTTTTGCTTCTGCTGCAAGTCAAGACCATCAGCCTGTGTATGAGGGTGTGTGTGAGTGTCCAGTAGTGCAAATGATGCTTGTAACTCCATGCTTGTGTCACAGGGTATATTTCATGGATAAAACAAACAAGCTTTTAACTAAATGACAGATCAAAACTGTGGTAGACAGTTATGGTTTTTTCTAGCTCAATAAAGTGCCCTGTCTTGGTACAAAATCAGGACATACCTCATTCGGATATTTGGCCAACCAGGTCATTTCACCTTTAATTTCTGACCCAGACACAGCTCTTCTCATTCCTTTTCCTTTCCCAAGCCAGGTTTCAGTTAGTGCACTTGGGCAGAGACTTAGACTTAACACAAAACCATTTAGCTCAGTGTGGAAACCACAGGGGATTGTTGGGCAATCAGGACTGTTAAATAGTCCATGGGAACTAGTGCAGAAGGAAGGACTGAAGAGTAAATGAAGAGTTTGCATGCTTCATGTCCACACAGGCATACATAAGCCTGTTCCCAGCTGCAGTAACTGCAGTTGTTCCCGCTGAAACCATCTGGTTTTACAGTTGATAAGAGCTGTTTGTGCAGTGACAGATAGCTGAAATGTTTGGGTAATTTTTGTTTTTCTTATTTTTAGAGTACTGCTCATTTTGTGAAAGCAATGCAAGGCTGGTTTAAAACACTCAAGCTCTGTGGAAAAAAAAATCTTAATTACATAATCAATTTCTTGCTAGTGTGTTTGGTTTTTTAGCTTGAAGGAGAGAAGACTAAAGGGGGATCTTACCAATGTTTATAAATGCTTAAAGGGTGGGTGTCAGGAGCATGAGGCCAGTCTTTTTCCAGTGGTTCCCAGTGACAGGGCAAGAGGTTATGGGCACAAGCTTGAACACAGGAAGTTCCATCTAAACATGAGGAAGAACTTCTTTACTTTGAAGATGGTAGAGCACTGGAGCAGGCTACCCAGAGGGGTACCCAGGAGTCTTCTCTGGAGTCATTCAAAGCCCTTCTGGATGTGTTTCTGTGTGATTTGTTCTGAGTGATCCTGCTCTACTAGGGGAAGCTGGACTCAATAGTCTTCAGAGGTCTCTTCCAACCCCTATCATTCTTTTTTGAGCTGCTTGGCTAATAAGCTTCTTCTTGAGAGTGTAGTGTCTAATGCAGTCCTTGGATGTTTAGGCAGAGGTAGCTCAAACAGAAATGAAGTGATAGTATTTAGTTTGGCACTGGAAAGAGCACTAACGAAATACATTATGTCCAGTTCTGCCATTACGCCGCAATTCAAGAGGAATATTGGCAACAGGAGAGAGAGAAGCTTTGAGAGAGAAGAGTTATGAGAACAATTAGAAGTTGGAAAATATTTATCATGGGCTGAAAATCCTGGATCTGGGAGCTAGCATCTATTTCATAAAAAGAAAGTTAAAGGGTGACTTATTGGCAATCCATAAGAGCTTACAGAGAGGAAAGCCTTGGTGATGGCTCTCTGCAGTGTTGAAGCCAGAAAAATGGGAGGATTTAGCAGGGAAGGGCTCGTTGAAATCATAGAATCATAGAATGGTTTAGGTTGGAAGGGACCTCAAGGATCAGCCAGCTCCAACCCCCCACCATAGGCAGGGACACCTCCCACTAGAGCAGGTTGCCAAGGCCTCATCCAGCCTGGCCTTAAATGCCCCCAGGGAGGAAGCTTCCTCCAGGAAGGAAATCTATGGTAGCAATTTGTAAACCTTTTTGTTTTTCTGACAGCTGTATTTAAATGAGTTAACATGGAGGAGCGCTGCTCAGGAGTCATCCCCATCAGCCCTGGGAGCTGTGAATCTGAGAAAACCACCAAGAATATCTCAAGCAACATGTGAGTTAAAGTTGCATGATCACTCACACACTCACAAATGTGAGCATAGGGTCAGGGTCTAAGGTAAAATCAACTCTTTACATTGCTTTGAATGTTGACAAAGTTGTTCTAGACTGCTCACAGGTATATAGAAAACAGGCACATTGCAGCCCACTGTCTGCCATGAAAGATACAAGAAAGGGTTAGTGTTTGGGTCTAACATGAAAAAAGGCATCCAATACTGGAAGTGGAAAGGGATGGTTGGGCAAACAGTATGAGTAAGACATAAAGCAGTAGAGAAGCCAAGTAACCTCCTGTCTCAGACTTCCATGCAAGGAAGTCTGAGGGGAACAGAGTTTCACACAAACACATGAAGGTGAAATGAATCCTAAAAAGGAAAAGGCATGGGGTAGGGATTTGTGCTAGACTCGCTTTTTTTGCAGGTGTCCTCATTAATGTGAGAGTTAAGAGAAACTGCAGATGATGTGAAAATATAAGTAGCTGCCCTGGAGGAGATATCAGAGACAAAAAGAGCTGTGAAAGATAACAACACAGGCATGAAATATTGGTGTAAGATTTGGGGTGAAAGTATGTAAATTAACTCATTAAGGCAGAAGGAAAGGTAGAAATAATTCAGAGGCAGGGAAAGTCTTACAGAGCAGCTATGCTGAAAGATAAGAAATATGCAATGACTGGAGCATGGAGCCAGTGAAATGAGTTTGCAGTCTGATGTGGTGGCATGAAAGATGGCATTAGTTCTGGATTTCAGATGTGAAAACATGAGAGTGGAGTCTGGAATGGTCTGCTGCCACTTCCCAGGCACGTCATCAGGTGAAGTTGCCTGGCTAAGCTTCAGTTTTCCTGGGAGCAGAAATGCCCCTCTGGAAGTGGTAATATCCACAATGCAACACAATTTTGGAGCCATTGAAATGAGGACAAGCAGGACCCAGACTGTGGGTCAAAGTTCATTAGAATCAGAATTTAGTCAGGGGGATTTTGATATTTGACTGGCTTTAGCCTAACTTCCCTTTGAACATAGGAAAGTGATGTGGATTGGATGGAGAGATGTTGCTGGAATTTATGGGCTGAAACTGTGAGGAGAAAAAAGAGGTGGAAACTGATCTGGAAATCTGGGCCTTTCTTGGTTGTGAGACAGGGGATTTCCCTAGGAAGCTTCTAATGACATTTTCACCAGCTTAGACACAGCACTATCAAAACTGCACCATAAAGAAAAAAAGGCAAGGATGGGCTTTTTTTAATCTTTAACTTGCAATGTCTTTATAAAAGCACTTTGTCAGCTCTTCACTAACTACTGTGTGCTTAGCTCTGATCAGTCCTGTCAGACTACAGTTTGGGAAGTTAGATTTAGCTATAAATTCATGTCTGAGTCTTTCTGAAATCTAAAAATAGAATAATTGAGAATGTATGGGCTGAATTATGGATCAAATGTGTCACTGCAGGAGCCAAGGACAGAATGTGTGGTATTAAACTGATGTCAAAGAAAAATTCTCTACTTGAATATGCACAGAGGTCTGTCAAGACATCAATTAATCCTCACAGGATGTCAATGGATCATTACTTACACCTCAAATTTTCAGACAGAAAAGAAAGTGTAAAGAATCTCCTCATCTTACAACTGGAATCAGAAGAGGAATTTTGTCTGTTGCCCCATGCTGAAGTCTCCAGCCCATACTGCCACCTAATGCCTGTCTAATATATGTTAAAAAACGCAGCAAGGGCTTTGAAAAACGAGGTAGAGGTTTTCAAGCTCTCCACAATGTTTACTATGTTAAGAAACACAACCAACCAACCAAAAACTTTAAAAAATCCACACATAAACTTATTTCAGGAAGGGGAAATCAGGAGAATATCTGATATGCTGTGGATGTTAATTGTGTGGAGAAGCATTGTTTCCTCCTATAAGAAGCTGTAGACACCCTACTGTGCTGGTTTGGTACAGATGTGACCCTTAGCAGCACACTGCACAGCCCAAGTTTTTGCTCACCTTTTTAAGCATCACTGCCGATTGGGATAAGCAGTGACTGGGACGAGATTCCTTACCCCTTAGGGGGTTTCAGGATCGATATTCCCTGCCATTGCTGAGGCAATCACAGAATCATAGAATTATTAAGTTTGGAAAATACCTCTAAGATCATTGAGTCCAACTGTCAGCCCAAGACCACCACATCCACTAAATCATGTCCCAAAGTGCTATGTCTTCACATTTTGTGAACACCTCCATTGATGGTGCAGCCTGTTCCAATGCTTGACCACTCTGGTAGGAAAGAAATTTTCCTAAAATCCAACCTAAACCTCCTCTGGTGCAACTTGAGGCCATTTCCTCTTGTCTTATCACTAGTTACTTTGGAGGAGAGACCAATATCCACCTCCCTGCAACCTCCTTTCAGGAGATTGTAGAGAGTGAGAAGATCTCCCTTTGGGCTTCTTTTCTCCAGACCAAACAAGTCCAATTCTTCAGCTGCTCCTCACCAGACCTGTTCTCCAAAATCTTCACCAGCTTCATTGCCTTCTCTCGACTCACTCCAGCACCTCAGTGTCTTTGTTGTAGTGAGAGGATGGGCGAATGAGCTCCTCCTTTCTGGCAGAGAGGGAAACTAGGCCAGACTGTGAGCTGCCAAGTCTTCACAGAGACCTCAGGAGCCCAGGAACCCCAAGCCGTCATCTGCAATTACAGCAGCAGCTTTGCCCTACATACCGATGAGACCACAAACTTGTAATGGGACCACAGTGCCAAATTACTGCTCCCTCTACAGCAGCAACTTCCATCGTATCATCAGTCACAATTTCATCAGTTTTCAGATCTGCCACAAGCAGTTACAGGATCTATTATTCACAAAGTCAGCTGCAGCACAGTGATACTCATGACTACACAGGTCTCTCTGCTGCCCCTGGATTGTTTGCAGCCCATGGAGCAGATGGAGGTGTCCACACTGGTGCTTGAATAGTAGCAGAGAGTTCACACAGTCATCAACTGGATACCTGCAAGATGCAAGTGTCCGTGAAATAAGAGGAAATGGGCTCAAGTTGTCCTGAGGGAAGGTTCAGGCTGGAGGTTCAGGCTGGATAGTAGGAAGAATTCCTTCACAGAANCTCCTTGAAGCCTTCTCTTCTCCAGGCTGCAGAGCCCCAACTCTTTCAGCCTGTCCTCATAGCAGAGCTGCTCCAGCCCTCTGATCATCTTCATGGCTCTCCTCTGGACTTGCTCCAGCAGTTCCATGTCCTTGTGTTGGGGGCTCCAGAACTGCACACAGTACTCCAGGTGGGGTCTGAGGAGAGCAGAGTAAAGGGGGAGAATCACCTCCTTTGCCCTGCTGGCCACAAGGGTTGTCAAGCCCTTTCTGCTGCACAGGGAGGTGGTGGAGTCACCATCCCTGGAGGTGTTTAAAAGATGCGTGATTGTGGTGCTGAGGGACATGGTTTAGTGATAGAAGCTTAGCAGTAGTGGTGGGAGCTCTAGGCAAGTGGAAGGACTTGATGATCTTAAAGGTCTCTTCCAACCTCAACAGTTCTAAGACTCTAAGATGTGACATACTTGTTGCACTGAGTTAACACTGCAGTTCCCTCTCATGACATCCCCACCCTGTAGAGCTGAGTCTTTCTTCATCAAAAAGGTCATTGGGACTGGAACAGGCTGCTCAGGGAAGCGGAGAAGTCACAATCCCTGAAGGTGTTTAAAAGGCATTTGCATAGGTAGCTTAGGGACATGCTCTAACAGTTGTGTACAGGGAGATGTTCGGTTACGGCTGGACTCAGTGCTCTTAAGGTCTTTTTCAACCAAGCAATTCTATGATTCTCTGAGTAGTCAAGGAAATACGCTTAGAGACGCAGCCTGCAATTAGCAGCTGCCCGGAGGCAATCATGCCACTCGCTTCTCAAACTCTACATTCCATTAACACTAATATTTGCATGGTCTTGCTACTCATTCAGCAATTTTCCTGCAGTTATTAGGTTTTGTTACTATTAGTTTGAGAAATCCTGGGATTTTATTGCCTAGGCAGTGCTAACAGCTTTGCCACTGGAAGAAAGTAACAAGGGAATACAAAATTATTTTGCCATTGTGATGCTGTTATGGAGGTGAAATTCTGGTTTGCTATGGCTGATTAATCTTAAATTGGGGGGAAAAAAAAACATCAGAGCTGTACAAGAATGATGTGCTTTTAAAATGTAGGGGGTTGCTGACAAGCAGGGGAGACTTTCATGGTGAAAGCTAAGCTTGTACTGCTGGGGAGTATTTCTAATTGTCTTTTTGACCATCACTCAGAAATCTCTTCTTAATGTAATTAGGGACTTGTCCAAAACTAGAAATCCATGCAGAGAAAAGTAATTCTGTGCCTCTGAGGCTTTGGAGATTTCATGGCTTGGTCTTGCTCTAATTTGAGTAGAAAACCAAATCATTTTGAGTTCCCCGTGTCAGCGCTGAAGCCATCCTTGCGCTAGACTAATGGCATCTGCATAGCAGGCTCTGCTAGAGCCTTCAGTCCTGGAAGTACCCAGAATTTTTGCCTGCCAGGGGTCTGCATGCCAAGCAGACTAGTTCTCTGGCATCTTTTCCCAAGGGAAGAGAGCTGCCAAGTGACTGGAAAGTGGGACAGGCAGGAAACCTGCCGAAGAGATCTTGCTTGCTTTCTTCCTAAATTTCACAGGCATGGGCGCACATTTGCAAAGCATTTCAGGTTCAGTTAATTCAGCAATTCGTAGCGAAAAGAGGTTTTTTTTCTGTTCTGCCCTTCCCCCAGTGGTTCTAATCTTACCAGAGACAGTTAAAATTACTGATTATGGGCTTTCATTAGGAAATGTCAAAGAGAAAAACCTCATAGCCTAATTTTTAAAAGGTAATGACTGCAAACTTTCCCACTGGATTGCTCATACCTCAAGAAATTACGTTATTTTCCTGTTTCAATATCTTCCAGAAATAGGCCAAATTCAGTTCTGCAGGAAGTATTTGTGTTTATTCAGGAGGAGGTAGATTCAGGGGAGGTTGATTTTTTTCATTTTCCAGGACAGCTTTGTGCCATTATTACTGTTATTTATTTATCTATCCTTCTGTTTCTGTATGACAGTCCTACTGTACATAAGGGACTTGCACATCTTTCGTACAAAGAAAGAGTGAGAGAACTGGGGCAGTTTAGTCTGAAGAAGAGAAGGCTGAGAGGGGATCTTATTAATGTCTATAAATATCTGAGGGGTGGGTGTCAGGATGAAGTGGCCAGGCTCTTTTCAGTGATGTCCAGTAACAGGACAAGGAAGGACAGGTATAAGCTGGAACACAGGAAGTTCTACCTCAGCATGAAGTAAAACTTCTCTATAGCGAAGGGTGGTGGAGCACTGGAGCAGGCTGCCCAGAGAGGTTGTGGAATCCTTATCTGGAGACTTTCAAAACCCACTCAAATGTATTTACATTTGCCTTGCCCTAGGTGGTTTTGCTTTGGCAGGTGGGAGCTGGACTTGATCTCTAGAAGCCCCTTCCAACCTCTAACATCCTATGATTCTAGGCTAAGTCATATAAAAACACCTAAGAAAAAACTGGGCCCCTGCCTCAAAGAAAGTAGATTCCAAGCAGACAAAGGTGAGGAAGGGAGATACAAGTTTTTGCATGAAATCATCCATATAGGCCTTATTGATCCTTACTGCTCATCTTATATCTTTCACACAACCACAGAGTGGTAGTGGTTGGAAAGGATGCCTGGTGACCATCTAGCCCATTCCATGATTCAGTGATTCTAAAGTTTTGTGGATCCTGTATTTGCATAGCAGGAGTACTGTGCTGCTTCACATTGTGGTTTGTACTGAAATCATCTACCTCTGGTGTACAGCTCTCCTCTCTTTCCGTTGAGCAGAAGGTGGGACAGAGGACATTTCAGACTGTGACTTCTACCAAGGATTTTAATTGCTACTATTTTGTGCTTAGAGGTAGGTTAGAAAGAATGTGCATTTCAGAGCCAGATAAAAGAAACAAAGATCAAATGGTTGATCCTTTTCTTCTTTGTGGTATTGCTGTAACTAACTAAATTACCTGGGAGAGAAGAGATAACAGATACAGAGAATGGGTTGGAAATGTTCCCAGAATACCTTAATGAAATTATAAACAAAATAAGCATTTCAGCAACATACTCATCATCCTTGCAAAGTCATGCACAGCAGTTAGTGCACAGTGCCAAGTCCAAGAGGAGGGAGGGCTTATAACAGTGACCAGCTTCCATTAAGGAACAAAAAACCAAAGACCTGAAGGCCTCAGCTTGGTCATTAATGAGCCTTGTCAACATCAATGAAGTTTTTCATGAAACTTTAGGTTTCTGGAGTCTGTTTAGGGGAGTGCAGAAGATAAAATCTTTCCATTATAGGTTGTTGATGTAAATATAGTCCCAGTTGCTAGTGACAAGAATGCATCGATATTTGACAGCTACCTCTTGGCACAATCAACCAGTATTGGCAGCCCAGCTCTGGTGAGATGAACGTCCAGATCCCAGAGATCACCAGGATTGGTTTTACTTGCACCTGCAAAGAAGTGGTGTAGCCAGAAACTGACCTGCCTTCCCCCTTCCCGAGGCCAGGATGGCTGTAGAATCGTAGAATCATTTTGGTTGGAAAAGAATCATAGAATAGTTCAGATTGGAAGGGAACCTAGAGATCATCTACTCCAACCTCCCAACCACGGGCAGGGATGCCTCCCAACTAGACCTGGTTGCTTGAGGCCTCATCCCACCTGTCCTAAACACCTTCACAGAAGGAGCATCCACAACTTCCCTGGGCAACCTATTCCAGAGTCTCACCACCCTTGTCCTGAATATTTTTTTTCTAAGATCCAGTCTAAACCTACTTTCCCTCAGCTTAAAACCATTGCCCTTTGTCCTGTTTCCTGACACTTGTATGGAAAGTACCTCTCCAGCCCTTCTGTAGGTTCCCCTCAGATTTTTGGAAGGCAGCTATAAGAACCTTTAAAAGACCTTTAAGATCATCAAGCCCAACCATTACCTAACTCTATCAGATCTGGTGCTAAACCATGTTCCCCGGCACCAAATCTCTACCTCTTTGAAACACTGCTAGGGATGGGTGTTCAACCACCTCTCTGAGGATCCCATTCAAGTCATTGAGAACCCTTTCTGTCAAGGACTTTCTTCCAAAACCCTCCCTGGTGCAAGTTGAGGCTGTTTCCTCTTATCCTAGTATCACAGCTCAGCCATTTCCCAAATGCTTTCATGTAGCTCTTAAAAGCCTGGTGCCTTCAGTAGCAAAATCCTGCTCTGTGAAATCTGGGTTGCTGTTTTTCTGGCAGAGCTGAGGAAGTTGTCAGCAGCCAAGCTGCACAGGAGAGCACCTTATTGTTCTGCTTGTCAAATAGGATGCTGGGATCATTGCCTGCATGCCTCAGTGCACACCTCACAAATCAGAGCTGTACCTGCATGTGGGTTTAATTAGGTACATTCAAGTACAGGGAAGCTGAGACATTTCAATGCTGGTGCTGGCAGTACCAATTCCCAGCACTCTGACATGGGGAGAAAGAGTAAAATGATTCATTTTCACAGGAAACAGCAGAAGAAGTAGGAAGGAAACCTACAGTTAAAGCTGGTTAGTGCTTTTCAGCATTCATTGTAATACCTATGAGGCAGGCTTGAGGTGGGCACAGGCCATGGCAAAGGCAGAAGAAGAGCGTCAGTAGCACCATGGGTAACTCAGGACAGGCATGTAGGACCAGAGAGACCTTGAGAACAAAAGCAGTGAGCTTGGAGCTGCTGTACATGGTTGTTTTGGGTTTGGTTTGGTTTCAGTTTCTTTTATTTGGTTGGCTATCATTTTGTTTTGGAGTTTTCCTGGGGTTTGGTTTTCTTTTGTTTTGGTTGTTGGTTTGTTTTGTTTTGTGGGTTTTTTGGTTGGTTGCTTTTGGGGTTTTAATAAAATAATAGAACCACAAATTAATATTTATCTGTTTTCCTGGTAAAATGAACCCTTTGATTTTATGAGGAGAGGCTGAGGGAGCTGGGGTTGTTTAGCCTGAAGAAGAGGAGGCTCAGGGGGGACCTCATTGCTGTCTACAACTACCNATATTCTTAAGCTGAAAAGGGAAAAAAAAAAAAAAGAAAAAGAAAAACCTTTTGAGGCTGAAAATTTGAACCTTCAGGTTTCAGCAGTGTTGAGATGAAATTTTTAGATTACCCTAAAATATGTTCCTGGGAGCAGAGGGGAGCACAGGATACAACTTAATTCTCCTGAATTCATGCATAATCACCTGAGACTGAATCCTTTATGACACTTAGCTTCATTTGCTAACAAAATTCCATCCAGCTTTGTTAGTTTCTTTTTTTTTATTTCTTGCTCTTTATATGAAAATGATTTCTGATCTGAAATACTTTTAGATGTTAGAAGGAAAAAAAAAAAGGTGTTAAAAAGATGACATATTGTGTGTCTGAAGATGTGATTTTGGTAAAGACAGATGGCTTTAAAAAGTGTTAGCACTTGCTTGGTCAAATTTGACAAATCTTACCCAGAGATCCTTGAAATATTTTTACCTAAGGGTTGAGGGTTGCTTGTCATCCACAGAGAAAGATCTGCCCTTGAAGTGTCTTTATAATTAAGGTCCTTATGCCACTTCTATTTATGAAGTATTTGAATAAATGAGACATCAACCAGCAGATGTTGGTTTTGGTTCCTCAACATCCAACTGAGGTCACCATTTGCCAGCCAGGTTCTGAATCATAAAACAAAATAGAATCGTAGACTCATTTTTGTTGGAAATTACCTTTAAAATAATTGAGTCTCCCAAGTCTGGTGCTAACCCATGTCCCTCAGCACCACATCTCTGACTCTTTTAAACACATCCAGGGATGAGAATTCACCCACATTCCTAGGGAGCCCATTCCAGTCTTTGAGAACCCTTTCAGTGAAGTAGTTTCTTCTAATGTCCAACCTAAACCTCCTCTGGTGCAACCTGAGGCAATTTCCTCTTGTTCTATCACTTGCTTCTAGGGAGAAGAGACCAACCCCCAGCTGGGTCCAACCTCTTTTCAGAGAGTGGTAGAGAGCAACAAGGTCTTCTCTCTGCCTTCTATTCTCCAGACTAAATAACTCCAGTTCCCTCAGCTGCTCCTCATGAGCCTTGTTCTCTAGACCCTTCACTATCTTTGTTGCCCTCTTCTGGACCTGCTCTAGCACCTCAAGGTCTTTCCTGCAATGAAGACCCCAAAACTGATCATAGGACTCAAGGTGTGGCCTCACCAATGCTGAGTACAAGGGGACAATTGTCTCCCTGGTGCTGTTGGTCACACTATTCCTAATCCAGGCCAGGATGATGCTGGCCTTCTTGGCCACGGGGACATGCTGCTGACTCACCTTGAACCAGCTGTCAACCAAAACCCCCAGATCTTTCTCTACTGGCAGCTTTCCATCCACTCTGTCTCAACTCTGGAACTTTCATGGGGTTGTTGTGACCCAACTGCAAGACCTGGCAATCTGATAGTGTGAAGAAACTACTGCTGGAGCAAGGCCAGCAGGAGGACAGGGACTACAGATATGTTATAAAAGTTTCACACCTACATTTCCATCCATCATACTGTATTTTGATTCAGCCTTCCCTGCAGCTTGAGCTGCCAGCTTTTAATAGAGAGAGTTTGTCCTGGTAGAAAAAGAAGGCCTTGACCTTCTAGGCTGAAATGGCAGAATGCCTTTCAAATGCAGGAGGAGAACTGTCCTCACTTTCAGTCATCCATCAAAAACAAAAGGCATGTCAGTCATGACATATATAGGTATGGATAGCACTGACATGGACTCTGGTCTTACTTCACTTTGGTGTTACAAACAATTGGCAAGACACAAAATGCTCTTTCATTACACATTACATTGTATTTTACACAATACCCAGAAGATGTTTTACACTGGAGGTAAACACTGTTCACCTTTAATTAGGTGCATGGTAAAGCAAGGTGCATGGTCATTTAAATCACAGGCATAGGAAAGACATTCATTTTTTTCCATAAAAGTGAAGAAGAATGATTCCTTTTAACCTTCAGTTTGACTTCTCTCCCCTCTTCATGGATTGTCAGTGCAGTTTTTTTCCTACTCTTTGTCTTCTAGTTCAGAGCTCAGATTTCCCTGTGGAGAAAATATAGATGGGGGTTAGTTTCTTCTCCCAGGCACCCAGTGACAGAACAAGAGAACAGAGTCTCAAGCTGTGACAGGGCAGGTTTAGGCTGGATGTTAGGAAGAAGTACTTCACAGAAAGAGTGATTTGCCATTGGAATTGGCTGCCCAAATTGATGGTGGAGTCACCATCCCTGGAAGTGTTTAAAAGGAGACTGGATGAGGCACTTAGTGATATGGCTTAGTTAATTAGTATCTGTTAGGTGATAGGTTGGTCTCAATGATCCTGAAGGCCTTTTCCAACCTGGTTGATTCTGTGATGGGATGAGTTTTGCCATTGATTTCAAGAAGGGTTTCCAAGTTGTCACTCTGGACAATGCAACAGAAGACTAAAGGTTCAAAGGCAAAGTCAAGAAGCTTTTTTGGAAACTCAGGGCTTTATTCTAAATGCACAGGGGTGCATGGGGACATTCCTGAGGGTCCAGCCAGATGATACAAATCAGAAGTACAGTCTCAAAGCCAGTCTGACCTGAGACAGGAAATTATGAGGATTTCCTCCAAGCAGTGCTGACCCCAACAAGTTCATCAGGCCTTGGAGGTCAAATGTAGCTCTTGTGAAAGCCAGTCATTAATGTCACTGGAGCTATAGCAAGGATGCATTTAGGCCAATGTGCTTAGAAAAATTTGTGGTGTAGAAATACAAAATGCCAAGTGGGGTTGAAAGGTTCTGGGGCATGTGTGTGCAGATGGGTAGAAAGATGTGATTTCTTTCTGCTCTGTTTGGTATTTGTGGCTTCATTTGTTTGCTTTTTTATAATTTATTTTATTAAGTTTTTGAAGTAATAATGTATTCTGTGCAGTGTGCAGTGCTGCTTGCCATGCTTATTCCCTCAACTATTCCAAAACCAAGTGGGTGAACTGAGAGGTGACTTGTTTCAGGTCACTAAATCGAGAAATGAAATGAAACTGGAAAGTCTGTAGAAGAAACTCACCTGGATATAATCCTAAAAGCAGTCTATCATCAGAGGACTGAAGAACAAATATAGAAAAATATATCTGTGTTTCCTATTTATCTAAGTGAAACTGTGACTTACATAAGCAATGTACCTGATAGGCTACAAGGTCTGTTTATCTAGGCACCAACCACAGGACATAGAGCACAGGTTTCAGGGGACACTTTGGACTGTCCATGGCAAGTCAGGCTGGAAGCTTTCATTTTTAGATGTCAGAATGTTACTGATATGGTAGAATTTTCCAATATTGCTCCGTAACTGGATCAAAATATCTTCCATTACTCTTTGTAGAGCCTAGTAATTGTGTGTGGGCATGAACATTAACTTCCATGGAGCACAACATCTCTACTGAGGAGTCTCCTCTTGATAATGCTTAGCTATTCTGAACAAAAGACAAGGTGATTCCAAACCTCTTCTTGTATGTGAGAGCAGAAATTATCTCCAAGATGCAGATCAGATGTGTCAGTAAAGGCATCTCAGAGATAACAAGTCAGTAGCACATGTCTTATTATTCATTTTGGTCTCTGGGAGGTCTTTGAAAAAACATTTAAAGCAAACATGAAAAGCAAAAATGGAATATTTGCGGTGATGTGAAAGTGAAAATAAATCATCTCCCTACATTGCCATCAGTAGAGAAAAAAGCTGAGGTGGAGCTCACAGCAAACTCGGACTTGCTGAGTTAATTGCCCTTCCTCCACTGACTTGCACACAGGTGAAGTGGTTGACCCCCAGTAAAACCCTACCCCAGTAATTTGGGCTTTTACCAAAATATCTCCTTTATTAAGAAATAAGCTTCATGAAGTCCTTTTGTCCATCTTGTGCTCCTTTTCCTCCCTAACCATTTTCAAGTGCAGGCATCCTTCAGCAGAATTCATTTATCTAAGTTCATCCTCCCCCAGTCTTTATAAATACTAAGTTGTGAAGTCAGAGCATCTTATCTGCTGTATCTGCTCAGCTTAACTCTGTGGGACCTGTGTTTGCTTGAGCAGAAGTAGAAAGCTTGCAAGCACCTAACACTACACTTCACAGGACAGTGCTTACAATAGTACTGGGTAATGAACTTAGAATCATAGAATCAGTCAGGGTTGGAAGGGACCACAAGGATCACCTAGTTCCAACCCCCCTGCCATGGACAGGCACACCCTACCCTAGATCAGGCTGCCCAGAGCCTCATTCAGCCTGGCCTTAAACACCTCCTGGGATAGGGCCTCAACCACCTCCCTGGGCAACCCATTCCAGGCTCTCACCACTCTCATGGTGAAGAACCTCCTCCTCACATCCAGTCTGAACTTATTCCAGCTCAAACACCCAGAGAAAGTCCAGAAACATCCAGACTGGCAAAATTCCACACCTTACAAAGCCAAACTCCAAATTAGCTCTTGGTGCAGTATTTTGTTTCTCTTGCCAAACCAAGAAGGGAGCAACACTATAAGCTAGCTGGGCAGCAGGACCCACTCTTAGGCTTTTCCAGTCCAGCAGTGGTATTTGCCTTCCTTTTGCTCAGCATAGGAGAGAGGTGGAGTGGACAGGGCTAAGAAAGCCTATTACCAGGCTGGAAACTGCTGTATGAAGTGCAGGAATTAGTTAAATCCCACTGGAGCAGAGAAAGAACAAAGGAGAGGTTTTTTCTGAACTCTGCCTGAGACTTACCTGGAGGCAGGGCTGGGGATCAGGTACCTGCCCCAGGGACTGGTGGGGGGTTTATCCAGTGACCATCTCGCATCCAACAGTGACACCATTGCAATGACAGGGACTTAAAACCTTCGTGGCAAAGCCACTACTGGCCCCCTCCCTGAAGCAGCAGCCTGCAGAAGCACCGCAGATGCTGGAGGGAGAGGAAGGGGGATGTAAACGGTTTAGTTAGAGTTTAGCACTGACTGGCACCTTTGTCTAAGCCTGGTTTTGGACTGGTCCTCACATAGCATTGTCCAAAAGGTAGGCTCCAGCAGAGGGCACAGCCACTCAGCAGAAGCGGGGAGCTGGGGCAGTGGCACAGCAGCAGGGGTATGCTGATGGGAGAAGAGAACCCTCAGCAGTCAGCAGGGCTGACTCCTGCTGCCCCCAGCTGCATCCTTTTGAAGCTGGGCTTCTCCTTTAAAAACGCTAGTCCCTGCAACTTTCAAACGAGGTGCAGCATCTGCTTTTGGCACCAGAGCATGAGTGCCTGGTCAGGGCACATGAAAGGAAGATAGCACAGCCAGAAGGTCTTGTTTTGGTAGTGTTGCATTTGATCTTAGTTTAGATATGTGCATCATGCAGCCTTCCTGAGGCAACAACTGAGGGTGACTATTTCTGCCCACTGATAGGGCAGAAGTAACATATGAGGTCAGGATTTATGACTGACATCTGAATTTGGGCCTCATTCTCTATTTGCAAAAACCTTGAACTAATCTAGGGGTTACCTGATGACCAGTGAGCATTGCGCAAAACAGAAAACCCATTGGTTATAACTTGCAACAGTGAAAGTTTTTCATAGCTATTGTGCCCAGTCCACTTGTGAAATGTGGGTCTGAGAAGGGGTACAGAGAGCTTTTCTCTCTAAGCTGGGGTGGCTCTGCCACCTTTCCCCTCCATTAGCCTGTGCAGAGTTTCAAAGGGGCCAAAGCAGAGGAAGAGCATAGAATCATAGAATTATTTTGGTTGGAAAAGCCCTATAAGATCAAGTTTGACGTCTCACTCTGCCAGGTCTAGTGCTAAACCACATCCCTCAGCACCACATCTCTCTGTGCCTTTTAAACAACTCCAGGGATGGGGATTGACCTTCATCTCTGGGGAGCACATTCCAGTCTTTGAGAACCCTTTCATTCAAGAAGTTGCTTCTCATATCCTATCTAAACCTCCTCTGGTGCAACTTGAGGCTGTTTCCTCTTGTTCTGTCACTTGTTCCTAGGGAGAAGAGACCAATCCCCACCTGACTCCAACCTCCTTTCAGGGAGTTGTAGAGAAAAAGGTTGTGCCTCAGCCTCCTTTTCTCCAGACTAAATATCCCCAGTTGTATCAGCTGTTTCTCACCCTTCTGAAACAGCCATATGCAGAGAAACTGATATATAGCCTTCAGGGAGGTATAAATCAGAAGATGCACCCTCCTTGTGTGAGTGAGACCTCAGGGAGTCCTTCTTCCTCAGATGCCTCCCAATGCTCAGTTTAGCTCTGTGCTCTCCCCACTCAGGGCTCTCCCTCTGAGGGACAATTAAAAGCACACTTGAGTTTTCTCAATTTGTCTCAGCAGACCAGCATGGCAAGTGCAATCCCCCTATTATACATGACAGTAATTAACACCTAGCTACAGAGCTATTGCATCTAGACCTTTCTTCACCGATGATCACAAATCACAGGCAAGTATTTCTAGAACTAACAGTATGAATATGGCACATTTTAGTTTTGAGGACAACATAAGCAGCAGATAATGAATGTAATAATTATGCTTTGTGCATATAAAAACACTTTTCTTCTAAGGTTCTCCAAGCTTTCAACACTCAGTAATGAATTTAGTCTTGCTGTATCTGCTGTGACTGTCCATATAGGTTCAATGCATAAAAAGTCTTGAAGTTGACAGTTTGGAGGTGTAACCATAAATTGGGTTTGTGCATGTCTGCTTCTGGGGCCTGGCTGATATCCAACAACTGTTCTCTTGAATCCTACAATTAAGAATAGGAACTCTGACCTTTGAAGCCCAAACCATGAGTTTCTGGTGACAGCTACACACATATGAATGAAGTGATGACATTTCCTGTCTTCTGGATGTCGGTTTGAATAGATGAGGTGCTCAGATAAGGACTACATTGATTCACTGTCCTGCCTAAGGAAGCTAGTGAAGAGCCCTGAATGGAAATGCAAAGAATCTTCTTGTGGTCAGGTTCTCATGGTGGTAATACCTGACTTCTGCATGTTTGTTCTGTAATTCTATGACCATGCCAGAAACCTTTTGGATTGTCCTGGAAAAGAGAGAGTGAAATCAGAGAACCACAAAATCATTTTGGTTGGGAAAGACCTTTAAGGTCATTAACTCCAACCATTACCTTACTCTACTAAGTCTGCTGCTAAACCATGTCCCTCAGCACCACATCTCTGTGCCTTTTTTAAACACGTCCAGGGATGGGGATTCACCCACCTCTCTGAGGCACCTGTTCTAGTGTTCAAGAACTGTTTCAGTGAAGAATTTTCTTCTAATATCCAACCTAAACCTCCTCTGGGAAAACCCAAGGCCTCTTTCTCTTCTCATGTCACTTGTTACTAGGTAGAAGAGACAGAACCAGGAAACAGAGTATGGTATAAAGGACAGTTATATATTTCTTTATCTTCTTATGGAAAGACAATTCCTATCTCTGGATCTGCACCTTTAAAAACATTGAAAGAAGAAATCACAGGTCCAGAATTTATATTTTTTTCCTTATTCCATAATACATAAATGGGTGTGTTCACATCCTACCTTAAGTCCTTGTGACAAATTATGGCTTAACTCCTAGCACCTAATATGCACTAATTTCCGAACCTGGAGCACTTCAAGTGGAGCCCTGCCCCACACTGAGTGCCAATCAACCAAGGCAAACAAACAGGAACTCACCTCTTTCCTGTTAGAATAGCTGGCCTAGGGCTAATCTGTTTCAAGCACCTTGCTCCTGCGGGTGAGAAGCTGTTACTGCTGTAAACTTGCACTGTTGCAGGCCTATCGTCTGACAACACCTGGCTGTAGCAATACACTTTTACCAGCACACAGATTGGTAGGCAGGTGACCACTGAGGCAATGAGACGAGATAAACCCAAACAGACAGCTGGGACTGGAAAATAACCTGTCTGCTAAGGGATGTAGAGAACTCCAAGAGAATGAAGAAGTCACATTTTAGCACCCTTGCCATACTTAGCAGGTTGTCTTTCTTCTCCTGCCCATCCAGTAGCCCCTGAGCCAAGCACACTGTTGCAGGAATTGTCCACTGCAGCCCACTGACTTGCTTGGTGCCTTTGAGAGACAGTGCAAGCGGCCATCTCAAATCCAGCTCATCACACTCCATGAGCCTCCATGAGCCAGATCTGATCCCTCAGGGGTCCATACAATTTGCTACACAAGCTGTTCTTCTTCTTTTTTTCCTTTTCCGTGGCTTACCCACCCACCGGTGAGCTGAACTGGCTGATGAAGGGGTCGGGGTAGTGCCAGGGGTGGGGAAGCAAGCGGATTGCATGACCAACAGGAGAGCAAGGAGCAGAAACTCCCCTTCTGTGGCAATCAGCCTGTCTCAGTCCTTCCATGCAGTCAGCCACTGCCTGCTAGTGTGGCAATCAGTGGGAGCATTGAGAGCAGGATGACCTGTTATTTTGGAACACTCCTCAAATAGCCTTCGTCCTCCAAACAATTGGCAGCCTCAGGAAGAGTCATTTCTGTAGCTTCTCTGTTGGAACTCAGCTTGTGACCCAGGCAAGGCCACCTATCCAACTGAAAGTGTCTACTTCCATGGGTAGTTGGGCTAGGATATCACAGAACGGTAGGGCTCAGAAGGGACCTTTGAAGATTATCTTGTCAAACCCCACTGTCAGAGCAGGGTGACCCAGAGTAAATATCCAGCACATTCCTGAAGCTGGCAGACAGGACATGGGGTTTAGGTGAACAGCTGCTGGAGGCCAGGAGGAATACTGGAGGGCATCTCAAACAGCACTACCAGACATCAGTCTCTCCTGAAAATAACTTGAGGCTGAAGTGACTAATGTCAGAGTCCTCAGCTATGACACAACATAGCTCCAGCTACACTGCCAAAACTGCCTGGGAGTTGGGGTGCTCCTGGGCTTGAGCAGCAGTGGCAAAGCCTGCCCACAGACTTCCTCATACCTCTGAAGCAGTACCAGCAGATTGAATATTCATTTGGGTACAAAAGCTTCCTCTTGGCCCTACTGACTCCCTACAGAAATCCCAGCAGCTCAATTACCCTCTTAATTTGTTCTTATTTCTTCAGTTATTCAATCTTATGCTAACACAGAGCACTTTTTTTATGCCAACAAAAAAGCACTTCTGAGGCCAAAGATGTACCTGCATGGTCCAGAAGATCTTCAAAATGTGTTTAAAAATTAAAGACAGCCCTTTAAAAACAGCTTGTCTGTGCAACTACCTCTCTGTACAACTTTTCTTCCTTGTACTCTAAAGTGCCTGCAACTCTAAATTGCAAAGTTCTTTCTTAGACTATTTTTGCACAGATTCCAGATGGCACAGAGCAAGTGACTTTGCTTTGTGAAGCTAAAGATTTTAGAGGAGGTAACTACAAAGACTTACTCAGCTTTTGTACCCCCTTCATCACTGACTGCAAGATTAGTCCGAATGATGAAGTGAAAGAACAAGAGAAAAGCTGAGCAATCGTTTCCCTTTTTGGGTTTTGGATAATCAGACTAGGAATTGCTTTGCTGGGTTTTTTTTTGCTTGTTGGTTGTTTGGGGGGGGTTGTTTGGGGTTTTTTTTTGGTGTCTTTTTGTGTTTGGGTTTTTTTCTTCCTTTTGGTAAATCCCTAAAATAGAATCTAATCATTATTTGTACAGTTAAATGTCACATTATTACATGGAAGAATAAGAGCTTCTTTCCTCCCCTTTCTAATCAGTGAGCTTTTGTGCATACCTGTGTGATCTCGTCAGCAGCAGGGAGATTATGCAGCATAACTGATGACTGAGTCCTGTCCTTCATTTCAATGACCTCTGTATTCACGTAGCACATTCACATTTGACTTAATAACAGTGGGAAGCAATAGTAATCCTGAATGTAATAGTTAAGCAATAATTAAGAAGACTGAATCCTGTTATTGCCTTCTTGCTGGAGGAGCCCAAGTGATGGCTTTCATCTTTGGATGGGCAGCGAGATGGCTGAGCAGGATATCCAAACTCCATTCCTGGCTTTATTGCTTCAAACAGCACAATGTACCATCACATCTCATCTCTGCTGAGGTCAACAGGACTTTCTAGGGCCACTTCAAGATATAGCACAGAACTGTGTGGCAGAATCCTGGTCTTTATGTGCTGCAAGCTGTGGCAATTGGGATGGACCTTCTGAGGCACTTGGCAATAGCACTGTGGCATTAGGACTTTTTTTAAGGCAGGAGATGAACTGATTTGTTCAGGAGAGACAGCAGTTTTAGTTGTGCTGGCTCTGGAGCTCTGGAGTCCTCAATACAGGACCTGATGGAGTGGATCCAGAGGAGAGCCATAAAAATGATCAGGGGGTTGGAACACCTCTGCTATGAGGACAGGCTGAGGGAGCTGGGGTTGTCAACCTGGAGAAGTCTCAGGGGACACCTAATAACAACCTTCTGGTACCTGAAAAGGGCTACAAGAAGGATGGAGAAAGACTGTGTACAAAGGTCTGTAGTGAGAGGACAAGGAGCAATGTCTTCAAACTAGAGAAGAGCAGATTTAGATTGGATGTTAGGAGTGAGTTCTTTACTATGAGGGTAGTGGAACAGGTTTCCCACAGATGTAGTTGAGGCCCCATCCCTGGACATATTCAAGGTGAGACTCAAAAGAACTCTGGGCAACCTGATCTAGTTCAGGGTGCCCCTACAGAGTGGATTACAATAGACGACCACCGGAGGTCCCATCTAACCCAAACTATTCTATGATTCTAAACCTGGACAAAGCAGGAGCAGATGAAGAGCCCAGATCTGCTTGATGACACTTTCCTAATCACAGCTGGAAAGGCAAGCTCTATGCTACAGACTGAAGCTGTGAAGAGAAAAAACTGACCACAAGATTTTTAGGGTGCCAAATATTTTACTCTGTGGCCACTTCATTAAAGTGCCTGTCAGCTTTTTGCTTGCCTTCCAACAATGTGGGATATTGTAATGGAGGGGTAATTAATTAATGTGATAATGGAGGGGTAATTAATTAACGTGAGATGGTATTTTTTTTCAAAACTAATACTGTTTATTAATTTTCAATATTTGGGAATCTTGCCCCCTCAACCAGTAATTTTAATAATAATTGGGTTTTTGAACAGTCATGGAAACATGGAACACAACCCTATGAAGACAGTCAATGGCATCCTGGCCTGCATCAGGAACGGAGGTTGTTCATCCCCTGTACTCAACACTGGTCAGGCCACATCTTAAATACTGTGTCCAGTTCTGGGTTTCTCAATTCAAGAGAGATGTTGAGATATTGGAATGTGTCCAGAGAAGGGTGACAAAGCTGGTGAGAGGCCTGAAACACAGCCCTATGAGGAGAGGCTGAGGGAGCTGGGATTGTTTAGCCTGGAGAAGAGGAGGCTCAGGGGTGATCTTATTGCTGTCTACCACTACCTGAAGGATGGCTGTAGCCAGGTAGGGGTTGGTCTCTCCTGCCAGGCAACCAGCAACAGAACAAGGGGACACAGTCTCAAGTTGTGCTGGGGGAGGTATAGGCTGGATGTTAGGAGGAAGTTCTTGCCAGAGAGAGTGATTGGCATTGGAATGGGCTGCACAGGGAGGTGGTGGATTTGCTGTCCCTGTAGGTGTTGAAGAAAAGCCTGGATGAGGCACTTAGTGCCATGGTCTAGTTGATTGGCTAGGGCTGGGTGCTAGGTTGGACTGGCTGATCTTGGAGGTCTCTTCCATCCTGGTGGATTCTATGATTCTATGATTATACAGGTGATAGCATAGGATCTAGAACAAGTATTTGTTTTGCTTTAAGTATTTATTCACAAATATTAGTCTCCTGATTCCCCAGGATTAGCTACAGCTTCAAACAGCACCCGAACATTTGCAGAGGGTTCAATTGGTGTCTTCTTAGCCACAGAGGCTTCTGATTTTTCTCAGACTTCACAAGGTGCTCTGACCTTATCCTGGCTTCTCTGGACAATCTTTGTGTCCTTTCCAGGGCTCCTCATCTTGGCAGATGTAGGTAGGATGTCTTGGCAGATGTGCAGCAGTCTTGGCACGATGTCACGCTGACTATGCAGGCTGATCATGTGGACATATTTGGTGCTTGTTCCTGGTAAACTTCAGGCAGTTTCCAGACAGACAAACCCAGAGTATTAGGGTTTGTTACTTTGTGGCAGAGCTATCTTATAGTTTAGCAAAGCATAATGCTGCAGAAAGCAACGGCAGAATCAATTCCAGAGGCAGAGAGCAATGGCAGCAGGCAGCCACAGTAAGCAAGCACAAATACAAGGGTAGAACACTTTGTGTTACCTGCTCATCTCTTTTTATCAATGTAGCCCAAGACTAATGGGACTTTGGACACAGAATAGCCAAACAGAGTGGCAGTTATCCAAGCTTGACCTTATTAAGTGAAACCATAGGCTTACTTTACCCAGATTTGAGAAAAATATAGGCCTCACATGAGGCAGGCACAAGCCAAGTGTATGTGCCTTGTTTACCACAGAATGTAAACAGCAGCCAAACAAGTCTGGGCAAACCAGGGTCCTTAAACTCATTGGCTCCTCTTTCCCATGTTTGCTTCTCCCAAAACAGAGAGAGGGAGAACAGAAAAACATGTCTGGGCAGGCCAGGACACGTGTAAGCCTATTTTGGCCTATTCAGGCCTACCACGACAAATATGCAGCAAGAGGCTTTCAAGAAAGTCAAAGTATAAGAAAGTACAGAAAGTTAAGGTGAAAATACACACATTTGTTGTTATCACCACCCAAAATACACATCTACTTATCTATAGACACCCATGATAACAGCACTGGTCACTTGAAGCAGTGTTTTCTGCTTCTGTAGCTCTTTTGGACTGCAACATAAAATTAGTCTTTAAAACGTGGTTGCACTGACCCCATTATTTCAACCACCTCTTCCAAATTGTACCTAATTTAATTATAAAGTACCACACAGGAATGTGAAACATATGGATTGACATCAATCACACAAAAGTCAGATTCTATTCCAACCTCTACCACAGACCTTAAGCGTGACTTCAGCATGCAGACTTAGGTAGCTCAGTGTAGATATCCAGCTCCAAACCAACGTGCCCACATTTGAACCATTTGCTTTTAGTTTCTGTCTCATCTCCTTCCATTAAAAAAGTCAGATAGGTTTTGTTGTCTTCTCTCAGCAATGAAAGTCAGTTTATTTTCTCTTAGAGTTACTGACGCCATCCAACCCAAGGCTGTAGAGAAGGAAGCACACTGTTGCTGTTGTGCTCTTCCCACTGTGTAGGGATGAAGCCCTTCCCAGGTCTGCAGATGCACTGGCAGATAATGTAGGAGAACCCTCATGTCTTTTGCCTATGAATGAAGACCATCTGGGATATGCTTAGAACTGTACTAGTGTATGCAAAGATGGGAAATTCAGATTCTGTGATTTATATGGAAAAGTTGGTAATGAGGGAGGTCTTGCTGTTGGATTCCATTTTATGCACGAGACTTGTGCTCTGAAGCCACAGGCATTTCCCACTTCTTGCCTAGAGCTTCAGCATGAACTAAAAAAGCCTTCTGCTTTTTATGGCTGTGAAGGAAATATTGAAAGAGGCTGAAGAGGAAATCTTGTGAAGATAAAGACACAACTACCCCACTTACAACCACAGGGTAGCTTTCATCATTCTAAGCCACAGCACCAACAACAGGGAGGGGCAGATTTCTTTCCGAGCTACCCACAAGGGCTGCACCTTGGAGCTGCTGCCAGTTCATGTTGTATGTATCTGTTGTAACTAGCATGAGAAGCTGTTAAGTTATATGCAGAAGAGCTTAGAACCGTGTGGTTTCAGAGCAGACAGGTGGTTTTGTAAGCACACAATCAAGCTGACATCCCTGAGTATTGTAGCAAGCACAATGGAATGGGAGCATGTTGAGACTTGGGTTACTTTATAAACATGAAAGATAATTCAATAACTACTCTTTAAAATTTATTGTGACATTTTAATTCTGATTAGGGCTTGCTATTGGTTTATTTTGAGCTGACACTGCCTGAATGCAACAGTTTGCTCACAGGGTTTGCTTGGGCTTTACCAGGGCATCCATCCAAGCAGCTTCCTACCTGGCTGTGGCTGAGTGCAGGTGTAACACGGTGGTACAGACTAACTTGATCTGCAGGCCTGACTTGCCAGGTAAACTTAGGTTGCCCATAAACATTCCTTAGCCATTTTTTTGTTTATCTCCTGGCACCTGATGAAATCTGGTCAGGACTGGTCAGGACCAGCTAGTAGTCCTAGGGAGGTCAGTTATTCACTCTTGATACCACCTTCCATTATGTTATGCAAGGGCACCACCTGATTATTTCTAGATTATAGAATTTGTAGTAGAACCCAGTTTTACATTATTTGCATGTTGCTTTGTTTTCAAGTGCAGCAAAAGTGCAGACAGAAAGATGAAATCCTCTAATGCATTAATTCATGCAGCTGGCAAAAAAAGCTTTCAAACACACAGGCCTACTTCAAGATTTTTGTTTGTTTTAGTAATTGATGTTTTCTCTGTATTACACTGTCAACTCTCATTGCCACTTACTATACCTTATGTTGACTTGTCAGCACTACAGCATCTCATTTCCTAGCAGCTGCTAAGAGCTTAGTTGAGGCTTAGCTATTCATCAGTGGCACAAACTACTCAAAATGACTCCTTACAGCAATAGAAGCCAAATGTTTCTTGCAATAAATTAATACTGTGACAGGGAGGAAAAAGTATTTGCTTAAGTAACAGGAATGATAATGGTGAGGTGCCCAGCTTGATTAGACAGCCCTTTGTAAATCCTGAATGAACTTGCTTGCATTATTCAACCAAAGGGTCTTGGGTAAAATGGAAGTTATATTAACATATAGCTGGCAAAAAACAAATGCAGCATTCTATATAGCCTTAGGAGATGTGCTAAATAAGTGGAATAAAAAGTAATGTTCAGCAACTACCCATTTACTGAACAAGATGGGCACCTCAGAGAAAAAAAAGGAAAATATAGGTGCACAGAGGGACTGGAGTTGTATTCCCTGTCTCTTGAAAACACATTATCCCTCCCCATATCCTTTATTCTGGAAGGTATTTACAGCTTTCACTTCCAGTTCCTGCTTTTATGTGAGAATTAATTGAATTACTTCAAAATGGTTACATAAAAGTTATTTCCTCTTAAAACAGACTACATCTTTTTTGTTTACTGTTCTCAGCCACAACTGCTAGAAGCAGCTAGAAGCAGGGCTTACAAGCTCCTCAAGGCCAGGGAGTTTTGATATAGTCTTCCATTGTTTACTCAGGCTGTGCAAGTGACCCCAAGCTTCAGTATTTATTTGTAGACAGTAATGTGCCAACAGGAATTTTCAGGTACTCCCCATGAGACTCAGACATGAAGGGAAGAAGGATTCATTGCAGATTGTTTAACCCCCTCACTACAGGAAATATATTGAGGAGTGGGTCCTGCAAAGAGCAACAAAGCTGGTGAAGGATCTGGAGAACAGGTCTGGTGAGGAGCAGCTGAGGGAACTGGGCAGTGGAAGGAACCTCAGCGTGGAAAAGAGGAAGCTGAGGAGAAACCTTCTCGCTCTCTACAGCTACCTGAAATGAGGTTCAAGCCAGTTGGACGTTGGTCTCTTCTTCCTAGTAACAGATAGGCAGAGACAAAATGGCCTTAAGTTGCACCAGACAGGTTTAGACTAGATATTAGAAGAAACCTCTGGACTGAAAGGGTTCTCAAACACTGGAATAGGCTCCCCAAGGATGTGGTTGAATCCTTATCCTTAGAGATGTTTAAATGAGGCAGAGGTGAGGTGATGAGGTACATGGTTTAGCACCAGACTTGGTAAAATTAGATAATGGTTGAACTATAATGATCTTGAAAGTCTTTTCCAGCCTAAACAATTCTATGTAGAACTGAACTATAGAAAACCTGAAGAAGTCTCTGGTGAGCATTTCAGACTCACATGATTCCCAGTAGGGCTTTTATTGCATTTCCTGAGTCTCTTATTGCTGGTTTTAAAGCATTGCTGAAACTTAAGTTCTGCATGACACCTTGTATGGTCAGCACTCTTGAATCAGCACTGAATGCAGATTTTTTTGTGAGTCTGGATGGCAGCTCAGCTCCCAGGGTAGGTGTTTCCAGACAGAAACCATGGAGGGCAATAGTCAACCTCATTTGAATCCCCATGGCCAGCCTAACCCAATCCTAAGTGTTAGCATAGCATTTTATAACCTTTAGCTTCATCCTGTGCACCTCAGCAGCTCTGACACCAACATTAAGAAGCTGCCAGTGTTAAGGGTGCAGCACTCAGACGTCTGTCAGGCTAATCTGACACTTCCAGGTTTCTAGAGTCCATCCATGCACTTTGGAAACTTTGCATTTGGGGCAGCTGTAAACAACATTCTGGGGGAAAGAAACTCCCAAAATGTGAGCTTCAACCCACCAGATATGAAACAGTCAGATGGGATAAGCCATTAAGCCACTCAAGCTGCTAATCCAAAATAGTGTGGAGTTGCAGAAAAGTGGATATTGACATTTTTTTCCCTGAAAATTATTTTTTCTGGCAACTGTCTCTTTGTAACAATTCCACTTTTAAGACAGGAAAAATATTTTTCCTCTCATGGGTGTAATCATAATAGACACATGAATATTCCCTCAAAATTAGGCTCCAGATTTCCTTTATTTATATCCTAGTTATTTTAGACCAAGGAGATTGACATGCACCAGTGTCAGTTGCATCACACGTTGGTTCCTCCATATCTCTATATCAAAGACATTGCTTGGATGGATGAGCAATAGCACCTGAATCCTTTAATGGAGCATGTGGTGAAGGTACCACCAGAAGACATCTGTGCTGGAGGTGACACGATCCTACAGGAAGTGTCTGGCAGAAGGTCAGAGGTATAGGAGATGGTATCTGTAGTGAGGCAGCATTTATACTCTGACATGATGGGAGGGAGCAGTCCCATGGCTCAGAGCCCAGGCTTTGCAGCTCTGAGAAGCACTTCATCCTGCACTTCATCCAGCCACACAATGTCATCTTTGGCTATGCTGGAGATATCTCCATCCATCTTCCTCCACTTACCTCTGAGTCTCTGTCTGTTGAAATTCAGAAAGAGATTTAGGGGGCTAACACACACCTTTAAAAGCAGATCTTTTGGAGCAGGAGCCCAAATGAAGTCAGCTTTGCCCAAACACCACTCCACCAGCTGGTTTGGTGGCCATGGAAAGTTGATGCAAAGAAGTCTTGAAAACTCCTGCAGTTCTCTGAGCTTCTTCCATCACGAAAGCAATGCTAGGACTGTTTCTCTTTCCCTTCATCTTGTCTATACAGACAGTAAAAAGAATGATGGGACCTTGATCTGTTTGGCCTCAGGGTATGATAGTGATAAATAATAACTTAGCACCATCTTGCAGTTTTAGTGTGAGCAGTATGATGTTCAGTGCTTTGCTTAAATCCCTCAACTGGGGGACAACGCAAGAAACTCAGCCCTCATTAAGAAAAAAAGATAATTCCTAACTGTGAGGAAAAAGTGGAACACAACTCTGAAGAGTGCAATAATCAAAATAAAACCAGGAACATTAAGCTGTTGATGACCCACAGCTTGAGGGTTTTTGGTTTTGTCTTTTTCTCCTCAGTACTTGGGTTTAATAACATTTAGTCAAGAGCATGCTGACCTGTGTCAGTCTGCTCACTTGTGGCTGATTTTGTCAAGACAAAAGCTGTTCTCCTTCTGTTTTCAGTCTGCAAGTTCAGGGGGACTGGGACCACTATTTTAGTCCAACTTGTACCCTAAAAGCACACCAAGGGTGCTGATGGAGTTGGAGGAACTCACCTGGAGACATCAGCATACAGCAGATGAGATGGGAATCTGAAGCTGAGGATACGTGAATACTGTGTTCCCTACCTGCAAGGAGCTGAGCAGGTAACAGTGCAGAGGGACATGGGTTAGCAGCAGGTTTAGTAGAGTTAGATAATGACTGGGCTTGATTATCACAAGGATTTTCCAACCAAAACAAGTCCATGATTTAATGATATTCAAGGGTCTTTAACCCAAGCTCCACCAGTCTCATCCATATGATGACATCCCTAAGTTTATCTGTGAAGGGTGAGGGCGTGGCTCTGCCTGTCTGCGGGGCAGTGCCACCTGCACAGGGACACCCAGCTGGACCCCACCGGACCCGTTGGGCAGCGTCAGGCTTCCAGCAGGCTCAGCAGGTGCACAGTGAATTTAAAAAGGAAAAGGAAGGGGGCTGGTAGGTTATTTTGGGGGTGCACGTTTGCTTTTCTGCCTAAACCTCCACTGATGCTTCATCACTGGAGGTGTTTGAAAGATGCAGAGATGTGCAGAGGGACACGGTTTAGCACCAGACTTGGTAGAGTTAGATAATGCTTTAATTCGATGACTTCAAAGGCCTTTTCCAACTGACGTGATTCTCTCATTCTGTGCGATTTACTCCCCGAATGGCCAGGAGGGACGAGCAGGGTTCGGGTGGGGGCTCAATGCGGAACGGGGGCTTCCTCTTTCTGTAGTTATTTTTGACTGCTCGAGGGGGGTTGTGTTCCTTCAGGCCAAGCCGCATCGCAGCACCGGTGCGGTATTCTCCAGGGGGGGAAACCCGGCGGGTACGCGAGGGGCGGCGGCTAAGGGCGGGTGTCCCGGGCGGTGGCGGCGACGGGCGGGCACTAAGACCGCACCGCCCCCGGGCGCTGCGCGGCGGCCGCAGAAGAGGAGGAGACCGCCGGGCCCGGGAGGAGAGGCGCGGAGGGGAGCGGAGCTATGTTAAACCCGGGGTACCGCTGAGGCGGGGCGGGCCAGGCCAGAGGCGGGGGCTCTCCGGTGGCGGGCGCGCAGGGGCCCGGCTCCCGAGGCGGCGACGGCGACAGGCAGGCAGCGATTGCGGCGCGGGAAGCGGCTCCGCAGCCACTGGGCCAATGAACATGTCAGTGTTGACTTTGCAGGAATACGAATTCGAGAAGCAGTTCAACGAGCATGCGGCCATCCAGTGGATGCAGGAGAACTGGTGAGTGCCACCCCGCTCCGGGCCCCGCCGCCCCGCTCGGCGCTGAGCCCATCCGGGTGCGCGCTTGTGTGAGCCCGGCCGGCGCGGTGCCGGTGCCTGTGCGGGTGCGGCTCCGCGCCGCCGTGCGCGGGCACACGGGCGCTGCCTGCCGCCCGCGCTACCTGCGCGCCCGCCGCCGCCGGGTTACGCAAGGCCAGGGCATCCCGCCGGCAGCTGGGTGCGGGCCCTGAACCCCGTCGCCGTCACTGGCCGGACTGCGGGCCCCCCTTGGCTGGCCCCGGGGGCGCGGAGTCGCACACGTACCCCAGCTTTGCCCTCGGCCTCTCCGCAGCCTCCGGCCCTGCCCAGCCCCTCCCGCTCCCCGCCCGACAGAACAAGTTGCTTGGCGTTCCCTCGCGGAGCCCCTTTCCCACCCCGCTGCGCTCCCCTAGCTCCTCATAAAACTTCATTCCCAGCCATGCGGTTATTAACTTTCTCGGCGTCTGCGTGCGGCCGAGGAGCCGAGCCGAGACGAGCCGGGCCGCGCCGCAGCGGGACCCGCCGTGCCCCGGGCGGTGGGGGGCGGCTGCTGCCGGAGACCCAGCGGGGCGCTGCGGAGCCCCGCGGACATGCAGGCAGACACAGGCAGGCACTCGGCCTTGCCCGTCGGAGAGGAGAACTGTGCCAGCAGCTTGCGCGCTTCCTCGTGCTGCTCCCGGGGTGTCACCGGTCCCGGTCCTGGGGCCTCGGACGGCAGCTTGGAGAAAGCCCCTTTAGCTGCCCCCGGCACCTCCCACGGGGCTCTTCAGGCTGCCCTCCGGGCCAAGATCTTCTCTCTTACCATGCTTGTCCATACGTTCCCGGGTCCTGTCCCAGTTTAATTCTTCTGTAGGGCCCTTGTGTTCACACCTTGCCCATGCTTACCTGTGCTTTGCTGCTGCACCATCTCTGGCACTCTTACCTGCTGCCCAGCCTTGCCCTTCCTGCTGCTTCCCAGCTTATCTGAATTTCCCATAGCTAGCATGCCCAACCTCAGCAGTACCACCTGCCCTCTTGAGGTCCCCATCCCTGTATCTCCTCAACGAGCACCTTCCCCATGCCTCTCTCATGTGATGATGGCAGGATAGGGCTGCCTCTGGGTCCAAGCTTTGGCACCTACATTTGCAAGGCAGAACGGTCCCTGATCCTAGGTGGATCTCAGCCAGGGACTTGTTACAACCCTTCAGTTGTTAGAACCCTCCTGTGACTTGTCTGAGGACTTTCAAGGGCACTGTAAAATAACCGCTGAAGTGCCTGTATGTTTCCCTCTGTTCTCCTGCAGGTGAGCTTCTTAGCTCCTGAAAGGTCCTTGTGTCACTGAAGTTTCAGGAGAAAGGGAACCAGATAGATATTCTTGGGCTGGGAATTTTGGATGCTTACCATTTTGTCTGTGTATCAGAAGAAAACTGGCATCAGAATAGGACAAACTGGTTAAAGAGGATGGAGGGGTTGGTATCTCAGTATATATAATAGCCAAATAACCCAGGAGAGATGCAGTTTAGATTAAAGAACATGACTAGGAGCCAGGACTGATGTGTCTTCTTGGATCTGCTGTACTTCATGATGTGACCTTGGAAACATTATATAACCTCTCCTAGGCCTCAGTTTCCCCTGGAGGGAAAGACTTGGAATGGGGGGGAATTAGGAGGGGTAATAATGCTGAAATAGTCTCAAGAGGCACTTTGATGACTTGGGTGATGTTTGCAGAGTGCCTCGAAGATGTCAGGTACTATATAAATGCAAAGCAGTGTCATTAAAGTCTCCTTGGCAGCCTCATGTGCTGCAGAAGTCACCAGCTGGGACTGTGGAACGCCAGGCTCCCATTTCCCAGGTTCAGAGAAGGAGACTGGCAGTTGCACACTGCTGCTGAACAGCTGAAAGAGACAGGGCGATCCCTGTGTGCTTGCTTTTTGGTCTAGTTTCTCCTTCTCTGAGGAAACTTAGATGATTTGATACCTTTGATTCACATGAAAGTAAAGGAGAGCGATGTGCTGGTGGCCTGGGAACGTTTCTGGAAGAGAAATGGAGCTGTGCCCACTGAGGTCCCTGCTGTGGCAGGCTTTTCCTGAAAATGCTGCTGAAGACTCTTCTGAGTTTCAGGTTAAATTGTGCATTTTTGTCTTGAGGGAATTCACTCGCTTAATGAAACAGGAACTGTTCCAGCACTTGAATTTTGCGGGGGAGCTTTAACTGGTAAAATACAGCAGCTAAAGGCCATGCAAGAAGGGGTTTCTGCTTCACATCGGGGTCACACCCTAGGTGTATTTACACAGACATTGATGGCATTATGTGACTTCTTGACTATGTAGGCATCACTAACATAAGAGCGTCCTAAGAGGAGGTCATTAGGTAGTAGTTCGCAGGGATAAACACGGTTGTTGTTTGGGTCGGAAGATGGGCTAAGTGGGCTTGCTTTGGGAAAGTCTGGCAGGAATTTGCATTGTAATCAGTATTTAAATTAGGACACGCTACTATTACAATGCTTAACATGGAGGTAAACAAATCCTGTAGGTGTGGTATTTGTTGTTTTGCCTCATCTCAGAGGTATTTTTTTCTACCTTAAAAAACCAAGGTGACAGGGTATTAGCGGGGGATGAAGGGGTTCTAAGGGGTTGAACTTGTCTTCAGGCTTTTGAGAAGCACTTACGAAATCTGAGTAGGTTGCATGTGAAGGCACAGCTCAGTTTGAGGAAAGATGTGAATCTCTTTAACACCCCCTGGGTTCTCAGCTGGTTAAAACACTGACAAGCCCTTTTAATTAGAACTGCATAAGCCTAAAGCTGGAAAAGCTTGAAAACAAAGCCTGGGGATAGTGGCATACCCTTAGATACTGGTGTGGTTGGTCTGGATGGATTATGGTGCAAGGAGTGAAGTACCTAGTTCTGTTTAGCCAAGGCTTGTCTGTCTACCTCTGTCCTCCAAGCTTGGTTTCCAAGCTCCATTGTGCCCTGGGGCAAGTGCATGTGTTCTGCAATCACAAGTTGCAGGCACCCAGGCTTTTCTTCCACACAGTCCCATCCTAGGATTTGTTTCATCAGTGCTATGTGCATCTGGAAGTCATTCCTCTGAGGCTGATGTGAATGGGAAGAAAATTGGTCAAATGGCAGTGCACAAGATCCTTGCTTCATTTCAGATATTGCTGCTTCACTTTAGGGAGGACCCTATCCTGCAGTGTGCCTTGGGCTGGAACCTCTTTAGAGCCTGGGCCCATATGAGCAGTGTTGTAAAGAGTTTAATGCAAAGTCTGTTCCCTGATGCTTGGAAACTGATGGGTTTGCTGCCTCCCTGAATGCTTGCCTTTGTGCATAGTCCTCAGACTGCCTGGTTCCGCAGGAAGGCACCTTCAGCCTGCTGGTCCCTCTGGGTGAATGCTGCCCATTAGTTGACTTCCCTAAACAAGCAATCATGGCGTTTCTGGAGGTTAAGGAACGAACAGGTCCATTCACTCTCATGAAACTCCTTATGCTTGATGCTGTGGGAGAGCTGTTGCTGATGTACATTTACCTGTGGTGCCATCAGGTAAACAGTATTGCTTTAAGATAAGATAAACTATCTCACTGTGCTCAGACCTTGATTTCAGAATGATCAGGATTAAGTGTTTATTAATTACTTCAAATGATTTCTCAATTCAAACCGTCCCAGCACCTCCTCCCAAACTTCTTCAAACAGGCAAGAGGGGTGAAGTAAATAATCTGCAGAGGATTTATTTTTTTCTTCTTAAACTGCTGCATGAGAGTTAATGCAGCTCTAAGTCCGTTGTTTCTTGAGAGTAAATAACATCACTATTTTTGTAGAAAACTCTCAATTCAGTCACACATAAGGCAAAAAGGATTTGCAGCACCGAGTTAGATAATGGTTAAAGATCTTTTCTCCCTGAAATGATTCTGTGATTCTGCGACGCTGACTCTGAGCTGCAGGCAGTGAGGTAACAAAAGGGATGCAAAAGTGCCCGAGTGCATGGCCGAAGCAGTGACCACTGGGGTCTTTCTCCATCGTGCTGCAGAGCGCCAGGTTCGAGCATCAGCACCAAGTGACAGTTGTTCCTGTTATAATTGTCTGGCCAATAATAATTATCTTCAGATGTCTGCTGACGAGGGGCTCACCAATGGGGAGGCAGGAGGCTTGTGCTGACTGCACTGAGATTATCTGGGCGAGATGACATCACACGAGGGCTTGCCTAAAACCACAGAAACTTTTCCTCTGCTGCTGCTTTGCCGGCTGCTGCAGAGCTCTGGCCATAGCTGCCCCTGGCCCCTGCTCCTTTCTCTTGGCGTTTTCTAGCATTTTCCTCTCCTGTTTTTCTCCCTGAAAAGCCGAGGTTTAACCCTTGTCAGCTGGCAGTGTGCCTGCAGGTAGTAGCAGGAGCTGAGGAATCGAGTGGAGAAAAACGAGAAAGCAGAGCTGGTTGTTCCCCAAATAGGCTGTGGGGCTCTGCTGCAGAAACTTACTGCTTCCAGTAGAGAGAAGCACTGTGAGGGAAACAGGTTTGAGGGGTTTTGTTTTTGTTGTTTGGTTTTATTTTTCTGGCAGCTCAAAATCGGCTGTGAAACTAACTTTGTAAATCTCAGCTGAATATAAATGTTTGTGTGTTTGGGAAAAAAAAACCACTAACAAACAACACCCAGGCACAGGATGTTATTTTTAACCTTTTGTTGCCTGGATCTTCTGTGTGGTGAGAGGCAGGGAGTACAGTCACTGCTGAGAGCAAAACTGGAGATAAATATGGAAGAGTAGAAGGTCAGCTAATTTGGATTTGAAAGTGCTCTTGCCTTTTCATAATTCACACAAGCACCATTGCCTTAGACACATTTGTTTCCTAAATGCAGAATGAGCATTCCTCATCCACTTAAGCTACTCTTACCTCATGCAGAAATCAAGAGTGAGAGGCTGTGCCTTTATCTCTCTAGGCATACATGCATGGCAGCCGAAAACTCATCTAAATGTTTCTTGTTTATTGTTTTGGCTTTTGGTTTTTTAGCCCTGAGCTCTTGCTAAATGCCAGTGCAGGATGTGGAGGGGACACTGCAGTCACCCTGTCCTCTCTGCTGCGGCAAGGACTCAGAAAAGAAGATGTATGAGTTGCTCTTTACCACAGAGACAATGTTTTACTTGAGCAAAATTTAGCCAGCCCGAGATTTCAGCCTACCTCCACATCTCCCAAAGGGGCTTTTTGCTGCTTTCTTCTGCAAACTGGCCACAAAGCTGACAGGGTCACGAGTGCAGGGCAGCTTTGGTGCTGCAGAGATTAGAGGATACTCGCTCTGTTGCCTTTCCTCCATCCCACAGGCCCTTCTGAGTAGAACGCTGCTGTACTGGAGTGTCACAGAGCTTTGACTGCTTGAAAATACAAGGATGGAGTCTGTGGGGAGTAACAGTACCAGTCCATGCAGAGTTGAGGTGTTTTCTGTCTGTATGTATGCTTGGGAAAGGAAAAAGATAATATGGTGACATAAAAGTGTCACCCTGAGGATAAAATCACAGAACAGTAGGGGTTGGAAGGGACCTCTAGAGATCATGTAGTCCAAGCTCTCTAACAGAGCAGGTTACACAGGGTGGTGTCCAGGTTGGTTTTGAAAGTCTCCAGAGAAGAAGACTCTACCACCTCTCTGGGCCACCTGCTCCAGTGCTCCTCAGTGTAAAAAACTTCCCTCCTCTGTTTAGATGGAACTTTGTATGTTCAAGTTTGTGCATATTACCTCTTTTCCTGTTGCTGGGCACCACTGAAAAAGACTGGCACCACCTTCCTGACACCCACCCTTTTAAGTATTTATAAGCATCAATAAGATTTCCCTCCCATAGGCTAAAACCCCTCAAGTCTCTCAGCCTTTATAAGAGAGAGAAATACTTGATGTCTTCTGGATTCACCCTATGCTGTAACATAGGCATTGACCTTTTTCTTAACTTCTAGAGTAAGACACATCTCTCATCAGTTTTTGATGTTTACTTTGTGAAACCCTCTGTGCTCACAGGGATAATAAACTTGCATCAATGGAGCAAGAGATGATTTAGGAGCTTGCTGTCATTTTCAGAAGTCATTATGGACATTCAGGACCGTTTTGGTGTGGGATGAAGTGTAGGATGCAAAGTAGCTCATATCCTCAACTGTGAGGAGTGTTTATGCAAGCATTGGCTGAGAGCAAGTGGTGACATGAACCTCCAGGGTCAGGGTGCTTTTTTGTGGATGGGCAAAGGAGCAAAACAAAGAACTTGTCTTCTGCTAGGGTTGGGGTGCAGATTGCCCAGCTCTCTCTTTTCTCCTCTAAACTCCCTAGCCTAATTGAATCACAATGAATTTTTCCACTGGAAGGTTTTCCCACCTCTGTGGCCGTTCCTGCTAGCTTGTAGGTACAGGCACACATGCAGAGACAGACAGAATTCTTCACTGGTTTAGTCCATGTGGAGTCGATGGGAGGAGCACCCAATGTAGTGGTCCAGCTTTCCAGTTTACCAAGCCATAGCTTCACAAGGATGTAGTGTTAGGGCTTTTAAGGCAGCAGGAGGTAGGATAGCCTTTCTGAATATGATAGCATCCATGCTTGACCAGTCCTGGCAAAAGTGCAACCTGAAGTCAACTTCCACAGGCTCTTCTGCATGTCTGGTGAAGGCCAAAGTCATTGACCCACCTTGAGAAGACAGCAGTTTGGCACATGAGTTGCTTTTGGCTGTTTTGCTGTCAGGTTGCATATGCTTCTGGGCTCTTTCTAGGCACTGCAATGACATTCATTTCCTGGTTACCAATTTTTAATCATAGCTTGATGATGAACCACGGCTATTTAAGTTGGTGTGTTTTTCCTTCCTCAGTTTTTCTGAGGCAGACACTACATGTGCATGTCCACTGCAGTGTAATAAGAGGAGTACTGTAGACAGGCTACAGTAATTAGCTAGATCTTGGTCTTCCACGTTGGCAGATGTTGCCATTTGATGGCGCTCAGGGTAACCAAGAAGTCACTGTGTGTAACTCATTATGTGATTAGGGGTTCTCAGTTACTCCATTTTCTGCAACACCTGACATAAGTGGCCTTTTCCCTGCCTGAGAAGGCAGTAAGCACTCATGTCTTCTATGTCTGCTCCTTAAAAAGTCAGATCTGATCACATTGCCTTTGGTCTCAGCGGAGAAAGGGCTGGCTGAGTATTTAGCTTTCAAATTTATGCAGTGTGTTTGCCATTGGTCTCCTCTTCACAACCATCTATGGTGGTACTAGGAATAAAAGGATGGGTTATACTTATTTCTTCCTTTATGTCACTGTACAGTCTCTGCCCCTTGTTCGAGAATTGATCCCAAGCCTTTTTCATCTGACTTTGATCTGCTGATTCTTAGCAATAAATACAGAGATAAAAAGGGGGAAAAACTTGTGAGGGAAAGTCTGTAGTATTCTTGTCTTCATGACTGTGTCAGCACTGGCAGCCTGGCACCCCTGGTGCCTTGGGGGAAGGGGGACAGACTGACGAGGAATGCAGATGCCCTTCTATGCAAAGGTGTTGTCAGGACAGAGCTGGAGACCCTATCCAGAGATAGGGTTTGTTTTTTGGCTTCAAGGGTAATCTATTAGTGTTTATGGAGATTTGTGCTGCCTTGAGAGTGATGTAGTACAGAATCAGCTGGGACTGCACAGGGCAAGGTGATGTAAAGCACTTTTGGGAAAGCTTTATCAATAGAGAATTGAGATGTTTTTTCTTCTCAGGGAAATGGCTACAGATTAAAGCACAGTGTTTGTAAATGTGAATTACCATTGGCAAAAATGTAAAATGAGCTTTTCACTGACCAAGCCTATCTGAACATGTGAGCTGATCATGGGGCCGTGATACTCCTGAGCTGCTACCCAACGCGTATTTCCTTGCCAACAGTTTTGTTGGCCCACCTGAGCCTTGCCCCAGGTTGGACTAGGTGAATTTTGTGTTTACTCTGTGTCTGCACAGTGCCTGGCACAGTAGTGCCCTGCACCTGACCAAAGCATCCTAGATAACTGCTGGCCAATGGTATCCTGGGGTGCATTAGAAGGGGTGTGTTGAGTAGATTGAGAGAGGTTCTGGGCTCCTCAGTTCAAGAAGGACCTCAGGGAACTGGTTTAGAGAGTCCCACACAGCGCCAAAGGTGAAGAGGGGAAAGGAAATTCTCCCCGCTGAGGAAAGGCTGAGGTAGCTGGGATTTTGATGCACACCAAGAGGTGACCTCACTTATGTTTACAAAGATGTGAAGGGCAGTGTCAGGAGGATGGAGCCAGGCTCTGCTTGGTGATGCCAAATGACAGGACAAAGGGCCATGAGTGCAAGCTGAAGCAGAGGAGGCTCCACATGAACATAAGGAAGAATCTTTTTGACTGAGAGGGTGACAGAACACCAAAACAGACAGCGCAGAGAGGTTGTGGAGGTTCCTTCTCTGGAGACATTCAAAACCCTCCTTAATGCAGTCCTTTGTGACCTTGAGGAGGTGATCCTGCTCTGGCAGTGGGGTTGGATTGGATGAGGTCCCTTCTGACCTGACATTCTGAGATTCTGTGCCATGCTATTCCTGTTTGTGTCACAATGTCACATCTCCTGAGGCTGGACTTACTGCAGGAGGCTGGATCAGCCCAGTGGTACATTCTGCAGGGGCACTCAGGTTAGCCTCATGCAACCTGGCAGCAGAATGGGAACCAGTAGGGCAGTGATTCCACCAAGGATAATTCAAGGCAAAAGTACCCTTAACAGTATCATTGATTTGCCAATCACTGCTTTCAGATCCAACATAGCAACTCTACCTGATACTGCCTTCCACCATGTGCCTCATACTATGTGGTTCATTGCATACCTTCTCTTCTGAGTCTTGTTGACTTTTGTAAGGGCATCTCACCCTTTGATTGTCTCAAGTCTTATGTGTGGGCTAGTAGCAAGGTGGAAGGGTTCAAAAAACAACATGATCTTGGTGTGGCTAGAGAAGGAACCCAGATCCTGCAGAAATGCTGAAATGGTGGGCAGATCTTGCATCTGCTGGGAAGAGCTGATATCCAGAGTGGAAAAGAAAAAGAGATGATGACATTGGACTTGGAGCTTTGTAGACTACACATTGTGGTATATTTACTACATGGTATGGTGAGAAGTGATCACTACATCTCTGAGGATGTGGGGAACCTGACTTCAAACTGAATGTCACAAGTCAGGCATCAATCAGTCAGGCACAGGTCTTTGAAATGTGTCTGAGTCCCATCATTTCAGTGGAGGTCAGGGACCTGTATCATCTCTGAAAAAGGCTCAGTTCCTCAGCTGTAAGATTTTGAACAGCTCCTCTGTAGGGATAGTCAGAGTTATTTTTTTATCATGTCATGAAGGTGATCCCAAGGTGGTAAACTTATATGAGCAGCTACGTCAAAGCAGTACAGAAAACATCCTGGCCTTACAGTATGACCACACAGCTTTACACTTGTAGTAGCACTGAAGAATAATTTACTTTTACCAAGGATGTGGGACAAAGTTTGTCTCCTTGATTGTGGCAACTGAGTAAGAATTGCTGCTGTAATAGGAGAGGCAAGGCAATTTCTTCTTAGTGTCATGGAATTAAACTAAGCAAGTCTAGACCATTGTCAATTGCAAATTTATGGAATGAACTATCCTTCAAATAGTGCAATAAAATTTCAGATTATTCAACATCTTCTGATGATAACTTTTAAATGGAGTTATAAAATTTTGTTGCTAATTAGTTTCTGTAGATGAAGCCTGCAGACTGAGTGAAAAATGAATTGGACATTGTGATTATGAGCTGCTCAATTTGAATGTATTGGTTTTGGTGTCTGATGGCCTCAGTTACCTCTTGATATAAAATTTCAGGTCATTGAAGAACATTAGTAAGGACAAATATCTGCCCTGTATGTCTTGAGCCATCAGTAGTAAAGATATACCTGGAAAGACCAATCCCAGGGAATTCCAAGTAATATTTTAAGGGGAAGAAACAATGGGCCAAGTTTATCTCAGTAAAGTCATCAAAATGATGTTATTGAGGGATCCAGTCTGGACCAGAGGCTTGAGTTCTCCATCAGTAAGTTTGCAGATGACACCAAGCTAAGAGCAAGGTGTTGATCTGTTGGAGGGTAGGAGAGACCTGCAGAGGGATCTTGACAGGCTGGATGGGTGGGCAGAGGCCAATGGGATGAGATTGAACAAGGCCAAGTGCAGGGTTCTGCACTTTGGCCACAGCAACCCTAAGCAGTGCTACAGGCTGGGGACAGAGTGGCTGGAGAGCAGCCACGCAGAGAGGGACCTGGGGGTACTGGTAGATAGTAGGCTGAAGATGAGCCAGCAGTGTGCCCAGGAAGCCAAGAGAGCCAATGGCATCCTGGCCTGTATGAGGAACAGTGTGGCCAGTAGGACGAGGGAGGTTATTCTGCCCCTGTACTCAACACTGGTCAGGACACACCTTGAGTACTGTGTCCAGCTCTGGGCTCCTCAATTCAAGAGAGATGTTGAGGTGCTGGAACGTGTCCAGAGAAGGGTGACAAAGCTGGTGAAAAGCCTGGAGCACAGCCTTATGAGGAGAGACTGNCACTTAGTGCCATGGTCTTGTTGATTGGATAGGGCTGGGTGCTGGGTTGGAGTGAATGATCTTGGAGGTCTGTTCCAACCTGGTTGATTCTATGAGTGTCCTGGCTAGCAAAAATCTGGTTTTCCTTTTGTTTTGTTTTGTTTTGTTTTTTTTTGTTGTTTTGGTTTGTTTTGTTTTAAATTTAGAAGCATTAAGAGGTACTAAAAATGATATTAAAGTCCCCTATGTATAGACAAATAGACAGTACCCAGGTTGTTGCCCTGTCCCATTCAAGTAGTGGATTTGTTAGCAAATACTTACAAAGGCTGCCTTGTGCCTTATATCATTTTCCAGTTAGATTAAATAGGGATTTCCCTTGTAGGTCTCCTGCTGTGCATCTGCTGAATGCAAGTCCGTTGTAAATGTTAATGGGAGTTTTGTGGTTTCCAGCATAAAAAAATCTCCAGGCAGCTGAAAGTTCTGGCTTTTATTCCTTTTTGTTCTCTCTTGCAGGGACCAACTGTCCACCTCCTTGTCTTGGACTCCTGTCCAGGACACAGTGAAGAAGAGATATGGGTTATTAGTAGGAAATTCTACAGGCACCTTGCATTTCAATTCCTTACTTGTTTCTTCTTCTTGCTTGGCTTGACAGCCAAACACAAAACTCCAGGCTATTTTGTGCACCATAGTGATGTCTAGATTCTTTTGTCTTCATTAGCTACCTTTTGCTGTCATGAAGACTTCTACTTCTGTGATTGTTCGGGTGTTACCTGCCCCCCCCCCCCCCACTTTAGAAATCACCCAGACTAGACTCAGCTGGCTCTGGAAATTAGAATGAAGCTTATATATATATATATTTACAGCTAGCACAATATACAAGCAGATATTTACTGTATATACAGTTATAGACAGAAATATACAAGGTAAAAGGTAATACAGAAACACAACGGCCCCCCCCAGAAACCAGAGTCCCCAGGAGGGGCTCCCAACGGCCCTTCCACCTCCTTTCCACCCCTCTACCTTGTCCCGGACTTTGCCTTATGTTCAAGGTGAGTTTGGAGAATTGGCCAGGGGATTAGGAAGCAGACGGATTAGTTACACAGACAGCAGGTTAGAGAGAGAAGGGAGGCAGCCAGAGAGCAACTCTGTTATCTGTGTTTGTGTTGTTGTTTTTATACATCTCAGCAAGCCTATGAGTGAAGTAGACATCACCATTGTTGCCTTTTCACAGCCTATAATCTAATTCCTCTCACTAAAATATCCTAGCTAGGCTCAAACTAGCACAGCTCCTTTGGCATGGAATCTCTGGGGCTAATGGTTGCCCTAGTTCATGTTAGACCTCAAGGTTAAATCATTAGGGAGGCTTGCTGAATCTCCTTTCCTGGGGACCCAGCATCTCTGTGCTCATAGGTGACTGAGTCAAACCCAGCAAAACCCACTGATAATTTCACTGCATCCCTTAGGTAAAAGCTGAAGCTGTGAAGCCAAGCTAAGGGAGTGAACAGCAGATTGCTGCTGAGAGTGCACAGCATTGACTACAGAGCCCTAATGAAATTGTTTAGCAGGTACAAGTATTTCAAGATGCATAATGCTGTCTTTGCATTGTTTTGTGAAGGCATTTCCCCGTTGCATTTTTTTCGTAGGGTAGTGCTGTTGGCCTGTGCCTGAAACAAGGTATTGACCTAGCTGAACCTTTGATCTGTCCTGATTGTTTCTGTGTGCTTAAATACCATGTTTTGATCACATGCCTGATAAAGAAAATGCCATTTTTGGTACCAGTAACACTGTCTGTACTTGACATTCCCTCTCACAAAGGTTCTGTGTACACAGACTCAGTTTATGTTGTTAAATCATTGTTTGTTGATTTAGAACTCTGTAAATATTTTGAAGTTAAATCCATTGGTTTTAAGTCCCACTTGGTTTAGCTCTTGATGCTGAAAATGCCCAGCAACCCTTTGGCTTTTCTGGTACTGTGGCATTTCTGGGGGCTCGATGCTAGATGAGATTTTTCCTGTGCAAGGCATTGCTCGTGGGAGCTGTGACAAACCATTTCTTTGCTCCTAACAGCTTGTGGGTTTAGTTTAAGACTAGTAGTACCCCAGACAGGCTAAACTCATTCTTATGTTTGAAAAGGTGTGGGTAATTTATTACTTGGACTATGAGAGACAGATTCCTGCAGCTGTGTTGTCACTGTGACTCAGTGGGGACTTCTGCATCTGTCCCAGGGGAGGGAGGATGGCTCCAGACAGCCAAACGTGATGGGTAGAAATAGCGTTACAACACTGAAAGGAGTCCTCAGCTGATGTACTCTTGTTCACACACTTCTAATATCACATCTGAAATGCATTTTTCTTTTCTTTTGAACAATTTGCCATCAGCTTCCCAGTATTTTCCAAGAGCTCCTCTCCTACATCAGTGCTTCCATCCATATTTGAAGGGTAAGATCAGCACCAGCTTGCAGTGTTCCTATTGCTGCAGCACTTAGGGCTGCGCTGTTGTACCTGCTGCTGTTGTACCCAGAATGCTCAAGCATGTTAGGAAATGAAAGGAAATGTTTCAGTGAAAGACACATGCATAAGAGATTGCAGAATCACTGAATGTTAGGAGTTGGAAAGGATCTTGAAAGATCATCTAGTCCAACCCCACTGCCAGGGCAGGATCACTTAGAGTAGGTCACACAGGAACACATCCAGGTGGGTTTTGAATGTCTTCAGAGAAGGAGACTCCACAACTTCTCTGGGCAGCCTGTTCCAGTGCTCCAGCACCTCCACAGTGAAAAAAGCTTTTTGTTATGTTTAGGCAGAACCTTCTATTCTCCAGCTTGCACACGTTGCTCCTTGTCCTGTCTTTGGAGATCACTGAGCAGAGCCTGGATCCATCCTCCTGACACTGCCCTTCACATATTTAAACGTTAATGAGGTCACCCCTCAGTTTCCTCCAAGCAAAAGAGCCCCAGCTACTTCAGCCTTTCCTTAGCATGGAGATGTTCCACTCCCTTCTTCATCTTTGTGGCTCTGTGCTGGACTCCTTCAGGCAGTTCCCCAAGGTCCTTCTTGAACTGAGGATCCCAGAACTGGACACAATATTCCAGATGCAGCCTCAGCAGGGCAGAGTAGAGGAGGGGGTGAACCTCACTTGTGATTGGCCTTGGGAGATAGGCCTTGCTAAAGACGGTAGTTACAGTGCATGTCTGTCACAGATTGCTCCATATGCCTTCTGATCTTCCTAAGGAGATCTGCACATCCAGGATCCTGGTATTTGGGGATTGCAGACAGTTTATGTTCCTGCAGGCACTGGTGGTGGGATTTGTCTGACCGCACATAGACACTGCAGCGTAAGGTATCTGAGTCATATCATCCCAAAATAGGGAGCTGAGAGGGAGAAGTTGCATCCTAAGACAGCTCTGTTCTCTGCACCAAATACAGGGAGATTCCAGTGAACTAAGTGGACCATAGCTATTTCCAGCCATCTTTCTTCTTTTTCCCCCCCACAATGCTTTCTCTTCTTTTTCCAGCTACCTGTCTGATTTTTCCTTTTCATCACCCTTTCCCTTTCCTGTGTAGCTTTTTGCCATGTGGGAAGATCCAAGCTGGCACCGTGGGTGGCTGGGGAAGCCCTGCATGCTTGCACAGTGAGACGTGGCTGGCATGGATTTTGGTGCTGGGCTGATGGAGCTTGGCAGCACAGGCCTGTCTCTAAGCTGTCTCCAGGTGAACATAAAGTGTACTACTTTGGGGTAGTTCTGCTACCACCTGAGGATGTCATTTAGTCCTTGGTGTCTGGAGTAGGGCAATACTGAAATGCAGCTGTAAGATCTCCCCAGAGCATTCTCCTCTCCAGGCTGACCAGCCCCAATTCTCTCAGCCTGTCTTCATAGGAGAGGTGCTTCAGCCCTCTGATCATCTTTGTGGCCCTCCTCTGGCCAGGTCTATGCCTCTCTTTTCTTGGGGGCCCAGAGCTGGACACAGCCCTCCAGGTAAAGTCTCAGCAGAGCAGAACAGAGTGTCAGAATCGCCTCTCTCAGACTCCTCGTCATGCTTCTTTTAATGCAGGCAAGGATGCCATTGGCCTTCCAGGCTGCAAGTGTGCACTTATGTCCAGCTCACGTCCAGCTTCTTGTCCAACAGCATCCCCAAGCCCTTTTCTGCAGGGCTGCTCTCAATTTCATCATTTCCCAGCTTGTATTCATACTGACCCAACCTAGGTACAGGACCTTGCACTTTACCTTACTGAATCTCATGAGATTCTCATCAGCCAACCCCTCAAGCTTGTCCAAGTCCTTCTGGATGGCATCCCATTCTTCTGTCTTATCAACCCTTTGAGGTCATTGAGTCCAGCTGTCCAACACTATGCCAAATAAACTATGTCCCAAAGTTCCCTGTCTGCACATTTTTTGAACACCTCCCTGGGCAGCCTGTTCCAATGTTTGACCACTCTTTTGGTAAAGAGTTCTTCCTACTGTCTGGTCATATCCTGATATAAAAGTGGTCTCTCTTTTCAGCTTTTCAGTCACCAGCTGAAAAAATCCTACAGTGAAGCCTACAGTCAAGCTTCTGTTAGCTTCAGTGTAAGAGATGTAGTTCCTAAACTTGGATTTGTTGGCTAAATGTAATATGGCATCTGGCAGGTCAAGTGATGATGACGATTCACATATTTTTATGTGGTCATTACTGTAAGTGGAATAACGGAAAAGATGCCAGAGGAATAGGAAGAGCGAAGAGATTATGTCTACATTTAGGACAAAATACATACCAGGCTGATCATATGGACAGTCTAGAGATCAGACAGAACTAGGGCTACCACAGCTTCCATAGAATGGTTTGGGTTGGAAGGGAGCTCCAAAGATCATCTAGTCCAGCCCCCTCTGCAGTCAGCAGGGGCATCCTCAACTAGATCAGGTTGCCCAGAGCCCTGTCAAGCCTCATCTTGAGTATCTCTAGGGATGGGGCCTCAACTGCCTCCCTGGGCAACCTGTTCCAGTGTTCCACTACCATTATGGTAGAGAACTTGTTCCTAACATCCAATCTAAATCTGCTCTTCTCTAGTTTGAGGCCACTGTCCCGTGTCCCATCACTACAGGCCTTTGTGAACAGTCTCCCTGCATAGCTTTGTACTGTGTGGTGAAGAAGCAGAGCTCATCCCTCTGCTTCCTGCAGTAGCATGCCCTTGATGGTGAAGAAAACTGGGCTAGGATAACAAAAAAGGATCTGTTATCATCTATCACGTACCAGAATTAAAGCTGGGAGTGCACATTTTGACCTTAGGCTTTCCAGATGCTTCTCTTGCCTTGGTTGTCCCAGTGACCTGAGCTGTTGTGGTGTCTTGGAGCATCTTCTCTAATAAAGTGCTGGTGGCTTCAAGGTAGGCTTGCCAAGTATGTAGCATGCTGAGGGTGGTACTTTGGTTTATCTTCCACAACCTACCTGCACAACCTACTCCGAAGTCCCACCACTGTCATACTGAAGAATGTCTTCCTAAAATCCAGTCTAAACCTATTCTGTATCAGCTTAAAACCATTCCTGATTATTCTGTTAATAGACACCCTTATGAAATGTCCTTCTCCAGCCTTCCTGTTGGATTCCCTCAGGTACTGAAAAACAACTATAAGGTCTCCCCGGACTCTTCTCTAGGGTAAACAACCCCAGCTCCTTCAGCCTATCCTCATAGCAGAGGTGTTCCAGCCCTTGGATCATCCTTGTGACCTTCCTCCAGACTTGCCTGACAGGTCCATGTCCTTCTTATGATGGGGACACAGTACTGGATGCAGTATTTGAGGTGGGGTGTCACGAGAGCAGAGTAAAGGGGGAGAGTCCCCTCTCTTGCCCTGCTGGCCACACTCTTGGTGCAGCCCAGCACATGATTTGCCTTCTGGGCTGCATGAGCTCACTGCCAACTCATGTTGAGCTTCTCATCAGTCAACACCCCCAAGTCTTTTTCTTCAGGGCTACTTTCAAGCCACTCTGCACTCAGCCTGTATTTGTGCCTGGGATTGGCCTGACCCAGATGCAGGACCCTGCACTCCACCACACTGGCGGAAAGTTAGGTTCCTTTCCATTGTACCAGGGGGGCATTGTATCTGTTTATGGGGGAGGGGAATTTGGCTTCAGGCATCTTTAATTCATTTGCCTTGTTTAAATTCTCAGGAATGAGTGGACTTGGTAGACTTTCAAGTAGCTCTTGTGTTGTTAAAGCAGCTGTATATCTTGAAAGAGGGACATTGGGAGAGTTAAGTATTTGGGTATCCTTTTGCTCTTCTCTGAGATTCAGACTCGATCCCACAGGCATGTTCTTGGTGAATTAGGTGCTTTAATGACAGGAAGTTCTATGGTAGAACATTTCTGACAACAGCAGGGATGCCCTGAAAGTGGTGGATCGCTACAGCTACCAAGGCTGCTCTGAGAGCTATCCAACTCAGTACCACTGTTGTGTTTTCCTTGGCTGCTGAATGAAGCCGTTCTCTTTGAATGTCAGCCAACCTGTGAGGCAAAGGGGCAGGCTCACTGTCAGCTGGGCTTAGTGAGGGGATGATGTCAAGATGAGTGGCTTTGGGATTGCTGATGCTACAGTAGATTCTCAGGGCTGAACTTTTGCCTCATGCTACATAGATGGAACCACTGCTACAGTGATGTGAACTGGCCAGGGTTGCCTTTTGTGACTTCTCCTGTGGCCATGGCCTCCTGTGGCAGAGTGGAAGGGACCAGCAAAGACAGTAAATCCTCAGGCTGCTTCATCTGCCTGTGTGGCTTTTCTGACAGCAGTCCTGGAGACAGCACAGTGTGGAGATGATGTGTTCTTTGGGAAAGATGGGGAGGCACTTTTTACAAGGGCTTGTAGTGATAGGAAAAGGGGTAATGGTTTTAAACTGGAAAAGGGGAGATGTAGGTTGGATGTAGGGAAGAAATTCTTCACTGTGTGGGTGGTGAGACACTGGAAGAGGTTGCCCAGTGCAGTTGTTGGTATCCCATCCCTGGAGGTGTTCAAGGCAAAGCTGGGTGGAGCTTTGAGCAACCTTGTCTAGTGGAAGGTATCCCTACCCATGGCAGGAGGGATTTAAACTAGAGGATCTTCAAGATCCTTTTCAGTCCAAACCATTCTATGGTTTACTGCCTATGAGAGCACTGTGCTGAGGTGCTTGTGGCTCATGTTGCACCCACGCAGTCTGAGCAGTTTGCTTCTAGCTGCATGAGCTGAGGACAAATACTTTTAAGCTGTGGATTAGATAAACATCCCTCTCTAACTGGATCTTGTTATGATAGCACATGGTGGTCTGCTTCCTAGACTATCCTGCTCTACCTGCTTCATTCAGAGAGTAGGGCACCTGCCCAGAGAGCTACAGATTTTCAGGGATTTCCACTATTAAAACTGGGATCTGGGATTCTTCCAAGTCAGTGGGAGACACGTCTGTGACTTGAATGAGAAGAAGATGTAAATTTTGGTGCATGAGTACATGAGGTGGCTCTGGCATTAGCTGTAGCTTTAGTTTGGACAGAGATGAGAGTGCTGCTGAATTTGGAATAAGCTGCCATCCCACAGGCTTCCTGCAGCAATACCAGTGAAGAGGATGTAAGTGCAGAATGTGACTGTGGAGTAAATGGAAGTTCACTGGAAAGCCCAAAGACTGCTCTGAAAAGGGCTCGTTTCCCAGACTGGCTTATGTGCAATCCTCCCTGTGCAAGTGCTTCTCTCCCAGAATAAACCTGCCTGTCTCTGGTGTTGAACCAGTTAATGTGAGCAGGGGCTTCAGCTGCCTTCTGCCGTGCTGGAAGGGTGGTAGAGAAAGCCTGACAGAGCAGGAAGGAGAAAGAAATGCCTGCATTGACTCATAGGAGGCATTTTGAAGGTTATGGATGTATGTTAAGCAGGTATTAAATAGCACTTGCTTTATAGATGTCATTTACAAACCACAGTATCTTCTTCAGGGCTCCTGAGTGTATCAGAACAGGAGTTAATGAGATTTCTGCATTTTCAGGGTGGCAATAAAACCAGGATTTAGATGAGAAAATCTGCAAAGAAGTTTGCTGATAATCTGAAATCCAGTGACTTTTGTGAAACTTCCTGGGCTTGTACTTTGCTTTTTCTTCCTGCTCACTGCTTTCTGCAGCTGTGCTCCCTGAATTTGGTGTGGTCATCTGTGATTTGTGTGACTTGAGAGAGGAAAAGTTCAGACCTACCATGCGATGGCTGTTTGACCAGCCACGTTGGGATAATCCTCTGAGGCACTGGGTCACTTGTTTTGCAGAGAAACAGCAGGAGGAGAAGCCAGACCACAAATCTGTTGGTAAAAGAGAGGAGACTCACACCATAGTATTGTGTTGTCCAGGTTATAGAGGCTGGGACTTTGTCTGCAGCATGAGCAACCTGGTGGTGCATTCCAAAATGCTCTCCTGACTAACATACTGCTTGCATTTGCTGACTCATCCTTGCACTGCCTTTTTCTTTCTTGTTCCCTGCGTGTGTTGATTTTTTATCTCTGTTACTAGGGCTGTGCCCCAGACACTGTATGATCAGCCGGTTTGGCTCCTGTGGCGGTGGGAGCTATCTACATTTAGATACAAATGTTAATGTAATTAACCCGCAAGTGGATAAGAGCAACAAAATACAGGAGCCTGAACCTCTCCATTGTGTGAGAGGCAGGGCTGTGAAACACTGCTCTGAGGGCAGGGCCATCCCCAGCATGACTGCCTGGGACTTGGCACCACCCGTTATATTGGGTCCCCCTGTCACTGCAGGTCCTGTTCCCCAATGCTGACATAAGTTCAGGTTTGTGCTTTCACTTGTGGAAGATGCCAACCCAAGCAGCCTGTGTCTCTGAAAACGCTTTCAGGGTGGGAGTCGTACATGGCATGGTTGAGAACCGTGGTGTAACCACTGGGTCCCTGTTGTCCTGCTTTTCCAGGTGTGTGGGTAATCAGAAGCCCTGCTACCCACATGCCCTGGTTGTAGGGTGCTCCTGGAAGGGCTTCATCGGGCTCTTCCTCTCTGTGTGCGCTGCAGCAGCTCTGTGCCCTAGCAGCCCTGCTTACTTTCCCACTTTGATCTTTCACCCAAGCCATTAAACATCTGTGTCTCTTGCCACTTCAAAGGGTGTCTGTTCTTCATGGACAGTGCTCTTGCACTTCTGGAGCTATGGCTCATTGGCTGCATGTGTTCTCAAAGACTAGTGGTCATAAGCAATGCTCCTGAAATGTTTGAGGATCCAGGTTAGTGTGCAAGGACAATGGCATTTCCATTTTGGTTTTGTTTTTCACAGCTCAAGCTCCTGAATTTTGTCTGTGGCTATCCCAGATGGTTGCGACCATCCTATCTTATGAATCCCTTCTGAACAGACCACCATTAATTTTTATTGTTCAGCTTGCTTGGGGCTAGTTTGTGACCTCATCTCATTAAGTTGCCATCACTCCTTCCTCCTTTTTTGTTTTTTTTTAATCAGATGATGTCTGGTGTTTTCCCAGCAGTCCTTCTGCAAGGAATGACATTGCATGGTCAATTACCAGGGAACTAGTTAGCAGACAACTTCTTCCCTGATGGTTTGAGGAGCATTATGTGTGAATTCCCAGGAGATGGTTTCACACAGCATCACTTTGCAGCATTGCTGTGAATGAAGCATGTTTTTTTTTTTCCTCTGTGCCTTTCCCTGCCCATCAATTTTGCTTCAACTGGGAGCAGGCAGATGGCATTCCCCAGCGTCACCATGCAGAATCCAGCACCACTGGTACCTTCAAAACCTTCCCTGCACTGAAACTACAGCCTCTGTGTGCTGGTTCTGCACTTTTCTGAGTGTCTAGCCATAGTATCTTTGCTTTAAGCAACTTAAACCTGGAACCTTTTGGTTTTTTTTAGGCACAGTTGATTTTCTTAAGCAGTTTTCTCACATTCATCCCGTGTTGAGTGAGATCAGCAATAGGTAGCATTTGCAAACAGAATTTCCAGGTTTGGAAATCTTGGCATTTTTGATAGTGGCTTTGATAAGTGCTGGAGGGCATTAAACAGGCAGCTTCTCTGGTGTCTTTTCCTGTTAGCTGTTTTTTTTCATAGTGGAAATGACTGTCAGCTTCTTGAACGAAGCTCTGAAAGCCCTGCAGGCATTTCAGTGGCAATGCTAAGGAGTTGTGACTAGCAGATATGTAGACAGTATCAAGAGGGTGTGTGCTTGTATTCTTCTCACTTAATTTTTTTTACTGATTCTCAAAAGCAGTGCCTAGCACCTTGGACCTATGCAGTGAGGACTTAGGATGAGCAGAGCTATTGTTTTATGTTAAATTAGTCCATCTTCTCTATCCCAGCTTCCTCTGAATTTCTGGTCTGTTTACTGACAAAGAACATCTGGCATCACATATTTGCAAATGATAAACTTAGATTTATTTTACCTAAGGAAACAGAAACCAGTCCCAGAACAGACAATAATGTGAGAGCTTTAAAAGAGGTGCCTTGTCTTTATCAGTAAGTGGTAGCACTTACTGGTAGAACTCTTCTCTACTGAAGTATTTCTTAATTTCTGTCACCTAAAGTGAGCAATAAGCTGCTTCTTCAGTGTGGTACTCTGTCAGAAGACAGGGTGAGTAGTGGTGTTGGAGCAGATTAACTCTTCTCCACCTCCATACTACAGCACCTGCTCCCACTAATATTTTTATGTCCCCTTTTGCAGCTGCATAATGAATTTCTGAGATGAAGAGTTGCTTCTGTACAGAGTTTAAATCAGAAACCAGGACTTTGCCACTCAGCTTTTAGATCCCCTCTTTCACTGAGTTAAGGAAGAGGCTTTATTGTCTTATCAGAGTACCTTGTCGGCTGGAAACCACAAGCCTGCTGTCACTCTGATTGCCCCTCAAACTGCTATGGTTCTATGATTCTATGATCCTTGTGGTCCCTTCCAACCCTGACTGATTCTGCTGTCCCTACAGCTTACTGCCACTTGCACTTCCCAGCCCAAGTCTGGCCACTTGGCTTTTTTTGTCTAACATAAGGAAAGAGATAAGTCCTTTTAGAAGATGCTTTGGGCAGAAGTATCCATCAAGGAAATAATCCATAAGTTACATAGATAGCTGAGGCATATTTTCCAGCTGTTTATTTTATAAGCACATTCAGACAGCTCAGTGCAGTTAGAGATTATTAAGTATAAGTTGCTGAGTGAAATTTAATGATGTTAATAGACCTTTAGCATTCATGTTTAATCCATTATTACTTACTGGCCTACATGGTAGGTTGATAGTTTTTAAAGCTTAACTTGGCAGTTCTGTAGATAAATACCTTTATATCCCAGATCCCTGGATTAATGACTTTCTGCAGTTAACCAACATGGACATCATCTCTGCCTTTGGACTGAAAAACAGCTGCAGAAGGGAGCCCGATAGTGTAGCTGACTTTGAAAAGGATGTCTGTATGTGTCTGGCAGGTGGAAGCACTGGATGGAAAGCTGATGGAGAGAGAGAGAAACAAATTTGGGATGGTTCAAATGAGGCATAAAACATTGTACCAGCCAAGGAGGCCTGAGAAGCTGCCCAGCAGACCATATGACCTTGTTCATTGAAATGAAGTGTAGCTCAGGAACATCCTGCTGGTTACTGCACAGCAGAATTAAGTATCAGCCACCTCTTCGTTGTGTTGTTTGACCATCTTTTCTTTTGGCATAAAAGTCCTTCTCCACCAATTCAATTTTAAGTTTCAAAGTTTCTGGACCATGCTAATGTTTTATCTGCCCTCTACTAGCTGGCAATTTCTATCTTGATTTGCAGTGGTTAAAAATTAATCTAGATAAGATTTGGGGGCAGACTAAGTAGGATTCAGGCATTTTGGTTTTGTAAGTTAGGTTTTAAACTAAGTGTACGTGGCATGTACATCTACTTCATTTAAAAAATAGCATCAGTGCTTCATCTGTAAAGATCATTCCTCATTTCCTGGTTTATTCAGGTGTATCACTGCAGCTAAACAATCAGACAGCATCTTCCAGATGACTGCTCATCTCCTTGGAGGGATACCTTTTGTGGGTGGTATTGGGAACAAGTACAAAAGGAGCTTTTCGGTCTCTACCTGTGGCTGCTGGGTTTTTAGTGTTGTGTTTCAGGTAGCAAACATAGGCAGGCCATGCTTTGCTGAGTCAAAGCTTCAACTAATGCCATAGAACAAGTTTTCCTTGGGCTGGGTGATCTCCAGAGGTCCCTTCCAACCCCTGCTATTCTCTGATTCTTCTTCACTGTGAGCAGCAGTAAAAATCATAGAATCAGTCAGGGTTGGAAGGGACCACAAGGATCATTTAGTTCCAACCCCTCTGCCATGGGCAAGGACACCCTACCCTAGGTCAGGCTGGCCACAGCCTCATCCAGCTTGGCCTTAAACATCTCCAGGGATGGGGCCTTAACCACCTCCCTGGGCAACCCATTCCAGACTCTCACCACTCTCATGGTGAAGAACTTCCTCCTCACATCCAGTCTGAATCTCCCCACCTCCAGCTTTGCTCCATTCCCCCTAGTTTTGTCACTACCTGATAGACTAAAAAGTCCCTCCCCAGCTTTTTTGCCAACTTATGAGATTCAAAGCCACATAAAGACTGGATTGTCTTACAGAGATAATCCTTATGCCCTTTTTCCTAACTATTTTGTCAAGATTTTCTGTTGGTTTTTCTCTTAAGTGTATGTTGACCCTGCTGATCTTTCCTGTCTCAGCTTCTGTCATCTACAGACTTGAGATGAAGTGCAGAAATCCTGGGATTTACATATTTGACTGATTCATGAGTAAATACCTCTCAGTCTCTGTTTAGATCTACCTGAGTCTAAAGAGGTGCTACCGTGGCTACCCAACAGATGTGTTGCAGTCATACTGTAGTCACTTGCAGGTGACAGATTCTCTTCATTCAGTCTTCCCCAGCTATGACAAAAGACTTCTGGACCAAGGGGAAGCACCAGTTCAGGTATTTTCCATCAGATCTGTGTTGTTTATGCAGAAGTTTTACTAAACCTGTTCTTCTGCAAATATTAACACAATCTGTTGGGGTTTTTTTTTTATGAGTATGCCATAATTAGTCTGCCTCTAAATTTTTCCTGGCAGTTTATTAGCTCGTGAAGAGCTATGGCAATTTCAGTGGTTAAATGAAGCAGTTAAATTCAGGCCTGTATGATGAAACTCGTCTAACCAAAGGTGAAGTTTTCAGTTCCTGGTATCTGTACTCTGTCCATGTGTTTTTCTTGGCTTGCTCCTTGCCTTTTCCAAATTATGATCTGTTCAGCTTAAAACATTCTTTGATCTTTGGCTTGTAAACAAAATCAATAAACACTTCTGTAGTGTCCAGAGCTTAGTGGAGGAAGGTGTCCAGTTGTGCCATTGGGTAACTGGTTTGTGAAATAGCTTATCCCAGTAAACACTGAAATGTATTTAAATGATAATCCCATTTCTAACCCAACTGTTTGTCTTTGGACTCCTCACCAAAGGTAGTGTGTTTTCCACTAGACTGCAGTTGCACTAATGACAACCACTGTTTTGTCATACTTGAGTGGGTCATATGCATGGTGCTACTCATCCTTCAGGAGCACCATGCAGTGTCTCAGTTGTATGGCACTGATCAAAAGCAAATATAACAAGTGTTGTTTTGTAGTCACAGAATCACAGTATGCCAGTTTGAGAGGGACCCTGAGGATCATTCTAGGTGATAGTCTAGTTGAAATGAGCTGGCCCAGCAGTCTGTCAAGCTGAGTCTTAAAACTGACCGATGTGAGGCAATCCACTGCTTCCCTTGGGAGATGATGTCTGACTGTTCTCATGGGGAAATACTTTCTTCTGAAGTGCAATCACAGTCTCCCCAGGATTAAATTTTACCCATCATGCTTTGTCTTTTCCATGTCAAAAAGGGCATCTCCATGCTCCTGGTAGCCACCCGTTACAGACTGGTCCATGGTAATAAGGTTTTCTTTAGTCCTCCTCTTCTCAGAGCTGAAAAACACTTGTTCTCTCAGCCTTTCCTCATATGGCAGGGCTTCCAGTCTTCTGATCATTCTTGTGACACTTCTCTGGGCTGTACAAACCTGCTCTAGGTGATCCTGCTCTAGCAGGAAGGTTGGTCTAGATGATCTCCAGAGGTCCCTTCCAACCCCTACCAGTCTGTGATTCTGTGTAGGGTACTTCCTAATGCCACAGTCATGGACATGCAGCGATAGGCTCTTGTTTCCACTTTACTGTGTGTTTTGTCTACTCTGTTTGTACAGTGTCACATTTTGTTTGATGCCAGCCTGGACTGGTGTCCTGCATGGAGTGATGCCCTTTCTCTGACTTCTGGAAGCTGCTTCCAGTTTACCTCAAGCTGAAGGTCCCACAAATCTGCATGCACAAAGGGAAAGGTTCAGGGCCAGGTTACAGCTCTTTTATTAGAGTTTTTGATTGTTGAAAATCTTTGGTTCTTACTCATCTCTGATGGTGAATGTGAACTAGATCAAAAATCTCAGCATTCTGTACATTTAAAGTTCAGGTAAGTTCATCTCACTGAATTCAGAGAAGACTTCAAACCTTTCAGGTTTCCAAGTGTAATATGGAACAACTGCTGCTACTGTTCTTTTCTATATCATTTTATTCTGTAACTTCTCCAGCAGTATGTTAGGGCAGTACACTTTTGGTCTCACTTGGGTAACCATACTAATTTGCCAGATCTAAAACAATCTTTAAACTTGTGCCATTGTAGCAGTGTGAGCAGAAATGTAGTAGCAGAGTTTCCAGCATTTCACTTTTGTGTTTATTTTTTTTTAATGTAGGTAGATTCAGAAGTCACTACCAACTTTTAAGTAAATAAGTAGCAAGTGAAGCGTAAATTACAGTCTTCCAAAAGCAAAAAGCAGAAAGCCATTTCATCTTTTAATGAGATGTGAAATGTTCACACTTTGCAGGAAAAGATCTCCAAGAAAGGATCACTGAATTTCAGGTCACCAGCAGACTTTTAAGATTCTCTGATCCACATCCTGGGTTTTCTGCCGATTTGAAAGTGCAGAATCTCATTAACTCCTGTTCTGATACAGTCTGAAGCCCTGAAGAGGGTACTTCGGTTCGTAAATGACGTTTATAAAGCAAGTGCTATTTAATACCTGCTTAACATATATCCATAACCTTAAGGTTATTCTGGGGGTAGATAACCTTCCCTACTAACAGCTAATTTCTGATGCAGTTACTATTCAGTTACAAAAGAGTAGTTTTACTTGGGACATCAAGGCTTGCTTCTCTTATTTACTACTACTTTTTGCTCTTCATGGTTGAGACCATCATTGCTGTTCTAAGCATACAGTAAACATACTGCACCTATATTTGGTCTGTAGCTTTTTTCAAAAGAGGTTTTCCTGTAGATCAAATAAGGTAAAATCAGATACCAAGTCCTGAGAATGTGAGAACTTCAGCAGAGGACATGTGGGAATCTGAATGCTCTGCATGGGCCTTCACAAGAGAGGTAAGTGCAGAGACAAATGTAGCTCTGTAACCTTTTAGGAAGTTAGCTTTTACACAAGCTATTCCTCAGCAAGAGCTGGTGATTGTTGCAGAGAGGGTTTGGCGATCTGAAGATGGCGGGAGTGATGCAGTAGGCAGCCTAGGTTGGTGTGACCAGACTGAAGTATCCAATACAGAATTACAGTAACTGTTCTTCTGTCTGTCAGTAGAAGAACAATAGACCACCCCAGCTGCAAACTCATATAGGCACTGGGTGCCCTTTCCCCAGTCCCATCCTTGCAGAACTGTGCAGAGAGCCATCTGTTTTTCTCTGCATTTCAGTGTCTGTGTGGGGAGAGAAAAGTCACAGGATTGTGATGTTTTTAAGGTCAGTTACAGTTTTCACAAAAGGCAAATTCTGAAGTAATTTTAGAAGACCATAATGAGTATTGCTGCTGACTCTGTGTTTGTTAATTGTTGTTAGGATTCAAGGCAAGGTTGGACATGGCACTTGGTGCCATGGTCTAGCCTTGAGCTCTGTGGTAAAGGGTTGGACTTGATGATCTGTGAGGTCTCTTCCAACCTTGGTGATACTGTGATAATTCTATATTGGGTTTAGTTCTATTCAGTATAGTTCAGCCAGTTAAAAAGGCTGGGAAATAAGGAAGACCAGGGAATGAGTCCAGGAAAAAAAAAAAACACAAAACCTTCTCAAAGGCTTAGGAGATTAACTTATTTGTAAGGAACTTCAAGCTGCCATTTCCTTCAAGGCCAGGGAGAATTTCATGTATTTTGTCTAATCATAGCTCCCAGATGTAAAGGTTACTACACCTAAATGTGCTTAATAATCAGTAGAAAAGGACCTTGTATATTGAAACCTTTTTCCTGGAGTCCAGGACGGAGGGAATTTGAAAAACAAGAAGATGGTCTTTGAAGCACAGTCTGGACCTCTCTTTGCAGACCTCATTAACCAGCTGTAAGCTGTCCAGCGCATAGCAATTACAGTGTTTGCCTTTCTAGGGTCCCCTCAATGCCAGGTTTCATGTAAACAGGAAACAATTAAGGCAGAAATGTGGTGCTCAATTTCCATTTCATTTCCCGTGCAAAACTGTGGGCTGAGCCATTTGGGAATTTTCCCCCTTAATTGCACCCTTAGTGGTGTGAGGTGTGTTGATTGACTTGATGTGATGCCCCTACACACACATCTGTCTGGAAGTGATTCAGGCCACCCACCTTGGGTAATGAAAGGTATTTCAGCTCAGTTTGCCACCTAAAACACAGAAGGCTGTATTCAGTCTTGGGTTACACAAGAGGTATTGCAGAGAGGATGTGCCCATCTTGCCAGCTGGGATGGTACACGCTTGACACCATTCTCCTCACAGACATTCCCAGAAAAGGATTGGTATGATTATGGCTTGTGTTGGCTGCAGGCAGTCACACTGGGTATCTGGGGAAGATAGGTGCTCTGGCCCTTTGTACACACAGGATGTTGTGTGTGTTGTACAAGTAAACATGGACATGTCTGATCCTGTGAGCTGTGGGATGAACTGCTCTGCTTGCTTCAGGGCTCCCTGTTGGTTGCTGTGTTGTAGTAGCATTGGCATGGCTCCAAAGCAGAAGACCACCTGAGCTAGGCAAGTCCTCTGAAGCTTTAGTAAATTAGCATCGGTAAAATGAAACTGAGACGTGAAGATATCCATAAGCCTGTGATAGTTCAAGGACTTCCACAGTCACGCTATCAGAGTCACAGAATCAACATGGTTGGAAAAGACCTTTAAGATCATCAAGCCCAACTGTTATCTAACTCCACCGGGGCCACTACTACACCATATTCTTGAGCAACATATCTAGAAGGACTTTAACTACATTCAAGGGACAGTGATTCAACTACCTCCTTGGGCAGCCTGTTTCAGTCCTTGAGAACCCTTTTTGGTATAGGAGGTTTTCCTAATGTCTAATCTAGATTTTCCCTGGTGTAACTTGACGCCATTTCCTCTTGTCCTACCAGTTGTAGACTTGTGAGAAGAGACCAACGCCCACCTCTCTCTACAGCCTCCTTTCAGGTAGTCATGGAGAGTGAGAAAGTTTCTTGTCAGCCTCCTCCAGGCTAAACAACCCCAGCTCTTCCTCAGGTGTTCCTCATGACTTATTCTCACGATCCTTCACCAGCTTTGTTGCTCTTCTCTGGAGACATTCCAGCAACTCATGTCTCTCTTCTGCTGAATTTGTGCGTAATTAATAGCAGTAACCAAAGCAGAGCATCAGTCTCAGCTTTCTTTTGGCTGGCTATGTCCATTTTCTTGACTGAGCAGAAGCAAGACCAGAGGCAGGTTTAAATGCTATCGCTCTCCACTCAAGGTGCCACTAAGTTTTTCATACTTTCATTTGGCCTCAGAAATAAGTTAGCTCTGAGGCATCCAGTAGAAGAATTTGACTGCATACGCATGAGAAAGAAAGCTTCTGGAATTGCCTAAGAGGACTCAGATCTTTCCAGACTTGTGTAGTGCTAATTCAGAGCAGGACACAGGTGATGATTCTCTAAGTCCTCTTGTAAGTCAGCAATTAAAAAGTACAGGTTTTTGTGATACTTACTGGATTCTTCACCTAGATTCTTCAGTGCATGTAGCTCTGATGGATGGATGGATGCATAAATGTAAGTTTCTGAAAGGTAATTTTTATGGAGAAACAGTAAGCTACCATAGCGGGAACTGGTGCCAGAAGTGCTTTGTAAGCCAAAGAAGTAGCAAGGGCAAACAAACAGCATGTTCTAACTCGATATAAGTTGTTGGGTATTTTCCTTTTTGTTTAGCTGGCCTAGAGAGTGGTGGTGAATGGTGCTACGTCCAGTTGGCAGCCAGTCACTAGTGGTGTCCCCCAAGGATAAGTGCTGGGCCCAGTCCTGTTCAATATCTTTATTGATGATCTGGACCAGGGGATTGAGTCCAGCATCAGTAAGTTTGCAGATGACACCAAGCTAGGAGCAGGTGCCAATCTGTTAGAGGGTAGGAGAGCCCTGCAGAGGGACCTAGACAGGCTGGATGGGTGGGCAGAGGCAATGGGATGAGATTGAACAAGGCCAAGTGCAGGGTTCTGCACTTTGGCCACAACAACCCCAAGCAGTGCTACAGGCTGGCAACAGAGTGGCTGGAGAGCAGCCACACAGAGAGGGACCTGGGGGTACTGATAGATAGTAGACTGAACATGACCCAGCAGTGTGCCCAGGTGGCCAAGAGAGCCAATGGCATCATGGCCTGTATGAGGAACAATGTGGCCAGTAGGACAAGGGAAGTTACTCTTCCCCTGTACTCAACACTGGTCAGGCCACACCTTGAGTACTGTGACCAGTCCTGGACTCCTTAATTCAAGAGAGATGTTGTATTACTGGAATGTGTCCAGAGAAGGGCAACGAAGCTGATGAGAGGCCTGGAGCAGAGCCCTATGAGGAGAGGCTGAGGGAGCTGGGGTTGTTTAGCCTGGAGAAGATGAGGCTCAGAGGTGACCTCATTGCTGTCTACAACTACCTGAAGGGAGGTTGTGTCCAGGTGGGGGTTGGTCTCTTCTCCCAGGCAACCAGCAATAGAACAAGGGGACACAGGCTCAAGTTGTGCCAGGGGAGGTATGGGCTGGATGTTAGGAGGAAGTTCTTGCCAGAGAGAGTGATTGGCATTGGAATGGGCTGCCCAGGGAGGTGGTGGAGTCGCCATCCCTGGAGGTGTTCAGGCAAAGCCTGGATGAGGCACTTAGTGCCATGGTCTAGTTGATTGGCTAGGGCTGGGTGCTAGGTTGGCCTGGATGATCTTGGAGGTCGCTTCCATTCTGGTTGATTCTATGATTCTATGTACTTTTTGGCCAGGTGGTTCTCTTCACATAAGTGAGATATGTGTGTGAAGATACTGTGGCTGAACTTAGAAATTTCTGTGTGAAGTGCCACTTTGCTTCTGCCCCATACATTTTCATTAAAAGCCATTTTGCAGTCATCCAGGATGAAATATGAGATTGGATTGATAATATACCCACAGCTACCAAAGGGCATGCCTTTCAAACTTGTGCAGTGCAGAGTTCATCTTGTGACATAGTTGTGGTGGAGGGATGGTATTTGAATTGCAGCCTAGAATCATTAGAGGAAAGCAAGCAATTAAGATTTGTGCATCTAACATTTTAGAGCCTTTAGTTTCTTACATATACCGGCTGGATAAATGTCACCCTCCTGGAAGTTGCACAACCTGGTGATGTGTTCACTTACACAATCAACAGCATTTCAAACATGCAAGAGGACAAAGATAAAATGGGTTTTGTAATGATTAAGCCAAAGGCCTTTATTTTTGTGCAATTAAAATTTCACCTCAAAATTACATAGCGAGTTGTTTGCACAGCATTTTGTTTGATTCTTCACCTGTCTTACCCTGCAAAGGATGCATAAAAGATATGTTAAGCAGGTGCTGAGCTGCAGTTTGTTTAGAGCCCTTTTAGGCTTTGGTGCTTAGTTTTGTTGAGGTGGTGTGCTTTTAGTTACAGCCAGCTTTTCTGGTTTTTCAGGTTTTTCTTCTTTGGTATAGAGTTCATTTTGGTTGGAAGAGACCTTTAAGATCATTCTCTAGCTCTACCAAGTTGGGTGCTAAACCATTTCAGTGCAACATCTCTGTGACTTTGCAACAGCTCTGGGGATGGGGATTTAACCACCTCCCTGCGGAGCGTGTTTCAGTCTTTGAAAACCTTTCAGTGAAGAAGTTTCTTTTAATATCCAATCTATGCCTCCCTGGGACAACTTGAGGCCATTCTTGAGCTTAGTGTAGCAAACCCTATGAGGAGAGGCTGAGGGAGCTGGGGTTGTTTAGCCTAGAGAAGAGGAGGCTCAGGGGGGACCTCATTGCTATGTACAACTACCTGAAGGGAGGTTGTAGCCAGGTGGGGATTGGTCTCTTTCTGCCAGGCAACCAGCAACAGAAGGGGACACAGTCTCAAGTTGTGCCAGGGGAAGTATAGGCTGGATGTTAGGAGGAAGTTCTTCCCAGAGAGAGTGATTGGCATTGGAATGGGCTGCCCAGGGAGGTGGTGGAGTCACTGTCCCTGGAGGTGTTCAAGAAGAGACTGCATAAGGCACTTAGTGCCATGGTCTGGTTGACTGGCTAGGGCTGGGTGCTAGGTTGGCCTGGATGATCTTGGAGTTCTCTTCCAACCTGGTTGATTCTATGATTCTATGAATTCCCAAATTAAATGCAAAGACTTCAGATACTCAGAAAGTCAGATTAGATGATGATCCTTCGGTTTCAAAGGTGTTTCTGTCCATGCCAGGGGGCTTGCAACTAGATGATCTTTAAGATCCCTTCCAACCCAAACCATTCTGTGATACAATTCTCTGATTTTAACCCCAGGCTGTTGTCTTGACCACTGTAACAGAAGTACATGCCAGCTGGTTTAGTAAACGTGGAAAGCTACATAATGAGAACACTGCAGAAAGTTTTGGCACCTTGAAAGCATTTATCATTTTCAGAGGTTTTCCCTGTCAGTTCCTTTTAAGATGGTCAGATCTCTAGGAAAAGCATGTATTCTTAGAAGCCTTTAACGTTGAGTTTCTGAAATGTTTTGGAGTGAAACAAGATGCAATGCATGGTATTACTCTAACTGCCAGATACAGGTTTTCATCTGGGGCTTTCACATGTTACTAGCGTTGCTGGTGCCATCTCTGGAAGATAGATAAGGCTTGTTGCCACATAAACAGCTGCTGGAGACAAGCTGTATCCATTTCTTTGCTCTCCTACCTGTCACAGGATCAGCTTAAGTGTATGTTTAATCTGTTAGCTAAATAGTTCTATTGCATGCTGTAGATGTTGCAATCTCCCACTGGATTGTTGTGTTCATTTCCTTACACCTTTGCTCAGATTTATTAGCCAGAAGATGATGCTCTTGAAATGAGGAATCCTAATATGCTGTGGCCCTTGAGCTGTAGTTATGGATAGGAAACTGTCTGGGTGTTTTGTTTTGGTTTGGTTTTTTTTTTGAAAGCAAAAAAGTATTGACAGTGAGAGCCAAAGGATTACATGTTTTTGATCAAATACTGCTTCTCAGAGCTGCCACTTGGGCTTCAGAACCCAAATTTTCAGATAAACCAGAACTAAATCCTTGAAAAGAAGGTGATTAAACCCTTGTGAAGTGAGTTTGCATCAACATGCAATTTTCTGCTTGATAGATTGAACTGAATTGAGTGCTGCCTAGTTTATTTTCCATAAGGCACCAGCTCTGAAGTTTAATGATGGCAATTTAAGGGCATCTTTGCTGATTCCTTTGTGGACCAACACAAAAGGAATAGGCTGGAGGCATCATGTCTGGATGCTGTCTGCCATCACAGGAGTGATGAACTGAGCCTGAGAAAACAGTTCAGGTTTTCTTTTCCCAATTAAATGCTCCCTCCTCCCAGTGCTTAATAATATCAGTGCCCAAGGTGGTGGTGGAGTCACCATCCCTGGAGGTGTTCAAAAGATGGCACTCTGGGACATGGTTTAGTGGTGTTGGGCTGATAGTTGGACTTGATCTTAGAGGTCTTCTCCATTCTTAATGATTATATGATTCTATATACATATAGTGTATGTATACACAGTATATGTATCCCTTTTGTACAAAGCAAGAGACAGAGGTGGTCCAGATAGTAAATTCCATGAGATTATCTTTTGTAGATACTCATAGAATGGTTTGGATTGTAAGGAACCCTAATGATGATCTAGTTCCAGGCCCCCTGCCATGGACAGGGACACCCTTCACTAGACCTCATTGCTCAAGGCCTCATCCAACCCAGCCTTGAGCTCCTCCGGGAAGGGGACATCCACAACCTCGCTGGGCAACCTGTTCCAACGTCTCACTGCTCATAATGTAAGGAATTTATTCCAAATATGTCTTTAAAAAATAAAAATACATCTTAAAATGCCAAATAGTGGCCTTCTCTGGAGCAAAGGCAGGAAAGTTCCTGGCAGGCAGAGGAGAGTAGCCTACCTCTTATATAAAAGACGTTGTCAGGGTCCGACTCAGCCCTGAGCTGTCGCTGCTGGTGCTCTGACCCAGCAGCAAGTGACCTCATGCTGTCTGCAGGGACACGGTGACTCAGTAGCAGCCAGATCCCATCTAAACACCCTGGTGCTGGTTTGCGAGCAGTCAAATGGAGCAGCCAGCAGGGATTTGAACACGGTGGCTGAGGTTGAGAAAATGAATCGGAGGCAAAGGAAAAACAAACCTCTGAATTGCTGGAAATTAAATAAACAACCCCCCACACCAACCTCAGCACAACACTGATTCGCTTACTGAGGTGATGTCTGCCTCTCTGTCTCTAGTAACCTCCACTGCTACTTGATCTGCCTGACTTCATGGAAGACTAGGATTTTTGGTTTTAATAAGAAACTAACAAAATCTGTGTTAATTACTCAATTGTTGTGAAAGCAGGTTGCTTATTTTAGTTTATTGTAGGAGTAGAATATGCAGTTAGGTCAGCAGAGACTAGCTAAGCCTTGTAAAGCTGCTTACATTGTATTAGAGAACCTGTAAAGTAAGAGGAGGCTCATTATTTCTTCTTCAAAGTTATTTCAGGAATGTCACTGTGAAGTGCAGAAGATCCCACTTTAGAAGAATCCCAAAGAAGAGAAATGAAAAGGAGCAGAAATTATCACTGCAAAGAGAAAAAAAGATCAGTCAAGAGAAAAATCGTGCCAGAGCTTTCTGTTTGGAAGGAAATATAAATGCAGAATAAAATGCCCCATTTCTAGAGTATCAGAGCCTGGTCTTCAAGCAGTGCTAAAGAAAAGGGCACTTTTTTTTTCCTGTTGAGTCTCTGAATTCAGGCAGGTTCAGTTTTGCTACATCAAGGTAATTCTGTCATTCTTGCCTTACAATAATTTCAGTGTGTTTTGGAAGCTGCCATCCACTCTGGATGAAGTGTGAAAGCCAAGAAGTAATTTGAGTGCAGTTGGATTTAAGATGACAGCATGGCTTCTGAGGTAGAGGTTGTAGGCAGTCATCAAGAGGCATTAATTAGTCAAAGGGTTTTTTGATTTGAGCTTTTTTAGCATTGAGTGCAGTCAGGGGCTTACCTGAGGACCACAGGGGTGACTCCGTATCCCAGATAGAGATGGTCAAGTGAAAGCACTGATTTGTACTGAAGGGTGCATGTACAGCATGGGGAAAACCACTTGTGTTGATATTGGTGTGGGGTTTGGAGAGTTACTGCCTAACTAACTGATGAAGTGTTTCTTTGGAGTGGGTCCAGAGGAGGCCACAAAGATGATCAGAGGGCTGGAGCATCTTCCCTGTGGGGACAGTCTGCAAGAGCTGGGGCTGTTCACCGTAGGGAAGAGAAGGCTCTGCGGAGACCTCAGTGGTCTTCCAGTACCTGAAGTGGCCTACAAGAAAGCTGGGGAGGGACTGTTTACAAAGGCATGTAGTGATAGGACAAGAGGCAGTGGCTTTGAGCTGGGAGAGAGGAGATTTAGACTGGATATTAGAAAGAAATTCTTTATAGTGAGGGTGGTGAGACACTGGAACAGATTGCCCAGGGAAGTTGTGGATGTCACCTCCCTGGAGGTGTTCAGTGCCAGCCTGGATGAAGTCTTGAGCAATCTGATCTAGTGGGAGGTGTCCCTGCCCATGACAAGGTGTTTGGAACTAGCTGTTGTTTAAGGGTCTTGTCCAACTCACCCAAACCATCCTATGAATGAATGAATCTTAAGTGTGACATCTATTATTCTGCTGCATTTGCTTGTGTGGAAGCTGGAAATGGAGGAAAAAATCTGCTTCTGAGTGGGCAGGTGACTGGGGTGCTAAGGCTACAGGATGTAACATGAAGGTTTCCTGTTGAGTTGTGCTTGAAGAAAGATGCTTAAGCTTTGTCTATCTACTGCTGTCTCAAAGTTTCTAAAGTCACTATTGGTTATAGTATCTCCCCAGTAGGTCCCTAATCAGAAGCATGTTATGTGAGTCAGGTTTACAGAACATAATGAGCAGCCCCATTCCAAAAAACAGACTTGCTGCAAAGATCTTAGCATCTGAAAAACACAGGTGTGTTCAGTCACTGTGTCCTGTGAAATCAAATTATTCTTGGCAGTTTTGTGTATTTTCAGTTGCTGCTTGCAAGCCTAGTCATATATAGAGTTAGTTTGCTGGGAAAAGACCTTTATGATTATCAAGTCCAACTGTTACCTAACTCTGCCAAGTCTGGTGCTGAAACATGACCCTTAGCACCATATCCCTGCCTCTTTTAAACATCTCCAGGGATGGGGATTCACCTGCATTCCTGGGGAGCCTGTTACAGTCTGAGAACCCATTCAGTCAGGAACTTTCTTCTAGTATCCAACCTAAACCTCTCCTGATGCAACTTGCAGCCATTCCCTCTTGTCCTATCATTTGTTACATGGGATAAGAGACCAGCCCCTACCTGGCTCCAGCCTCTTTTCAGGGAGTTGTAGAGAGCCAGAAGGTCACCCCTCAGCCTCCAAATAAAACTGTATTCAGAGGAGACTAAAGAAGGGGAAAGCTAAGGTAGGCTAGGGAGTTGCATTTCTTGTGTATTGCTCTGCTTTTGCTGGGGCATAATCCCAGTTCAGCAAACTATTAGCAGCTCTGAGTCGGCAAGGACAGCTGACTGGAGTTGACTCCAGGTGTATCCATGACCATGAGGATGACACTCAGTATAAAGGGGCAGGTTTGCCATGGAGAGGCATGGCTTTTTGCTAGAGTCTTCAGCTTGGACTTCTCTTTCCTCATGTGCTCTTGAGAACTGCCTTCCTGGATGTTGTTACTGCTGCACTTCTACTGGGCTGAGTATAACTGTACATACCTTCTATTGACATTGGTATTAACTTGGCTGTTTCATTGAATCTATTTTCATCTTGACCTGTGGGTCTTTTCTACTTTTTCTTATCCTCTTTTTTTATTGGAGAGGGAGTCATTGACTAATAGCCTTTATCTGGGGCTAAACTCCAGCAGTTACTCTAAACACAAACACGTTGTCAATTCATTTCAAAGTTCAGGAGAGGTCTTCTTCAGAATCTGTTATGTGGCTTTACTCAGTGTAAAGGAGGAGTGAGATGGCAAAGTGAAGGAGTGTGGTGCTGGAGATACCATCCTGTTAGTGAGACATATAACCTTAGTTGAGCTCATGTGCAGCCATAAGAGCAAGGTTGCAAGCTTGAGTGCAGTGTTGGAAGTGAGATTTATTGAAAGGGTGGTCAGGCATTGGAAGAGGCTGTCCAGGCAGGTGATGGAGTCACCAACCCTAGAAGTGTTCAGAAAATGTGTAGATATGGCACTTTAGGACATGGCTTAGTGGGCATGATGGTATTGGGGTGATTGTTGGACTTGGTGATCTATAAGCTTAATTCCAACCTAAATGATTCTACGATTCTGTGAATTTCTGTTTGAGTAATTTTGTTGTGCTTACCCTTCCTAAAGTTCCCTGTGGAAGCTCAAGCTGGCCCCAGTTCCTCTAACTCCTAGTGCAAATAATGTTGTTACATGTCACATTTTACTGTCTGTGAAGAGGCAGGATTAATTAAGGCTTGTGGTGCTGTGCTCTCAGGGTGAAGGAGGTTAGAGCAAGGTGGATGTTGGTCTCTTCTCCCTAGTAACAAGTTATATGATGAGAAGAAATGTCCTCAAGTTGTACCAGGGGAGGTTTAGACTGGATACTAGGAATTTTTTTTTTCACTGAAAGGGTTGTGAAACACTGCAGCAGGCTGCCTGGGGAGGTGTTGGCGTTACAATACTTTGAGGTGCTTAAGAAAAACAAGTATAGCCATGGCCCTTCAGAACATGGTTTAATGGCCATGTTGGTGTTGGGTTGACTTGATGATCTTAGAGTTCTTTTCCAACCAAAATAATTCTATGATTCTATGTCACTACCCAAACAGAAGAGCAATGTTTTTTTGGGTGTCACAGTCATGGGCCATTAGTGAAGGTGATCTATAACCTTTTGCTTTGCTGGTGCAGTGACAGGGAACAATATACCAGGAATAATTAGCTTCCCCTCCAAAATGCTTTTCTGAACCTAATGAGTGACTGGTTAAAACCTCCAAACACCAAATATGATCTTTAATAAGTTTAGTATTTATTTGTTTTTACAGTTCCCTTTAGGAGTGTGCTAAAAGCAAACAGTCTGCACCCGTGAGTCAGACAGGCTAATTCTGTCCTCTAGAAAAAATCCACAAGCTTTTTCAAATCATGTTACTTCTCTTATACCTCCACTGAATTCATAGAATCATAGCTCATGAAAGATGCTGGGTCCTAACAACTGAAATTTTCTGACCACAGCTATGTAAAAGTATCATGTTGCTACCTCTCTTTGCTTAGCTTTGCTGCTGGGAGCAAATTGTAAGGCTGTTTCTTCCTTAATGCTACCAATATGTCTCCTACAGATTATCAAATAGTCTTCAGATAGTAGTGACCTTTAGTTATGGTGGATGTGGGCCAGATCTGAACTAACAAACTGTAAAAGGAACTCTGTCCCATTACCAAACCACTGTCTGCTCTTACTCATTAACATTTTAGTGGCAAAAGTTCAAATCAGTTATTTCATTAATAGTCATGAAACTAATTACATTGAAGTGCATCTGTCAGTAGGAAAGGCAACTGACTTCTGTGCTGCTGAATAAATTCAGTCTGTGCTGGGAAGTGTTATTCTGCCTCTAAATGAGAGAAGTAGATTGCAAATCATGAAGAGGTATTAAAAAGGGGAATGCAGATGTGTCCTAAATGTGATGTGCTCGATGCTGCAGTTCTCTACTGCAATCAATTAATTAAATGAATAATCAGAAGTGTGTTTGAGTTGAAGGGTCTTGGGCAATGTTTTGTACCTTATTTGCTCACAGAGACACTGAAAAGTCTGCAAAATAAGAGTGGTCTGAGGGCCAGGAGGGTTGGCATTGACTTGGATAAAATCAAACTCAACTGAGTATCAGGATTAGTTTAGATACATAGAAATGAGAGCTGGGTCTACTGAGGAGATCTGGCCAGAGCCACAAGGTATCTGCTCATGTGATTTCCATGAGAATTTTTGTACCCATTTATGGCTAAGGATATGATCAGATTTTCTTTGCTTGAGATCACAGGAACGTTTGATGGAGCATCTCTACTTTCATAGAAGGCTTGAACTGGAAGGGATCTTAAAGATCATCTAGTCCTAAACCTCCTTCCATGGACAGGGACACCTCCCACTAGACCAGGTTGCTCAAATCCTCACCCAGCCTGGTCTTGAACATTTCCAGAGATGTGTTCCTGAGCACTAATGCAATGATTCCTGCTTGCTGAGAGTGTGTGAATTTGTCCACCACATCATTCCCATACCTGTTGTAAGCATGTCGGGTCTGGTTGCACTGCCACCAGAAGGGCTGGTCTTTGCTGTTGCTATTATCCTTCACGTGCACTACAAGATACCCTAGAGATACACACTTGGAGGTACCTTCTGCCTTTGAGAAACAAAGTCATTTTCCTCATGTGATCATTTATGATCCTAGAGATGTTTAGCAGGACCGGTGAAACAGCCTGTTCCTCTGCTTGTGTGCAGGTAGGTGGGGAAGCAGCTCCATGTGAGACCCAGGAGTAGATGTAGGCTGGAAGTGATTTGTGGAGGAGACGATTTCCAGATTGATCTGTCAAGAATTTCCAAACCACTAAGTTTTTCTCCTACAGTCACAGGTTGAGAGTTGACTGCTTTGACCTCAAAGAGAGAATTCTTTGCTAAAGATCATTCAAGAGTGCTGTGTTTGCAGTTCTAGACTCTGTGAGAAATCATTTGTTCTGCAGTCTAAGATGTTTATCTCTTCCCTGGGGTGATGAATTGGAAAAGAAGTAATAAGTTTCTGCTAATTCTTACACTTACCAGTTGTGTTACAGACCCATTGCAGGAGATGGTGGCCCCTAAGTTTTAAGAAGACAAGATTGATTGCAAATATCATCATGTTTGGTTCACAGTTGAGTAACTGAAATGACCTACAATGAGGTTAATGATGTGGCACTTATATACGTAACACACACACTGTGTATCCAGTGAGGTGTTGTAAACCAAAGAGGAATCATAGAATGGTTTACACTGTAAAAGACCTTTTAGATTCCAACCATTATCTAACTCTACCATCTCTGGTGTTAAACCATGTCCCTCAGCACTACATTTCTGCATTTTGGAAACACCTTCAGGAGTGGAGATTCAGACACTTCCCAGGGGAGCCTATTCCAGTCTTTGAGAACTTTTTCAGTCAGGAAGTTCATTCTGGTATCCAACCTAAACTTCCCCTTTTGCAACTTGAGACCATTTCCTCTTGTCCTGTCACTTGTAACTGGGGAGAAGAGACTAACTCCCACCTAGCTTCAGCCTCCTTCTGGGCAGTTGTAGAGAGCCAGAAGGTCTCCCCTCAGCCTCCTTTTTTCCGGGCTAAACACATGCAGTTCCCTCAGCTTTCCTCACCGGACCTGTTCTCCAGACCCTTCACCAGCTTCATTGCCCTTCTCTGAACCTGCTCCAGCACCTTGATGTCTTGTAGTGAGAGCCCTCAAACTGTCCTCCCTAATGCTGAGTACTGGTGAAATCAGCCTCCCTGCAACTTAGTTACTTTTGGTGCTGGCAAGATGTGGTTGCATTTCTCTTCTTCATATGTACTCTAGAGTCCTCTTGCAAGACAAACCTGTGCTTGAGTACCTGTAATGAAGGAGTTGCTCAATGCAGGTTCACAGTGCAGACAACCTGGCACCAAAGCAAATACAGTCTTGTCCTGCCACAAGTGCCAGTGAACTGTAATGGGCTCAGCTTCGTTGGACAGACAAAAAACTAATAGACAAATGGTATTTTTGTGGCAGTCGAGAGCACCTTGCTCTTCGTTTGCAACATTCTTCAGTAGCCTGAAGTCCTCTTGGCTTGTCTCAAGAGGAAGCTAAGCTAAAGTGGGATCGGGATGACATCATCTGTGTCCACTGAGTGGCAGTCAGATAAGTATGGTCTCCAGAAGCAGAAAGGCAAGCTTGCAGTGATATCTATCCCCTACCTGCTCTCAGCAACCCACTGTCGAGGGTGCAGAGATTGTAAACAGCTTGATTTGACTACTGAGATTGACCAAAGTAGGAACATGGTCAGAAGTGTATTTCTCTTCTTTGGGTATCTTTGTTTAACTCACTCTTGGATGCTGGGCCATGGCATTTTTTAGGTGAAGAATGGATTTTTCAAATGTTTCTTTTTCACTCAGTAAGCACTAGGGATATAGGCAACACACCCGTGTAGGGAGTGGCAGTCTTGCCAACCATATCAGCAAAGAAAGTGTCAAATGCTTCAGAGGTACTGCAGGGAGCTCTGGGGAAGTGGAACAGATATCCAAAGCACCCCTGGCTGTGAAGAGCTCACACAGAAAGCGAGGTCACTGAAAGCTGATCCATCCTCTAAGAAGGGTTTCTTAATCAAGAGAAAATACTGGGTGAAGGGCTTGGGATGGTAAGAAGTAGAATAAAATAAGATTATTCAAGCTGTTGAGTTTTGCTCTGTGAGTTGGGGACAGCAAATAACGAGAACAGTATTCATCAACTAATACGCAACTTTCCTGAAGTACTTAAATTGTAGGGAGTTTTCCACTCCTGCACTTGGGACCAGACCAAGTGTTTCTCTGGCCCTAGGAGAGAGATGCCATCTCCTACCTTCTGTGCAGCCTCACCATGTATTTTGGCAGCCCTTGGCCTCCTCTCTCTGTTATTTTCACTCTGGGTCTGCGTGGATAAAGAGGACAGGATATGAATACATTGTCATTTGACAGGCAGTAGAGCAGCTTGGCCTGCAGCATTTATGTTCGGCTTGGAGTTGCTGAGCTGTATTTCTCATCTGTAGAAATGGATGTTTTCTGCCCACCTTATGCCGTAAGCAAGGGTTGTTCCCTTCCTGCCCAGTAAATTGCAGTAACCTGCTACTGCTGGTTTTGCTTGATACATGTATGCTCATGGCTAGATAATGATGTGCAAAAGCACAGTGTGCTGCTTCTATGTGGGCATTTACAGCTGGGTGCAAAGGTCAGCTTGGCAGCCCTGTTTGCTTCCCCTATGGGCTGATCAGTGTGTGTCTCTCCACACCACCTCAGCTGTGACCTGGGCTGACCTGACCTGGAGTGAGAGAGTGACTCAGTTAATTCTCCTTCAGCTCTTTTGACGGCTACTGCGACGATAGCTCAGGTGGTCAAGTGCCATGAGTGCAGTGCTGTCCTTTAGGAGGTCTCTTGGGAAAGAGGTTAACACTACCAAAGACTTGACAGCATAGTAAAAGCTTTCAGTTATCAAGACTTCAGCTCTAAGAGCCAGGCTCCCTTTTTTACTCCTGTCTGCACACACAGTGTGGGATCACAACCCTGGTTGATTCTATGATCAAATCCTGAAATCTACCCTTTTTCTAGTGGAACATTCAGCTTATGAGGAGAGGCTGGAGAGCTGGGGATGTTTAGCCTGGAGAAGAGCAGACTGAGAGGGGATCTTGTTAATGCTCATTGTTAAATAATCTAAAGAGCAAGTGTCAGGAGGCTGGAGCCAGAGTCAGTATTCAGTGACAGGACAAAGGGTCCAGATCATTGATAAAGAAATTGAACAGCACTGGGCCCAGTATCGAAAAAGAGAGAAGAGGAATCCATTCATGGGTGCAGCTCAGGGAGGCTTTCTGAGTGAGGTGTTTTAACATTCTGCTCTGGGTTGCCTTTTCAACCAGAGCTTTTGAAACCAATTTGCACAGGTCCAGATGCTGTCCAAAGCTGGGTTTGGCTTGGGGTGGTGCAGGAACCTGGTGTTGGGTGAACTGCAGTGCTTTGTTGCTCTGCTGGTGAGGGAGAAGAGCATGTGAGGGAAGGCTGATAAAAAGAGTACACTTCTGCTATGAGTCAGCCCCAAAGGAATGTTAATTTTGATTTATTTGTTTTGGGTTGAGCTACCAGTGTTTATCAGCACAGCCAGAGCCCCCTGGGTCTGCAGAGTGCTGTGCCAGAGCCTGGCTCGCTACCTTGCCAGGGACCACTTTGTGACCTCTGCTGCCAGAGCAGCTGCATCTGCTCCAGCTCATCTTGGGGTCCAGAGTAAAGATGTGTGTCTCAGGCCTTCTCCCAGCTCCTAGGCACTGTATGTAAGTGGTTTAGATAGCTCTAGTTATCAAGGACCCTGATGACAGAGACCAGCCTTTGCTACTGGAGCTACAGGGATGCAGACGGGGATATAGCAACTGGACTGGGAGGTTTAGGTTGGATGTTAGAAGAAACTTCTTCACTGAAAGGGTTCTCAAAGACCGCAACAGGTTCCCCAGTGAGGTGGTTGAACTCCCAGAGGTGTTTCAAAGAGGCATAGATGTGGTGTTGAGGAACCAACTTGGTAGTTAGATAATGCTTAGGCTCTATCTTAAAGGTTTTTTCCAGCTGAAGTGATTCTGTGACAGTGACCGTGGCTGTGCAAATGCAGACTTAATCTCTTTCTCCCTTAATGTTTTCAGACTTACTTTTCCTTTCCTTCTTTCATTCTCTGAATTTCTTTTCCTTGTTGATAACTCTTCAGCCGTCCTCAGGATGCACTTTGTAGGAAGGTGTTTGTGCAGAGCAGCTCTATATTGTTGTGTCCGTGCTGTTGTGCCGCACAGAAGGCTCAATCAGAGTTTCTTTGTGTACATATTGCTCAACAAGCCCCAGCCTTGCAGCCCTGGGGGGGGAGTTGTGTTGGTACTGCAGATTCCAGAAAGCAAGGGAGAAGCTTTTGCAAATTAAAGGTGCCAGGTTTACCTGCTTGCTCTGCTCTTCTCTGCAGTAGGGCAGAGGTCAGGCTTCTCTGCCACCTCCGCATCACCCCCAGCTGGTGTGTGTTGTCAAGCCTTTCCTCTCCTGGGTCTGTATTCCCAGTGACCACTTTCAGTACAGTCATCCTGGAAGAGATGGGGTAGAGGCAGGAGTGTTCAGGCCTTCTTCCCCTTCCTTCCCCAGGCCTATCTTTGAAGCTGGCAAACCTTTTTGCACTTGGAAAGCAGAGTTTCCCAGAGTTTGGTTGTCGTAATGCTTGGGAGTTGTCTCCCTGCCTATGCATAGTGATATCTGGTGATTGCAGGTTTGATCTAGCGCCAGGAGAAGTGGAGCGTTTATACCTTCACATTCCCCCATGCATGAGAGCTTTACTCAACCTGCCAGGTTTGTTTTTAATAGACATGTAGCAGGGAAGAGCTCTGTGAGCTTATATAAGGCATCAGGAGATCTCTTTCTTTAAGAAATGTAAAGCATATGTGGTTAGCACACGCCGAGGATGGAGATAGACTCTCAGACCCTGCGAGATCAGCCACCCGCTGTGTGCGTGGTGATAGATTTGCCCCAGCCTGCATGCTAGAGACTGCTTCTCAGTTATTTTCTTAGTGTTTATCATTGAATGTGAAGGCAAAAATCCTCAATCATTTAAGGCACTTGTTCATTCTCCCTTCCAAATTAAAACCAGGCTGAAAAGTAAGACTGTATTTGAGCAGAGGCAATGGAAAGGGCTTGCGTAAGGCAGCTGCAGTGTGGTTTTTTTTCAGTGCAGAGAAGCATGTTTTCTTTTGACTTGTTAATTATAAAAGAAACTTCACCAAGGAGAGTCTTGTTAAACAAGTCTGGCATTGAAGAGAGAGAAAAAGAAAAGGACCTGCCTTCACTCTGGAGCTGCGTGACCTGACTCACAGCCATGACCCGAATTTAGTTTCCTCTGGATTTTTCTTTCAACATTTTTCCTCCTTTTCTTTTCTTGTTGTTGTTCCAGTCCTGACAGCTTCAGGCAGGACATCTGAGGCCAGTATTTTACCCCCAGGCACAATGTGTGAAAACAGCAATTTAGAAACTTAAACATCAGATACTTATTTCACATAGCACGTACTTGGAGCCCGGGGAACAGTGGTGGGTGCCCATTGCTGGCAGGTGGCTCTGTGGACTTTCATCTCCCAGCCTTCTCGCTGCTGGTCTGCTGTTCTTTTCCTCAGACCCGTCAGAGCCATATATTTTTCCCCAATGTGGTTTGTCTCCCTGTTAAATGCTTAATTTGGGGGAAGCAGAGATTTATTTTTGTTCCAGACACACTAAGAGACAGTGGGATTAGAGCATTCTAGCAGTGCTGGATAAGCTGCCTTTGCAGGAGGCTGACCAGAAGTCAGTGCCTCATGCAGAGCTTTGATGTACATGAGCAAAGAACTACAGCTCTTGGTCTAAAATTGTGCCCCTGGAGAAGCCATTTAGATAGCTCATGAGTTTGCTGTGGAAACAACTAAAGAATGAAAGACCTCTCCTTGTGTGAAGGAGCCCTGGTCCTCTTGGGTTCAGAGAACCTCAGATACAGAGTTTTCCAGGGCTGTTCATGCTGTCCAAAATGAAGTAGGACAGAAGAATAAGTCATGCCAACACCTCAGGAGAACAATCCTGTATTCTGTCACTTTCCAGTTGTGCAGGATGATTAAGTTTCATATAGAGACTTTCACCTTTTCATTTTTGGCTGCATGATGTATGCCAGAAGGCTGCTTATTATGTCACTCCCAGGGCTTAAAGCACTCCACTATAGCACAGTGAGAGAGAACAATGGCTTGAACATTTCCCCATTGCTCTACTAGAAGAGTAGAGCCACTGAGTTCAGACAGACCCAACATTACCAGTTTTTTCTTCATCAAGGAGCTACCAAGCTAACACCCCTTGCCACCTCTAGGTTTTAGGAGGTCTGAGAGAGCAAATTAATTTTCTTGAGCCTTCTTAGAAAGGTTTTAGCAGAGCTTGTGAGCACCAAATTTAGCCAAATCTTTTGAATGTAGTTTGACTTGAAGTTTACAGTTACAGTTTGTAAATACAAACGTGGCAGTGCTGTGAAGTTTGAAGTATGAAGCCACGTTCCTGTGTACTTGCCTGTTTTCTGAGTGAACCCATTTCCTTTAAATTATTACTTAACAGGTCAATTTAGCATATTACTGCTAGTAGTATTATCAGTATTACTTGGGTTTTATTTATAGTATTGGTAATATTTAACAAGAGTGAGTGGGAAGTGAATTTACTCTTCCTCCTGCCATACAAGCATATAAGAGCACATCTGAATTAAAGGTTTTACAGTACTACAGGGAGTTTGGTGTCTACACAGCACAAGAAATACACAGAAGAAGATGCAGCACAAACTGATTTAAGGAATAAGAACTAGTGTTGAACTGAAGCCTAGTTAGAACCATCATTTAATCCGTAGCCACGTAACACCTTTGTTTTATTTAGAGCAAAAGCTACCAGGGGTGGGGTGGGATGGGATGGGCAGAGAGGTGGTTATAGCACGGATCCAGTGTTTCTCAGGAATGTGGATGAGAAGCTCAAAGCTGTATCACTAAGAATCCAGTCCCCAAAAAACAAACTCCTGCAACTGCAGGTTTAATAGGTCTTTGAACAGGTTAACAGTGTCACGTGAGATTGCTAAGCATCTAAGGCAGGGAGATGCTGATTCTTGTGGCTGATACACTAAGCAGATAGAGGGAGTAATACATAAATTTTAGGCTGAAAAAATGGTTTTCAGTGAATCACAAAACTGAATGTGATTTTGCTTGGCCCAGCCTGTCGTGCTTGCTAGCCTCTACTGAAGCAAAGGACACAGGTTGCAGGGTGGAACAGTACGGTGGGCTTTGCCTACGTGAGGGACTCTGCACAGGCTGACACTGCCCTTCCACGGGGCTGAAACAGCTGAACCAAAAGGCACCTGGAATGTGGACCTTTTGCCTTGTTGGTAAAGGACGGGAGACTTGAATTATTTTTTTTTTTCCTCAGACCTTTCTCTGCCACTCATCCCTCTCTGCACATACAGTTGCCTTGGTGATGCAGGCTGGTGAAAAGGAGCAGAATGAAGGGCTGTGTTGGGAATTTCCACGTGAACCAATGCACCCTTGCACTGTGGTGACCATGTGGAGATAGCAGCTCAAAGCCCTGAAGCAGAGATCATGCCCAAGGCCATTACCGTGGGTATGTGTTGGCCTCAGCATGGCAGTACCATGGCCAAGATGCAGACAACCATGGTGACACGTGTCTGTGTTTGTCAGTTGGTGGTGGTGCAGTTCAAGGTCTCAGATACCTTGGTGGGCCAGAGCCCTATTGAGCCAAAGAAATTTAAATGGTGTAGAAAACCATCTTGCAGTGGAGTGGGAGGGCAATGGCTGGCATAGATCCCTAAAACACAAGTAAACTACCCTTGGCTTTTTGAACTCCAAGACCTTTTGGAAAGCAGGATGGACTGAGTCCTTGGTCCAGATAGAGTAGTTGCGAAACTCTGATAGGTTTATAGGAGCCTTAAAGCAGGCTACAGATAAAGAAGGAAAAAACAAAACCAAAAAAGCAAACAAATGTGGAAGTAATAAACATGAGCAAGTTGCATTTGCTCTAGGGTATCAGCAAAGTGGAAAAACTTGTTGCATGCATCATATTACAGCTTTTTCTCTCAGCATTCAGGTTACCTGGGTGGCAAATATGCAGTTGTGTTGATCATTACCAACCAGAAAGAGATAGCATTTGCCTTTCTCAAGGAAAGAGGAATGTAAAAAATGGCTATTGTTCATGTGTACTTAATGCACAGGAACTGGAGCGCCCAGTCTGTAGAGACTGCAGTAGGTGCTTGGATTGTGCTGGTTTAGCAGGAAGGTGCTGAGAGTGTCAGTGTGTGTGAGTTGTGGATACAGAGACAGCAGAGGCAACTGGTGCCTGGGTCTGGTTTTAGTTCAGCTGCTGACACAGGCTCTTGTGAGCACACTGCAAAGTGCTGGAGCATCTCAGGGCATGCTCTGGCAGCATACTTTGGGAAGATCCCTTTTTTCCCCCCTCTGTTGCCCACTAGGTCTTGCACACAGGTGCCAGGGGACTTCCTTTGCAAATGAGAGAACCGGAGTAGCAGAGCATCCTTAAATGAGATTCTGATATAAATGGATTCAGGTGTAATTACATCGTCTGCTGATAGCATGGCAGAAACAGTGGGCAGATGCAAGGAGGCAGTTTTATTGTTACTCTTACAGCAGCAATGTTTGAACTAGATGACCTTCAAGGTCCCTTTCAACATGAACCATCCTGTGATTCTATGAAAGAGAATACCTTCTATTCTCACCACCATTTCTGCTGTACTGGGTGCGTGATATGGAAATTAATTGAGGATTGGCTTGGCTTTCTTAAACCACTTTGTAGACCAGCCATAAGTTAGCAAACCTGCCATGGAGAGGAATAGAATAGAATAGAATCAGCTAGGTTGGAAGAGACCTCCAAGATCAGCCAGTCCAACCTATCGCCCAGCCCTATCCAGTCATCTAGACCATAGCACTAAGTGCCTCATCCAGTCTTTTCCTGAACACCTCCAGGGACGGTGACTCCACCACCTCCCTGGGCAGCCTATTCCAATGGCAAATCACTCTCTCTGGCAAGAACTTCCTCCTAACATCCAGCCTATACCTCCCCCAGCACAACTTGAGACTGTGTCCCCTTGTTCTGTTGCTGGTTCTCTGGGAGCTTGAGCAAAATGCACAAATTAGGGAATTACCACTGGTGGTTAATCCAATTAAGGAAAAAGTAATAGCAAAAGGAGTATGTGTGGAGATATAAAACAAATTTTGGCTATGTGACTTTTGAAAGCAAAATGTCATTTATTTAATTTCTCTACCTTCCTGGAAGGCTACTTTCTGATTAAAAAAAAAACCAAACCCAAACTCTGAAGCAATATCACTTGACATGCTGGCCAACTGTTATATTAACTTGCAGTAATCTGGGTCTCCCTTTTGCCTTTTAACAGCTGTGGCCATTAAATTCTGACTATTGCTGTATTTGGATCGTTTAAAAACGTTTGTATTTATGCCCTTGCTTTGCTTCATTTGTCTGCTTGGCCACAAGAGCTGAATGTCAGTTGCTGCCTGCTCCTGGTAGTGCTTCTTTTCCTTGTCCTGATGTTATTTACGCAGCCACTTCCATGATAGTCTGGATTCATTGCCTTGTTTGTCTGTGATTTCTTTCCTTTTGACATCTCCTATCTTTTAATAGTTCCCCTGTGACCAAGATGTTGCACAGCCTAGGACAGACAACTCTCTGTATATTTAACACTTTGATGTTGTATTTGTTAATCCTTTAGTAACCTGGGCTCTTTATACTCTGATGGAAAGTGAAATACTGCTAAGCAGTTTAGTATCCCATCTGATTAGGTGAGGAGGTGGCTAAGGGCAGGATGCAGTCAACCAAGCCTTGAGGCTTCGAGCAAAAAAGAAAGACCCAGGCTCTTTGGTTCAGGAGAGCTGGCAGAGACAGGGATGCCTGTGCCAAGTGTGAAGCTGAAGGCAGAGGTGGAAAGGCAGAACAAACTGTCGCGAACATATTGTTGACAGGGTAGAGATAAGCTACATTAATGCCCTGTACTTTGTACTGCAGGCTGCCACTCCTGCTGCTTTCTTCTGATTGTTTGGGGCTGCGGTGGGACTGCAGGTGAGATGTCTATGGGACACAGGTGAAAAACACGCCTGAGGGATGGGATGCCATCCAGAGGGATCTGGACACGCTACAGAAGCAGGCTTCTTGAACCTCGTGAGGTTCGGCAAGGCCAAGTGCAAAGTCTTACACCAGGGTCAGGACAATCCTCACTATCAATCCAGGCTGAAGGATGAAAGGCTGGAGAGCAGCCCTGCAGAAAAGGACTTGGGGATGCTGGTGGGTGAAAAAGGTGGACAGGAGCCAGCAATGTGCACTGCCAGCCCAGAAGCTGTGTCCTGGGCTGTATTCAAAGCAGTGTGAGCAGCAGGTTGAGGAAGGGATTCTGCACCTATCCTCTTGTGAGACCTCACCTGGAGCACTGTGTCCAGCTCTGGCACAAGAAGGACATGGATGTGTTATAGCAGGTTCAGAGGAGGCCAGAACAATGATCATTGGGCTGGAACACCTATTCTGTGAGCACAGGCTGAGAGAGTTGGGGTTGGTCAGCTTGGGGAGGAGAAGGCGCTGGGGAGAACTTACAGCAGCCTTCCAGTAGGTAAATATGAAATATTGGGACAGACATTTTAGCAGTTGTGACAGGATGAGGGTTTGTAGCTTCAAAGTAAAAAAGAAGAAATTAGATTGGACATAAAGAAGATTTTTCTTACAGTTAAGGTGATGAAACAGTGGAACAGATTTCCCAAGGAGGCAGTAGATGCCCCTTTACTGGAAACATTCAGAACGAGGTTGAACGGGACTCTGAGCAACCTGCTCTAGTTGAAGATGTCCCTGCTCACTGTGAGACGTTTGGACTAGAAGATCTATAAAGGTCCTTTCAACTTGATTCTGAGCCAGACAGGCAGTGATATTTAGTTGAGGAACTGCTGATTGTACAATGTTTCTGTGTTCTCCATCTTCATTGCCACTGCAGGTTTGGGAATGTTGTCCCACTTCCTAAATTTTGTCTGCATCAGAGCCTGAATTTTTTTGACAGCAATTAGGAAGTTGCTTGTACTGCTTTATCACTTGCAGTATTTCTCATGATGTTTCATGTTCTCTTCTCAAATTATTTTGAATGCAGGCCGATTTGCTACTTCCTTTATATTTAAAAAGGTCTGCTTTGAAGGGGCTGCCTTGACTGGTTTGAAGGATTTGGGTTGATTATAGGTTTAAGGAAGAAGTGACATGGGAATTGTGATGGACTGAAAGTACTGGGAAATTTATCAACAGCTTAGTCTGAGGACTGGAGACTCCCTTGGGAATAAAAAGCATAAAATTCCTGTGTAACCAGTGATTAGTGCCTCGTGAGGATGCCACTCGGTAGTGATAATAGAGCCAGTAACAAACAGTGCTACCATCTCTGTCAGTGGACACATCAGGCAAGCTGGAAAGCATCCTGTTGTGAGGAGGTAGTAGCAAAACCTGGCTGCTCTGACCTGCTCCTTGTTGCAAATTCTGAGCGCTGCTTAAATACTTTTATATTTGTCCTGACCTGCTTCCTGGTTGATTAAAGATGGAAAATGGCTGCTTGGCAGGGCTCTTTGTTATAGAGAGGTGGTTGAAAAGGTGGTGGCAAGACTGCCCTTTTCTCCCCCCAGCTTTGGATTTTGCTAGTTTCCTATCAGACAAGAGTTAGGTCCAGATTTGCTGCAGCATTTCCTTTAGCATCCTTTGTCACTTGATCTCAGCAGCAGACAAAGATCAGATGCCCTTGAAGATTTTATTAGATACGTCAAGCAGTCCTTGACATTGTGTATCAAAAAGTACTGCAGGACCAGTCAGAGCAGGCAGCTGTTTTCCAGATGACCTGATTCTTCTTCACTAAGGGATGCTGGCAAATGCTCTTTCATTTGCTTCTCTACCAAAATGTCCGTTTTGTGAGCCTCATTCCTCCTTTCTCTTCCACAGGGCACGGGAGCATTTATGGTGTTTGAAAGCAAGACATTTTATTCTGCAGTTCCATTACTGCAGTGCCACTGGTACCAGTGTCTCCTTTTAATCAAACCTAAGCCACAGAATGGCACTGCTGGCTTGCTGTAATTTGTCTATATGGTTTTAGTTCTTTAGAAGGGCAGTGTGTATTCTAACTTGTTATGCCTTTCAGACATCCCCTCGGCTTGGTTTCCTCCAGGATAACTGAATGTCTTCTGGAAAGTGATCTGCCAAGCCCTGGCTGTATGTGACTTTTAGATGCCCTGTTTCTAAGGTTAGGAGAAGTTTGCATGTGTTTTTTTGGCTTGCAGCGCTCTCAGGAAAATCAGAAGGTTTGTTTATGTTTTGCAATCCACTGGCAGTTGTAGCAACATCGTTTTCTGCAGTCGCATTGCAGAAGGCTGGAAGGGAGCAACATCTGCTGGGGTGGCTTTTGGGGCAGATAGAGGAACAACACGCTGCCTGCTTGCGACCCCTGCCTTCTTCGTGCTTCAGTTTGAATGTCTGTGTGTGTTCTACTTCAATGTTTTTTGAGCTCTAACAGATTTTATTTCCAAGACTGTTTACAAGTTGCCTTTGCAGTGGTAGAGAGACCTGACTGTGTGACTGTGGTGTGCAGGCTCTCCTGCAGAGGCAAAGGTAGCTGTAGTGTTTGTGTTGACGTGCCGCTTGCTTTGCCTTAAAGATCCCCAAAGCAGTGAGCAAAGCAGCACTTGTCTGTATAAATAACATCCATGTGTTGCTTCAGGGATCTTTCTGGAGCTGAAGGTCTCACACTGATGTACACCCTTAAGTGCAAACTTCTTAGTTATTGTAACCATTGATTGGTCAGATAAAGCAGATCGAAGGAGTAAGGCAATATGGAGATCTAGTTACTTTCCTGCTATGTGTGTCACATATGTCCTGTCCTATAACATAGCTCTGCTAGCGTCATCTATAACTTCTTTCAGGTGAGAAATCAGTACAAACAGAAAGACACCAACTGGAGGAGATGTAGGTTAGTAGTCTCCAAGTTCAGCTGCAGTTGTGTTTACTAGCTCCAGGTTTTTACTGTGGAGGCCAGAGGTTTAAAATGGCATTGATGAAATTAAAAGTGAAAGTGCTGTAGCTTTTCATCAGAACTGCAGTGCCTGTGACCTACATTAGCTTAGCTGCTCTCTGCTGTCCATCCACTGACTGAAAGCCCCACAAAAGCCTGGAGAAACCCATGGCTGCATCCAAGAGGACACCGGGACACCCTACTTTGTCACCCATTGTAAGCCCAAGTCTCTGTAATAAGAACTGAATGTGTTGTCATAGTGATATACATGAATTTAGCAGAGATCTGGAGTAGAGAAGAAGTTTCTCTGGGAGTACTGGCATGCTCTGAAGACTTAAACAGCTACAGAGATGGACATCCCTTTGCCAGTAGGCCCCTATGATTCTTCTGGGGCCAGGTTACATTCTAAGCTCTAGTGATGTAAATCATTTTGGGGGTTTGTGCAAAAATGGTTGTGACTTAGTGATGGGTGTGAGTAGTGAATAGTAGTCAAGTCAGATGGTGGGGAGGAGTCGGAGGCATTGAGAATGCTGTGATATAGATTAGATATTAGGAAAAAAATCTTTATGGAAAGACACAAGCTGCCCAGGGAAATGGTGGAGTCACCATCCCAGGAAGTGTTTAAAAGAAAAGAAAGCATAGATGTGGCACTTCAGGACATGGTTTAGTGGGTACAGTGTTGTTGGGTTGACAGTTGGACTTGATCTTGGAGGTCTTCTACAACCTTAATGACTTGCTGATTCTCTGCAGGCTTTGATGCAGTCTAACACACTGGCTGGGTAGGAGAGTATGATGGGATTCACCCCAACAGTCTACCCACTGGGCTGCAACTTTCACTGCTGTCCGTGTGAGCTGGAAACTCAGGGGTGACTGTGGCCACTGTGAGCACACTGCCACCTGCTATCTCCACTGGGTGGGTCCCCATTTGAACCATAATGTTGTGGTGTTAAGCGAGGTGATGGACTTGATGATCCTAAAGGTCTTTCCCAACCAAAATGATGTCCTGATTCCACAATTTAAAGGTGGAGGAAATTCAGGACAGAGCTGGAGATGAAGCTGATTCGCCTTCATTGATAACAGAATTTTGGCAAGCTGCTTTCAGACCCTGAAGTTTTGGAGTTTGTTTTGGTTTTGAAGGTTGTTTTGGTTTTGAAGGTTGTTTTCTTCCTGAAGTGCTTCCCATCTGAAGGCTAACTTTGTCATGTGATGTTGCTTATTTGGGGTTGTAACTTAGGGGTTTTTAAGAGCTTATGGTTTCTTTCATTAAGCCTATGTAGAAGCTACAGGCTTATAAAGAACAAGGGTCTTTATGTGCTGCAGAGCTGAGTGTATCTATTGTAGGTGAAAAAAGCTGTCCCTGAATTTTAACTTCCTTTTCTCACCCTTATGCTTCTCTTTCATTTTCTTACTGCAAAGGCAAGAAAAAATTACTGCTGCTGTTTTCATCCCTGTCTGCACACAGATTATGGCCAATACTCTGTAAGGCAGGAAAGCTGCAGGCATCGGTGTGACATGCTGCTGGCAACCACATTTCAGCAAAACAAGTGCAACCATCAGGGTGGTGCAGGGCGTGAGCCATCTTCTCTTGCGCCTCCACACTGCCCTTGTTTCTCCTCTCTAATTTTAGGGCTGTTGCTTGCCCTGCCAATGACTGGAACTGGGAAATGCTTTCCTGATAGAATAGAATAGAATCAACCAGGTTGGAAGAGACCTCCAAGATCATCCAGTCCAACCTAGCACCCAGCCCTATCCAGTCAACTAGACCATGGCACTAAGTGCCTCATCCAGGCTTTTCTTCAACACCCCCAGGGACGGTGACTCCACCACCTCCCTGGGCAGCCCATTCCAATGCCAATCACTCTCTCTGGCAAGAACTTCCTCCTAACATCCAGCTTATACCTCCCCCGGCACAACTTGAGGCTGTGTCCCCTTGTTCTGTTGCTGGTTGTGTGGGAGAAGAGACCAACCCCCACCTGGCTGCAGCCTCCCTTCAGGTAGTTTTCATCATGGGTCTGATTGAATGTGATGTGGAGGAAGGGTCAATTCATCAGAGGTAGCTGGCCCTACAACTCCCACTCTTCCTGCTCCAGCCTAGACAGTCAGAGACCTGGGCTCTAGGCTACGCCTTAGCTGGAGGTCTTCTGAGGAGCATCTGAGGAAACTGAAGTTGTTTAATCTGGAGAAAAGGAGGCTGAAGGTAGGCCTTCTCGCACTCTGCAAGTCCCTGAAAGGAGGTTGGGGCTGAGTATTGATCTTCTTTCCCAAGTTGCAAGTGATAGCACAAGAAGAAATGACTGCAGATTGTAGCAGGTCAGGCTTTAGGCTGGCTATTAAGAGAAACTAAGAGGGTTCTCAAAGACTGGAACAGTCTCTCTAGGGAGGTGGTTGAATCATCCCTGAAGGTGTTATCAAGAGGCAGTGATGTGGTGCTGAGGGACATAGTTTAGCATCAGACTTGGTAGAGTTAGATAATGGTTGGACTCGATCTTCAAGGTGTTTTCAAACCAAAACGATTCTATGGGTCTGTGGTTCTATGACTCAGCTATTAGTGCCCATGGAGCAAAGAGTGCACACATAAATCCTTCTCTTCCTTCATCCTTTTTGGCCCAGTGGAGCCTGGGACAGCTGCCACAGCAGTCCCTCTGGCAGCCTCCCACTGTTGTGTTTCCTTCTTTTCTGCAGCTGAAGGACTTGGGCTGATGATACAAGTGCTCTCTGTCAGTAATGACATGAACTGGGAGGTAGGAACAGGACCCTAGAAAGAAGGTAGATGTCGGGGAATGGCAGTTCCTGGCCAGAATGTGTTCCCAGGATGCTGACTCCTCTTTCCCTGCTCCCAGCAAGGAAAGGGTTGCCTAGGGAGCAGCCTTGGGAGGAGCACAGGCTGGCATATGAGACACTGTCTGTCAGAAGGCTGAAGTGGTCCTTTGAGATGCAGGCTTTAGAAACCAAGCAATCAGATGATTGGTATGAGATGCATCCCCATTTTCTCTGATAGCCTGTTACGTCAAAGACCATCATCAGTGAGTCACCTACCTCTGTGTGTGACTGTCATCATTGCTGCTCTAAATATAAATGTCAAAGGATATTGAGCTGCAGAAATAAAGTGGACTGTGTTGGCATGCATGTATCAGGCAGATCTTCCTCCTCTGCACAACCTCTCTTAGTTATTAAGGCTGATATGGTCAACAGCTGCAGAAACTCAAATTAAAGCCAGGAGTATAGGTCATGCTTTCATTGGCAGATCTGGCATACTTACATCTGATCTGTTATTGCTGGTTCTGTCAAAATTATCTTGGGAGAGAGAGAGAGAGAGGCTTGCTTTGACAAGATTTCTGAGGTAGAGGCAGAGAGGCTGAGAAGCGCTTTCACAGCCTTTTTTATACATATGGAATGTGTGATTTTTAAATAAGCACCAGGGAAAAATAACTTTGCCAAGGGTACCAGCCGCTGCTTGTGAGCTGTGGACGTGGCTGTCATGTGTGATTTGCAGTGGTTCAGGTTGGAGCACTTTTAATTAGGCTGTCATGATGAGAAAAGGAGCTTGGTCTCTTCCCCCTAGTATCAAGTGATAGCACAAGAGGAAATATCTTCGAGTTGCACCAGTAGTGATTTAGTTTGAACATCAGAAGAAAATTCATGACTGTGAGGGTTCTCAAAGCCTGGAACAGGCTCCCCAGGGAAGTGACTGAATCCCCATCCCTGTAGGTCTTTAAAAGCCACAGAGGTGTGGTGCTGAGGGCACTAGACTTGGTAGAGCTAGATAAGGGTTGGAATGGATGATCTAAATATCTTTTCCAACCAGAGTGATGCTATGATAAACACAAGCAGGTGGGGCTTTTTTTGCTGTTGAAAGCTGGGGAAAAGTTCTAAGCAGTCCTGTATCTTTTCATCTTACTGAGCATCCTTTTTTTTTCCCCTCTTCAATAAAATCTGGAGTTTTTCATTGATCAATAGAATGGTGATGTAAAAAGCCAAAAGAAAACCATCAGGAGCCTGAAATTGCCTGTTTATTCTGCACTCTGCTCTGGCAACTGCAGCATTTGGGGTTTATTGCCTGTTGTGCTCCCTTTACAGCATATACAGTAGTGGAGAAGTGGTAATGAGCTCAAGAATAAGCTCTGCCTGTGCAAAATAAATACATCTTTATCTTTGAAAAAGAGATTTTTAAACCTATAGAATGTAAATAGGGCAGGGGGGAAATACTGCTTCACTTCTGAATGCTGTTAGGAGGAAAGTCCTGCATTACATAGTAGAGGACATTTAAAAGAGCTGCATTAAGGTTGTCCTTTGTGCATTTCTGTAAGGATCTTCCTTCCTGATTTAGAAGAGATCCTATGGAAATACTGACTTCTATACTGCATATCTATGTTTCAATTTACTCATTAACAGCAGACAACTCTACAATAATGACTCAGGCTGCTATTTTCAGAGATGGGGGGGGGGGGGGGGAAATATGACACCAGTACCTCTGCGATGAAACCAGCTCCTTCACTTCAGCAGCTCTGCAATAATCAGGCATATTTCGCTTTGCATCAGAGACGCCAGGACGTCTCACACTGCTGCACGTAAGGCTCACCCTCAGGCTTCAGCCCCTTATTTTAGAGCACCATGGTTAATTCTTGTACTTCCAGGGTTTTATAAATGATGTGCTTCTGGGGGAGTCAGGATTTCTTACTCCTCAGCCATATGTGCACTCTTGCCTTCCTCTTTGGATTATTTGCTGCCCCTTTCCGTGTTGTTTCTCCCGCCTGGATGGCTGATCCCTCCTTGTCACTTCTTGATGCCTGAGGAGGCTTTCCTGGGTAGGACTGCCTTCCAATATCTGAAGGGGGCCTACAAGAAGGGTGGGGAGGAGGGACTATTTACAAGGTCTTGTAATGACAGGATGAGGACTAATCAATTTAAACTCAAGAGGGGAGATTTAAACTAGATGTTAGGAAGAAGTTCTTTACAGTGAGAGTGGTGAAACACTGGAACAAGTTGCCCAGGAGGACTGTGGATGCTCCCTCCCTGAAGGTGTTCAAGGCCAGGTTGGATGAGACATTGAGTGACCTGTTCTAGTGAGAGATGTCCCTGCTATGGCTGGGGAGGGTTGGAGCTTGATGGTGTTTGAACATTCTGTGATGTGAACAAAGAGAAACTTTGTCACTAGTGAGGTGGATTTCTTCTGTATTGCTGTATCAGCCCCCAGTTTCTGCCACCCTCCTCTCAGTTATACTTCTTTCCTCCTTTCTTGTTTCGACTTCTCTGCCATGGGGCAGAGATAAATTATTTCAGCTTTTAAAAAGCACATTGGTGCCCAAACCTTGTGTCCCTGCTCGCTGCAGGAGAGCTGGGCAAGATGACCTTTGAGGGTCCCTTACAAACCACTGCATTCCATGATTCTAGGATTCTTTCATCCTCAATGAAACAACTGCCTGTGGTTTACACAGTGCAGATGGACAAGCAGGCCACATGGGGCTGTGGTCCAGAGCATCATAATGCCACTTGTCCCATTGTAGGATTCTTGTAGGAGAGTGGCTTAAGGAAACTGAAACTTAAGGGGAAGCTTCTTCACTCTGAGGGTTCCAAAGCACTGGACCAGGCTGCCCAGAGAGGTGGTGCAGTCTCATTCTCTGGAGACTTTCAAACCCATCCCAGATGTATTCCTTTAAAATCTGCTCTGTGTGTACCTGCATTAGCAGAGGGATTGGATTAGATCTCCAGAGGTCACTTCCAACCCCTACCATGCTCAGATGCTGTGACCAAAGATCTGTGTTCAGCATGGGTAGTCTACACCTGTTGAGGTACACATGGGTGCAAGAAGCATCCTCCCAGGAGCTTTAGCAAAGAAATGGCTTGAAGCCTTCTTCCCTTCCATGTCATCCCAGCTTCATGTCCATCTCTTGGTTGCCAGATACCCTTATTTGCTGCTGTGTTTACCATTCAGCTTTTCTCTTCCAGTTTTCCCATCATACCAGCTGCTTCTGCCTGTCCCCTTGCATTGTGATACAGCCATCTCTGTGCCAGTATGCTGGAAGACTTGCCTCATCTTCAGCCTGTAGCCCCAAACTCTTGCTTCCTTTTCTTGCAGCAACCCCCAGCCTGAGTAGAGCATTTTATAGATTCTCCAGAAAATTCTCCAGCCTTCCCTTTGGAGAAAAGAGCTGGCAAATTTTCTTGGGGAAACATGGAGTTGTATTCAGTAGAGAGAGTACTTAGTCCCTGAAGTCTGAAAATGTAGGAAGGTGGGAGACAACTGTGAGAAACAGAAATGCCAGGGAAATGTGGAGGATTTGGCAGCTCTGTCTTTATGTCTGCTGTGTTACCCTGCAGAACAGAATTGAAGAGAAACACATGAATGTGCTAATGTTGAAGTGATTGGGTGCAACTCTGCTGCTGAATTACTTTGGAGGATTTTTAATGTTTTTACTTTCAAGGTCAACTTTCTGCTCTATTTGTTTTCTCTTCAGGTAATAGTAATGAAAAGTTACAGTGCTCCAGAACGAATCCAAACCTGTTTTTAGAAACACTCATGGGATATTAGCCCTCTTTGGCTAAAATCATATCAAATATAATCAAATGCTGTCAGATTGCCATTGCTTTGTGTCACCAGACTGTAGTCATGAACCTTTCAGGAAGAACTACCCTGAAAACACTGGTAGGAAGCTGTTTAATACCAGTCCAATGCGGTTAAACAGGTTATCTTAAGAGTACATACCTCTGCAACCCCTTTAGAACTGTAACATCTGGGCTGCTCAGTCCTTTCAGCTGCTGTTACCCTGCAAAGAGGGGAAAATTCAAAGCCCTTTCGATGCTGAAAAGTGATCAAAATTCCCCAGCAGATGTCAAACAGAAATTATTTCAAAATCAGCCTAATTGTTATTCGGGGTTGTGCTTACCTCTGGTAGGAAATAATGCTGCTGCGTCTCTCTGTGTCTGAAAATGCTTACAGCTGCTCTCTGCAGCTCACATCATGCCTGCTCTCAGATCTTTTCTTGTCTGCCACAACCAATACAAAGCCGTGGACTGCAGAAAATACCATTACCATCGCTACAAATAATGCTCAACTCCTTACGTAGCTGTTAAAAGCGCCCTGAACTTTATCTGTTCTAAACAGTGTCCTGTAGCTATTGACCTCCATGTACTGACCCCACAAAAACTAGCTTCAGTAGTAAGAAGCGAAACAAAATGTTACAAATCTTGGTGTAAATATATAGAGTTACTTCGTGTAAATATGGATTGCCTTGCCCACAAGGAAGGGAATCAGGCAGAGCACAGACCTGAGCTGCTAACTCAGACTGATCTTTTTCCTTGAACTGAAGCCAGATCCAAACTATGACTTTGACATTATGGCTGTGTTTGCTCCAGAACTGAACTGCATCCTTCCTGCCTTCCCACACTGTATCTCTAGCTACCACTCTCAGACCCTGACCATGCCAGTCTGCATAGCCCATGTCCTGTTGGCAGCTGCCTAGCAGCACTGTGGTGCAGTCTCTTCTGCAGCAAGATGTCCTCTTGTGCTGCTGGAGGTGACATCCTCTCCGTGCTGTTGGTTGCTTTGCAGCTTCATTCCTGGACCAGTGCAGTGTTCCTTCTGGGATGAGGTACTCCCACTGCAGTGCCATAAAGTGGAGCAGCACATACCTTCCCCGTGGCATGGGGCTGTAGAGTCCCTGCTGTGGGGCTCCTGCAGATGGCTTTTCTTGAGTAGCCATATGTGTGTATGTGTGTCTGCCTCCCTCCCTGTGTGCCTTGCTGCCTGACTGCGCTGAGTGCTCCGAGCCAAGACTTTGGTGGAACTGGGGAGATGGAAGCATGAAGAATGGGCATCTCTCTCCCACGGACCTGGGGCAGCCAGGACAGCACTGCAGACTGTGATACAGCCCATCATATCCCTTCTGCCTTCCCCTGCCCATGCCCAGGTCGGCAATCGCTGCTCTGCACACTGCTGCTGAAGAGGCTGCAGGGGGAAGGAGACTCTCATACTGAGACTCTGCTTCTGTCCTGTAACCCATAAATCTTGTCATAACAGTTAGGTGGCTTGGTATGAGCAAGTTTGAGGTGGTTCCTCTCTCTCCAAACTGGTTAACAAATATTTACTGACCTCCAGCCAAGCTAAACTGCAATCATTCTGTCAAATGTGGTCATTCAATCCCTTCCTTGACTGAAACTCGAGACTCTAGAGAAGAGAAATGTGTTCCTCTCTATTATGAGAGAAATGAGGGCTGAGGCCTTGTGGTTTTCAAAACTTGGTTGTGATAAACATTACCATGGCAGTTAGACCATCTTGGTGTGCCAGATGAGAGGGTTCTGCTTCTGTGGTCATTCTGTTCTTCCTGGGACTTCTGTCTATTAAAGCTCACCCAGGAGACCATAGGGACTGGGTCCTCCCTTCTCAGTGCAGAGCACCAGTTGGGGTTTCATGCAGTTACCCATTTGTAACACAGGTATGTTAATAGAACAGGAGTTTCTAAGTGGCCAGAAAATGGCTTGCTGCTGCATGCATACTGGTAGACCCCTGTCTCTTTGGACTTCCCTTTTACTTAGCTTTCAGGCTCATGAAACTAATTTCTCTCCAGCGAATACTGCATGTGCTGTGCTTTCTCTCTATTTCAGACAAGCTGCTACAGCTTTTCCTAGTTTTGATGGCCCTCTTGGGAAGCCTCTTGTCCATAGCTTTGATGGCCCTCTTGGGAAGCCTCTTGTCCATAGCTTTGATGGCCCTCTTGGGAAGCCTCTTGTCCATCACACCACGGGCTGTGCCATGCCATGCCATTCTGTGCTGCATGCATTGCTTGGTGTCCACACTTAGCCTGTACCTGGGGCTAAACTCTAGAGCAGTTACTCTGTCACTCAGTGACCCCTCTGCAGCAGAGAAGGGGGATCAGGTAAAGTAGAGAAGGCCCACAGGTTAAAATGAAACTGCATATAATGAAACAGACAAGTTAATACTGATGTCAACACAATGTATACAGAGTGATACTCAGCCCAGCAAAAGTGCAGAAGTCACAGTATCCAGAAAGGCAGTCCTTAAGAGCAGAAGGAAGAGGAGCAGGATCAGGAGGAACCTGAACAGGAAGCTCTAACAAGGCACCTCTCTTCTCACAAACTTCCCCCTTTGTACTGAATGGGATGCTCGTGATCCAGGATACATCTGGAGAGAATTCCAGTCAGAGCTGCTAATGGCCTGCAGCCATTGTCTGGGCTTCTGTCCCAAGAAAACCAGGACACTTGGCCTTCAGGACCATGCTGTGCTGTCCATATCCCTTGCCATGGTATGTCCTCAGTTGGCTAATTGCCATGGAAGAACCTTAAGGTGACAACCACTTGGCAGCAGTGGTGACACTAGGGGTATATCCTATAAAAACTCTACAAGGCTACCATGAGACTGAACCTCCCTGGCCAGTGTGCTGTGCCCTGATACCAGGTCTGTCTGCCACTGCCACATCTTGGGATTCCAGCATCAGAAAGACTCTGATATCTTATAACTTGCTAACTTGCTGCTCCTTTTTTTTTTTTTTGCTATTAATGAAATATTTAACTTTCTTGAGAGTGTTTTGTTCTATCTTTTTTCTCTTTTTGGGGGTGTGTGTGTCCAGAAAGAACCAGCTTCTCTTGGTACAAAGCCATAGTCTGTTGACCTTTGTGAATATAGATTTTGTAGACAAAAAGATGTTCCTAAATACACCCCCATCCAGTTAGGCCACCATTAATGCTGCATGTACATCATTACGTCTTAGTGTACTATTGTGTGGAAATAAGTCCCAGGATGAATATATTGTTTGAGCTCTGGTTGATTTGCAATGAATTATGGCAGCAGACTTCAAATACTTACTGATTATTGCTGGCTGGGCTACTATCAGGCAGTTTGAAAAGTAAAAGTTGCAATTCTATCAGTGTCATTGAGGTTCCTTACCAGAACTCTCCTTTGCCTTTCAGCAGATTGCCTGATTTTACTGTATCAGCGCTCACAGGCAGGGCTTGTGCAGCAGGGCAGTGCCATCCAGCGTGGTCACTGCTTAATGGGACTATTTACCCCTCTTTGCTGGCTCTCTGCTTTTCATGAGGCTCTTCACATTGTGTTGCAAGGCTGATGTTCTCCCAAGGAACTTCTTGGAGGAAAAAAAAGGGAAACTAAATTGCCAGGCAGCAAGGAGCCTGCAGGAAACAAATACTGACTTGAAAAAGAGAAGTGAGCTGCAAAACATGATCAACTGGTTCAAGGGTCAACAGTGTTGTAGAAGTGTGTCTGGGCTCTGCAATATCTATTCTGTGCCTCATATAACTTCAGTCTTCAGAAGCTGGGGATGAAGTGGAGCCAAAATTGGCTGTCCTTTTTTCAGAACTTCCCCGGGGTCAGTTTTGTCAGCTCCTGGCCCAGTGTGCAGGCAGGTAGCAATAATCTCAGCAGGAGCGTCTTCAGAAGAGTTTCCTTTCAAGGGAATGCACAAGCCCTTGACAGTTGTGTCAAGCTGTGACTCTGCTGTGTGTCTGATACTCATTAAATACTTGACAGATGTTTTCTGGTTTTGTTTTGCAGGAAGAAATCATTCCTGTTTTCAGCTCTGTATGCTGCCTTTATATTTGGTGGTCGGCACCTAATGAACAAACGAGCAAAATTTGAACTGAGGAAGCCACTAGTGCTCTGGTCCCTGAGCCTTGCTGTCTTCAGGTAGGCATTTCTTCACACCTTTGACAGTAGTTCCTGAAGGGGGGTTTGGGTACTGATTTCTCCCAGGCACCCAGTGACAGAACAAGAGGACACAGTCTCAAGCTGTGCCAGGGCGGGTTTAAGCTGGATGTTAGGAAGAATTTCTTCACAGAAAGAGGGATCACAGGATGTCAGGGATTGGAAGGCACCCAAAGAGGTCATTGAGTCCAACACCTGTGCCAGAGCAGGACCATAAATCTAGCTCAAGTCACAGAGGAACATATCCAGATGGGCCTTGAAAGTCTCCAGAAAAGGAGACTCCACAACCTATCTGAGGAGCCCGTTCCAGTGCTCTGTGACCCTTACTGTAAAGAAGTTCCTCCTTGTGTTGAGGTGAACCTCTTGTGCTGCAGGTTCATTGCTGTGCTGCTTGTCTGATCACAGGAAGCAAGTGAACAGAGCCTGTCCCCCCTCCTCCTGACCCCCAGCCCTCAGATATATATAAACATTTATTAATTCCCCTCTCAGTCTTCTCTTCTCCAGACTAAAAAGCCCCAGGTTCCTCAGCCTTTCCTCATATGGCAGTGCTCCAGTCCACTAATCAACCTTGTAGCCCTCTGCTGGACCTTCTCCAGCAGATCCCTGTCCTGCTTAAACTGGGGAGTGATTGGCATTGGAGTTGGCTGCCTGCAGAGGTGGTGGAGTCCTCATCCGTGGAGATGTTTAAAAGGAGACTGGATGAGGCACTTAGTACCATGATTTAGTTAATTAGAAGGTGTTAGGTGGTAGGTTGGACTTAATGATCTCAAAGGTCTTTTCCAACCTGGTTAATTCTGTGAATCTTCACATACAGTAGTGCTCATAACGTGACAACCAGCTCACCCAGCCGTGGCATTTCTTTAGTTCTGCTGTTCAGGGTTGTGTCCTGATCTGCTCCTCAGCAGTGAAGTGATCCCCTTTGACTTGCCAAATCATACAGCATTTGAAAAGGAGAGAAATCAATAACCCTCTTGAAGAACAAACATGAAAATAGAGTGAGGACAGGAAAAAAAGCACTGATCACTGCAATAGATTTACCGTGCAAGCTACAAATAGAAATCAACACATTAAGATGTTAATTTGATAGTTGCTACTACATTTATGTGCATGCACATATGGAATACGTAGTGAAGGCTCTGATCTCCATTACAGGGAGGTAAACTTAAAGTCACTGCTTTGATGGCAGGTAAATTAGATGACTTCAGCTGCAATCAGAATCTGGCTTCTGGTTACTCCCTCACAAAGAGCTTGTAAATGTTGGCAAAAGGGTGGATTCTCTGGGAAAGGCTGGCTTTGAGTGCTGCACATCTCTCTGGCTGTCAGGTAAAGTCAGGTTCAGATTCTCAATAGCTGCTGGAGTCAGGAGTAAAAGTGAGCAATGTGAATTGCTCTTTATCTGCTAAAGGGCTAATTCTTAATGAGACTGGAGATAAATGCATGAACTAACAACTGATTATAAAGCCAGCCTTATAAACACAGAAACCTCACTACAATTTGCTAAGTACACAGACTTGAGGATTATTAGCCTTCATTTCTGTGCTTGCTGGGAGTGTTACAGTTCACTCGTCAGCACAGAAACCGTTTGCAAACTATTTTCAAACACTGCTACCTGAGTCTTTTTCTAATATCAGTGTAATTGCTGATTATGTTGGCTCACAAGAGCAGAGAGCAGATTTTAGGTGAGTAGTGCATGATTTTTCACAAGATAGGAATAGCTTCTAATAGTTTCTAAAACAGAGTTTCTACAGAACAGAATAAAGCAGAAATTAACTTTCATGGCTTATCTACACTTTGGCCACAACAACCCCAAGCAGTGCTACAGGCTGGGGACAGAGTGGCTGGAGAGCAGCCACACAGAGAGGGATGTAGGGCTACTGGTAGATAGTAGACTGAACATAAGCTAGCAGTGTGCCCAGGTGGCCAGGAGAGCCAATGGCATCCTGGCTTGTATCAGGAACAATGTGGCCAGTAGGAGGAGGGAGGCCCTTTACTCAACACTGGTCAGGCCACACCTTGAGTATTGTGTCCAGTTCTGAGCTCCTCAATTCAAGAGAGATGTTGAAATACTGGAATGTGTCCAGAGAAGGGCAATGAAGCTGGTGAAGGGCCTGGAACACAAACTCTATGAGGAGAGGCTGAGGGAGCTGGGGTTGTTTAGCCTGGAGAAGAGGAGGCTCAGGGGTGACCTCACTGCTGTCTACAACTGCCTGAAGGGAGGCTGTAGCCAGGTGGGGGTTGGTCTCTTCTCCCAGGCAAGTGGTAGCAGAACAAGGGGACACAGCCTCAAGTTTTGCTGGGAGAGGTATAGGCTGGATGTTAGGAGAAAGTTCTTGCCAGAGAGAGTGATTGGCATTGGAATGGGCTGCCCAGGGAGGTGGTGGAGTCACCATCCCTGGAGATGTTCAAGCAAAGCCTGGATGAGGCATTTAGTGCCATGGTCTAGTTGATTGGCTAGGGCTGGGTGCTAGGATGGACTGGATGATCTTGGAGGTCACTTCCAACCTGTTTGATTCTATGATCTTTTCCTTCACTGTCTAAAACTCTGGTGGGGAATATAAACTGTATTTCTAACTTGTTTCATCTCGCTAACAGGAGGACTTTGTGTTGGCTTGATTGTAATAGTTCAGTGATACCTTTAAAAAAAATATTAGTGCAGACAAAATTGTGAGCAGTCTGAGTAACTTTGAGAGCAAGTGCTAACGCTCTCTGAAAACTGATAATTTTATGGTGATTCATCTGGTTGCATTTGATGCTATAGTTCTGGCTGTGTCTAACAGTTTTGCTGTTAGGGTCTGTAAGGAATTACATGTAGAATCATAGAATCATAGAATAAACCAGGTTGGAAGAGACCTCCAAGATCATCCAGGCCAACCTAGCACCCAGCCCTATCCAGTCAACTAGACCATGGCACTAAGTGCCTCATCCAGCCTTTGCTTGAACACCCCCAGGGACAGTGGCTCCACCACCTCCCTGGGCAGCCCATTCCAATGCCAATCACTCTCTTTGTCAAGAATTTCTCCTGACATCCAGCCTGTACTTCCCCTGGCACAACTTGAGGCTGTGTCCTCTTGTTCTGTTGCTGGTTGTCTGGGAGAAGAGACCAACCCCCACCTGGCTACAACCTCCCTTAAGGTAGTTGTAGACAGCAGTGAGGTCTGCTGTGAGTCGTTCTGCCATGGCAAAACACCCTGCCTGAGGAGCCCTCTGCCTCAAGGTCAGTGTGATGCTTTTTTTCTGGAGTCCATGTTTTTCTATCTCTCTTTTAGCACTCCTGCCCTCCTACCTGATTGAAACATCCACAGAAATAGGAACACTTAGTAGAGGCTGAAAAGATGCTTTTGGGGCTTAAAAAAAAAACCAAAACCACAACAAAACACAGACAGAAAAAAAGGAAACTGCCTGCCAGGCAATGACATGGTCCTTCTTCAGAATGTATTCCTTAGGCCTCCCTCGTGCCAAGATCATTGAAATGTGGTAGCAGCTACAATAGGACATTTGCCATGCTTATAAATAAACAAACCAGCGACAGCACCCTGCTGAGCTTGCTGAGCATTCAAGAACTTGGTCAAGAGTGAGTTTTGTGTCAACACTGACAGCCAGCAGGATTTCTGAGGCATAAAAGCAGCTTTATTTGTTTCTCTTTGGAAGCATTGACTAGCTTGGACACTTTGTGTTTGGAATGAAGTTACCATTTCTCAGTGAAAACTCCTGTAGGAGCAAGAACAGTAAATCTTGCTTTTCACTTGCAAACCACTGTGAAAACATCTTCTGCAATCTTTTGCTGAGAAATTAGTTTGGGATATTGTTAGGGTTTCTTGTTTGTTTTTCTTTCTCCCTAGCAGGTTTGTTGACATGTTATTAGCACTGAAGATTTATTCTCGTCTGAAATGTTTCCAGTCTTTTGTTTTGCTTCCTATGCTTATGTTAAGTGGATTTGCCCAGCTGGGTTTTGTACTGAGGTCTGTGTTACTCCATGTCAGTGGGAACCCCCTATTAGGAAGCTGACACAAGTTCCTTTTTCAGTCTCCCAAGATGCCAAGGAAGCTGTTACTGATTCACCTACACATCAAAGTGACACTCAGCCCTATACTCCAGAATGTTTCCAGGGGTTAAATTAAAAGCATACTGATTTTAAGTGGTCAGTTTTGTATTTGTGACACTTTGAATGTAAAATTAGAATAGAATAGAATCAACTAGGTTGGAAGAGACCTCCAAGATCATCCAGTCCAACCCAGCCCTATCCAGTCAACTAGACCATGGCACTAAGTGCCTCATCCAGTCTTCTCTTGAACACCTCCAGGGACAGCGACTCCACCACCTGCCTTGGCAGCCATTAGGGTCATTCATTGAATTTTACACTTGGAGTATATCAATGTCATGCTGGCATCTCTAGAGATAAGCAATGCTGAGACCAGGACTCTCACAGATGGGTACAAGGTTATTAATTCATGCTGTGATTGCATCTCAGCTGGGTATTTGTAAGACCTTTTATAGTCTGGAGTCTGTGTATGGGCAGTATCACTATCAAGAAGCTTAGACATCTGTTTGATTGCTTCATCTTCACACAGGACAGCAGCACAGCACCATTCTCATTTGCTATCCATCCTTAAGGAGCTGCCAACAGAAATCTCAGGGTCAAGGCACTAACGAATTCTAGAAGGTTGTCTTCCCTAGAGAATAGTGTCATGTCAGTATGGGAGATAAGGAAGATAAATGTCCAGCATAGATTCACAGAATTGTTTTGGTTGAAAAAGACCATTAAGATCTGAGTCCAACCATTATCTAGCTCTGCCATGTACGGTGCTAAACCGTGTCCCTCAGCACCGTGTCTTTGAAACACCTCCAGGATTGGAGATTCAACCACCTCCCTGAGGAGCCTGTGCCAGTCTTTGAGAACCTTTTCAGTCAAGAAGGTTATTCTAATATCCAACCTAAACCTCCCCTGGTGCAACTTGAGGGCACTTCCTCTTGTCCTGTAACATGTTACTAGGGAAAAGAGACCAACACCCACCAGACTCCATCCTCCTTTCAGGGACTTGTGTAGAGAGCCTCCTTTTCTCCAGGCTGAACACCCCTAATTCCCTCAGCTACTCCTTGGAAGACCTGTTCCCAAGATCCTTCAGCTTTATTGTGCTTCTCTGAACATGCTGCATCACCTCAAGGTCCTTCATGTTAATAAGTCCTGTGGAACTGAACCCAGGACTCAAGATGTGGCCTCACTGGTGCTGAGTATAGGGGGACAATCACTTCCCTGGTCCTGCTGGCCATGCTGTTTCTCCATCCAGGCCTGTATGCCATTGGCCTTGGCTAGCTGGGCATGCTTGCTGGCTCTTGTTCAGCAAAGACTAAGCCTGACTATGGCTGACGCAGTGAAGAGAGGAAGGATTTCTCTTTGTCTAGCCAAACCACCCAACCATAATACTCTTACTGCCTGAGGTCACTTAGATTCTCATTCACATTCAGCTATGCCTTGTACCAGTGGTGGAAATCGGTTGATGTCAATACAGGAATTCCAGATGCCTTTTTTTTTCCCCAGGAAGCTCTTTCCCTCCAAACTGTAGAGATGGTATAGGGCATAGCTGAGAGGTCACTAGCTGCTTGCCTTAAAGCCTTACTCAAGCCTCAAAAAGCAAAGAATCCCAACAGCAGCAAGTCTTATATTTGAAGAATAAGCTGACTCACTTTGCTTTTATGAGACTGGTGCAATTGATTTGTTTCTGCAAGCACAGCAGCATTTTGTGGGAGGGTTTGCATTTGTTCAACAGAGAGCTTTTGAGAAGGCAGCTTGGAACATCTCTCAGGCCTGAGCTGGACTGAGCAGAAAAGGCTACGTTTAACAAAAGGATTTCAGTTGCATGGATTTGTGACTCAATTGCATTTCAGTTACTGTGCTCATAAGAAGGAAATTTGATGAAAGGTGATTCAAATTTATGTCCTGTGTCAAGAGCTGCCATTCACAGATAACTTGCCCTGGAGATTAAAACACAATTTAATTTGTGTTGCTGAGCAACCCATCCAAATTCTACAATACTCCAAAATTTTCTGAAGGTCCTGAGAATGCATGCAAAGAGAAAATGAATCACTGAAAAGAGAAATATTTGCCAAGTAACATTGAAATCCATAAATGGCATTAAAGGTGGGTTCATAATCTTGTGTAATTTAAGGACAAGTGAATTCCATGTGAAACATTCCCTGTATATTTAGAGCATTAATGCATGTTCTCAGCAGGACCCTTCAGAGGACTTGAATTAGTAAAATGCTTACTAGAGGCTTACTTATTTCTATAGGACCAAAGAATCATAGAACGGCTTAGGCTAGAAGGGACCTTAGAGATCATCTACTTCAACCTCCCTGCCATGAGCAGAGATGCTTTGCAGCTTGGCTCAGTTGCTCAAGGCCTCATCTGACTTGGCCTCGAGCACTCCAGGGAGGAGACATCCTCTGGGCAACCTGTTCCAGTCTCTTGCCACTCTCATACTGAAGAAGATCTTCCTAAGATCCAGTCTAAAGCTACTCTCCCTCATCTTAAAACCATTCCCTCTTGTCCTAGACACCATTATGGAAAGTCCCTCTTCAGCCTTCCTGTAGGATTCCTTCAGGTACTGGAAAGCAGCTAGAAGGTTCCCCTGACATCTTCTCTTCTCTAGCCTCTCCCCACTTCTCCTGTAGGGCTCTTTAGGGACTGGAAGGCCACTGTAAAGTGTCCCTGGAACCTTCTTTTCTGCAATGAGCTAACTCACCTGCAGTGACCTGCCTCACTGAAACACAAGCCAAAACTTGCTGTCCCCAGCTCTGTCTCTAGGGAACAGCTTGAAGTACCCATGAAACAGGCTGTTACCTGTTTGTTGAAGTGAGAGGTGCATCTCCAATATGTACCTCATTTATTCTTAGAACATCCCATGACAAATAATCTTCATTCCTAGACAAACTGGTGAGGCCATCCTCTTCTCAGATCTCACCTCTTCATTCACTCTGCTGTGGCTGCTGTGTCCATCAGAGTAATTCTGAATGCAAACTGGTTTTACTGTTCTAACCAAATTTGCACAGAATTCACTGTTTGTCCTGGCTGATGCTGTTTTAAAGAAGATAATGATAAGCTGGTTAAAATTGTTTTTTTAAGTGCTAAACTTAGTTTCCTTTGTGGAAAAACTTCTTTATTTCTGCTTACTTGTTTGTCTTTATTGGTGCAAAACTGAATGCCTTAGCAAAGTGGGTTGAATGCATGATTTGGAAAGCAGCTGTTGTGCTGATTTTGTTTCTTCTCTCTCTACTTTCACAATCAACAGGAATGGTGACACTCAGTTTTTCACCTTGATTTATACCTTTCTCAGGAGATTCCCTAATCCCAGCTCACAGGAGCTCTTGCAGGGTACCACTCAGCATTGAGATTATACTCAAAGCAGACCCCCTCCCAGGAGTGTGGCTGTTCCACTCCATTTTAAAAGGGGAGCAGACTGGGGAGTGTATTTGAGGAAGAAAGAACATCTGTTTTGTGGCTTAAGAGTGGAGCAAGTAGATAATTCATTCAAAAGAAATCAAACCTCCCATCTGTCCCTCTCTGACCTTGCTTCTGTGTTTTACTCAATCTCAGCATTTAGTTTGTGTGCCTGATAAAAGGTCCTTCGCCCATGCAGAAATCCCTTGAGAACAGAAATCTCTATTTAATTCCAAGTAAGTCCCCAACAGCTTGTGTTTTTTTGGAGACAGTGGGAATAAAACCCTGAGAGGTGTTAGTTTGTATGCCATGTCAAATCCAACATTGCATCTGCGGACGGGCATGTTAATAAACACTGCCAAACGGAGCAGTGGTCACACAGAATCAGAGTGCTGGGGGCTGGAAGTGGCCTCTGGAGATCATCTAGTCCGGCTCCCCTCTTAAAGCAGGGTCACTTAAAGCAGGGTGCACAGGAACACATCCAGGCAGGTTTTGAAAGTCTCCAGAGAAGGAGACTCCACAGCCTCTCTGGGCAGCCTGCTCCAGGGCTCTGGCACCGTCACAGTAAAGAAATTTTTCCTTCAGTCCAAGCGAAACCTCCTGTGTTCTGGTTCGTGCTCACTGTTTCTTGTCCTATCACTGGCTACTAGTGAAATGAGCCTGGCCCTGTCTTCATGACCTCCACTCTTTAGATATTGATCAGCCTTGATAAGATCCCTTCTCAGTCTGCTCTTTTCCAGGCTAAAGAGCCTCAGATCTCCAAGCCTCTCCTTGTAGGAGAGCTGTTCCAGTTCCCTGATAATCTTCATGGCTCTCCACTGGACTCTCTCCAATGGAGATCTCTGTTTTTCTTGAAATGGGGAGCCCAGAACTGGACACAATGTTCCAGGTGTGTCCTCACCAAGGCAGAGTAAAAGAGGAAGGAGAACCTCTGTCAGCCTACTGACCACATTGTTGTTCATGCATCCCAGAGTACCACTGGTTATCTTGGCCATGAGGGCATGTTGCTGGTTCATGATGAACCTGTTGTCTATCAGCACTCACAGGTCCTCCTTTGCAGGGCTGCATGCAGGTGTCATGGTTTAGCAAGGTCACCATTTTGCAGGGAGGTTTAGCTTCTTCTGATTCAGTGTGCATTCTGTAGCCTGTACCATTCAGCATCTTCTCTGAATGAATAAAATATAGTTATTATTTACTGACTGTGGGCAAAGCCTTGAGAAGAGGAGGCTCAGGGGAGACCTTATTGCTGTCTACAACTACCTGAGGGGTGATTTGTAGCCAGGAGGAGGTTGCTCTCTTCTCTCAGGCTGCCAGCACCAGAACAAGAGGACACAGCCTCAAGCTATGCCAGGGGAAATTTAGGCTTGAGGTGAGGAGAAAGTTCTTCACTGAGAGAGTCACTGGCTACTGGAATGGGCTGCCCAGGGAGGTGGTGGAGTCGCCGTCCCTGGAGCTGTTCAAGGCAGGATTGGACGTGGCACTTGGTGCCATGGTCTAGCCTTGAGCTCTGTGGTAACGGCTTGGACTTGATGATCTATGAGGTCTCTTCCAACCTTGGTGATACTGTGAGATCCAAACTTTTCTAGATGCTTGCAGGAGAGCACTGTCTGGAGGAGGACAGAGTGAAAAAAGAAGTATCAGTGATTCCAGGGCTGTAATTGCCGTTAAAATAATGGATCTGAGCAGCTCATTACAGCCGTATTATAACTTTTAGCTCCTTTAAGCCTTCTTTATTCTGTCAAAAGCAAGTCTTTTCCTGAAACTTAGCTTGTGCTTACTTTGTTCTTTGCCTGGTTTACAGCTTTAGTGCTGGCTGCCTCCATTGGTCAGCTGGATTCTCTGCTAAATCTTTTACTTTATTACTTTGGGGCTTTATTTGCCTAGGGTAATTTTAAACTCCTGAATACATTTATTTCCAGGCTATACATGACAGTTACTTTACCAACTTGATACATTTGATCCTGTAAGCATCTTTAATTTATCCTGCAGAAATAGATATGCCACTTTCTTTTCGGATTATCATCTAAATCACTGCAGCATTACTCTTACCCTCAGATGTTCTTGAGGTAATGTTGGATGGTGAGAATAGTTCCAGTAACGACACAGGAACAAGTCCAAATGCCCCTGAAGCATTCATTAAGGGTTGCTTAAGAAGTGTGCTGTGCTTACGAATCCCTACGGGCTGCTTTAGCAATTCTGAGATGGATCCTTTAATTCTTAGGAGATTTTGGTACCAAACACAGGGCTTAAGTTGAAAATTGATTTATTGTTTTTGAATCTTTTTAGTAATTTAGCTGCAGTGACAACTTGCTGAAAGAAGTATCTGAGAAACAGGAAGTATTTCTTGATATCTCATTGAATATCCAGCTTGTGTCACAGAATGTCAGGGGCTGGAAGGGATCTCAGAAGGTCATCCAGTCCACCCCCCCTGCCAGAGAATATCTCCTATACCAGATCACACAGGAACACATCCAGGCAGGTTTTGAATATCTCCAGAGAGGGAGACTTCACAACCCCCCTGGGCAGCCTGTTCCAGTGTTCTGTCACCCTCACAGTGGAAAAATTCCTCCTCATGTTTACATGAAACCTCCTATACCTCAACTTCCACTCATTGCCCCTTGTGCTGTCACTGGGCTTCACTGAGCAGAGACTGGCTCCATCTGCCTGGCACTCACCCTTTACATATTTGTAAACACCGATGAGGTTACCTCTCAGTCTCCTTTTCTCCAAGCTAAAGAGCCCCAGCTCCCTCAGTCTCACCTCGTAACAGAGATGTTCCATTCCCTTTATCATCTCTGTGGCTTTGTGCTGGACTCTCTCAAGCAGTTCTTTGTCCCTCTTGAACTGAGGGACCCAGAACTGGACGCAGTAGTCCAGATGCAGCCTCACCAGGGCAGAGTAGAGGGGCATGGTGCCAGGGATCTTCAGCTGCAACAAAAGTCCAATTATTACTTAGTGATAGAAAAGTGAGTTATTGCTCAAGAGATAACAGCTTTCATCAAGTTCCTGCAAGTGGCTGCTCTCCATGTGCCAGATAATCAGGGGGTAGCGTGAGGTAACAGCACACTGAGGAGGACGGGGCTGGATGATAGGTAATTGCTATTGATCAGCTTGTAACTGACTCTTTGGAAGCCAGACAAGATGCAGGGTTGCTTGGGTAGAGCTGAAAAATCATTTTTCATTTGTTGACCAAAACCAGCTACATGTTTTTCAGCGGTGCACTGTTACATGGCTGCCCCTGTAAGCAGCTTCTGCTATTCTCTGATGTTCCTGAGGTGATGATTGAGTGCAGCTGCCCTTCAGCCTGACCGTTGCTCCTTGTTTCTCTCTACCAAAACCCAGAGGGCCTTGAGAGGCCAATGAGTGCTCTGTGTAAGGCTCTCCATGCAAGTATAAGCCTTCTTACTTCCAGTTATCTGCTCTGTTGAAGAGACTTCTTGTAGGAATCCAGCCCTGGCATTTGATTTTCTCCTATGCTTTATAAGCAGTGCAGCTTCTTCCATGGGCTCACAGAGCTTTGCTTTATTGAGCATTTTTATACTGTGCTCCTCAGGATTGTCTGAATGTAGCTAAGCCAAATCATAAAGAGGGCAGATTTGGGGGATCCGATTACGTTTACTGGTGAGGGAATTCAGGTTCCATGAGGGGAGACTGGAAGGTGGTAGCTGTGATAGATGGGGTTTTATCCACATATATAAATAAGCTTTCAGAGTAGTAGTTGCAGCAGTTGGCAGAAGTGTTGAGCTTGCCACTTTAGCAAGGGAGAATCAGTTGGAGTTTACTCTGCTGTGGTGTTAATGTGATTAAAATCTCCAGATGACAGTGTCCATTGATCCAGAGTCCAGCAGAGATGTCACTGTTTGGATATGCTTAATGAGGTCCCCAGAGAAGGAAGGAAATGAGTTAAATCTGGTTTTCATTCCAGTTTTGTCAGTAAAAAGGACAAAGATATGGGTTTGGGAGCCAGGTGAGTTGTGACTAGACAATCTGCCCACCAGAGGGAAGGGCTGAAGGGAGTAGCCCCACAGTGAGGGATTTATTGCCAAGGAGAAAAAAAGACTGATGCAAGGAGCACAGTATCTGCCCTCACTTGAAAACTGTGGAGTGAGCTGTCACTTTAATATACCTCATTTCCCTACCCAGAATTTATCACATGGGGAAGTAAAACCCACCCAGGCATGTATGCATATGCTCTGGGTATATAAGCCTGCACGAATGATTGATTATTTCTTAGACCCAGGTGAAATATTTGCACGATTTTGAAATCGCTCTGAGCTGGCCTGGCTTCAGATTTTGTTCCCAGATGAAAATTCAAGTGATTTGCATTAAAAAGCTTGCTAAGGCAGACATCTGCAGCAGACACAGTAGGAAGGGCTGCAGAGCTGGGCTTGTTTGTTTGCTTTGGTGGGGGGGGGTTCTTTTTTTAGAGATTGAAGGGAAATTCTTCCCAGTTTTGCTTTGGATTTTTGATGGGACTGAATCCAAGTCTCCAAGTATGTGTGAGCTTGTGCAAAGAAGTCTTCCGCTAAAAACAGTGATTAAAAACTGCAAAGATCAGCATAAGTTTTGTTCATTATAAAGCATTTCCAGTACTACTGACTGAAAATAGCATCTGCCCCTTTTCTTCCATTTTTCTTTAGCAATACTTTAGCTTGGACTCCACCTTGAATAGGACTCCCATCACCTTCAGAGAGGGCAAGCGAGGACTCGGTGGGTAGCCATGAGACCCATCTAGTCAGGAGATAGGCAGGGGAAGAGGCTGAGGAGCAGGTTGGCAGCATGTTAGAAGGAAGATATTTCTGTTGGGGCATGGTGTCCTTGAGAAGATGATGGCTATGTAATATCACAGCATCATTAAGGTTGGAAAAAAGCTCTAAGGTCATCGAGTCCAACCATCATCCCAGCACCACCGTGCCCATTAAACCATGTCCTGCAGTGCCATGTCTAGGCATGTTTTGAGCAGCTTCAGAGGTAATGAATACACTACCTCCCTGGGAAGCCCCTCTCAATGCCTGATTGCCCCTTCAGTAAAGAAAACTTTCCTAAATATCCAGCAGAGAGATGCAAAACCAGTGTCTCATATATCTTTTGAATTCATTCCCAGAGCAGAGTAACTGCTCAGACTGGTTTTACGCTTTGTAGACCTGGGTAGGTAGAAACCTTTTCAAATGAGCTTCCCACAGAACCATCTACTGGTGGGTGAGATTAAAATCTGTATTTTTACTATCTGAGAGAATTAGTAAAGGAAAACAGGAGTTTTTAAGAATATTTGCCTTGAATTTCCCTCCTCAATAGCATGATTTTTGTACCTGGCCATGTCACAAGGAGTTAGACAACCCCCGCAGTCAGTTTTGGTCCATACCTGCTTTTCTTCTGGAGTTCACTGACGCAAGTCAAGAGATCAGCAGGAGGCATTAATACAAAACAGCTACAATACAAAGCTGCCAAAATTCCACATGGGAGAAGAATCCAAATCTTTTCTTTTATGGCAAGATCTGATCATAGGCAACTTGAAGGAGTGGAACACTGGAGGGGAGAGAGAAGTAGAGATGCTTTTGAAACTCACTATGTACATTCACATTCTCTGTGGCTTGTGTTCAGCTGTGTGAGACCAAGTCCATCCTGGTGTTTGCCTAATATATCAAGGGAAACCAGAGGGAAAGCAAGAGCCTGAGTCTGTGTAGGGCATGTCTTGCCCTTACCTGGTCTTCTTGCTAAGTTGGGAGGTTTTTAGCTGTTTGTGTTTCCAGGACAGCACAGCTTGGTATACTTGTACTGTATCTCTGTGTGATCAGTCTATATTTTTAAGTCTTGAAAGCAAGATGCCAAAATATCAGATGGGAAGACAATGAAAATATCTTATTAAGAGGTGTAACCATGACCTTTGTGGCTGTAAACTAGCTGTCTTTAAAGATATAAGTGTACCTTGGGTAATTAAGATGGAGGATTTGGGACTTCAGGGTTTAGAGAGTAACTCAAAAAAGTGAAAAGAAAATCTATACTAGGTCAAAGGAGTCTGAAGAAAATTACTCCTACTGAAGTGTGTTTACTGTTAATTCAATGGAAGTGTTTTAATCAATACAGAGTGAGGTTAGACCTCTTTCTGCTTACACAAAACAGACCTCGTGGGCAGGACTCTGAATGACAACTCATGGTGTTGCACATTATTTATCATCCTGGCTCAGACGTAGGTTTTTGACAGGACACTTTTATTTGGGTTTGCCTCACCTCTCTGTCTTCAAAATGAGCCTTGTGCTTAGCCACTTTATGAGGCTGTTGCAAGAGTAAAGGCTGTTAAGTAAGGACTGTGAAATATTCACAGACTGTGGGCCTTGGAGGTGCCAATGCAGGCAGAAGGAGTCTGAAGAAAGTTAGGTCTGAATGTGAAGAGAACCGAACTTACAAAGAGCTTAGTAGTTAGCAGTTCTCCACACAGGCACATTAGAACTACTGCTTCAGTGTTGTTGAGGTGGACAACCCAAGCTGAAAGTGGTAAGTCACTTGACTGTTGACAAGCAGACAGCAGCAACATTTTGATAAGGCAACAGGAAGGTCTGCTCTATGGAGAGAATGGAGATGTGCTTTTCATCATTAGTGTGTTTGATGAAGAGACAGGATCCTCCAAGGATCAGTTCCGGGAGGTAAAACAGGAAGGTGCTTTACAAATGTTTTATGAGAGCAATCTTTCATCAAGATCAGGTCTCCTTCACTCCATCACTAACCTTAGTATTGCCTGAAAGTACTTGAGAAATGTTGAAAGATGATGATGAAATAGCAGCTAATTGCATTAATTTTCTTTGCCATTTCATATAAAAATAACAGTTGGAGTAAGTTCAGCATCAGCTGTAATTTGAACAGGCGTCTCTCTAGGATTTCAAGTTACCTGACTGGTAAGAAGTTCTCTCTTTAAGTGCTTGTCAAATGCCTCTTAAATATTACATTTGGAGTTGAGAGACCAAAGCTGTAGGCAGTTTTATTCTTTTTTTTCCAAACTCTTTTGTCACTTAGATGAATATTGCTGTATATCCTTCACTGAACTAGGAGACTGATTTACTTTGGAAAGCATCAGTCTCAGTTCCACAAAACTAGCAAAATAGTAATCACTTGCAGCCCTACAAAGCTGTTTTTTTCTAGGCAGTTATTAATACATGTGAATACTTCATATAAACTCTCCTTGTGTCACATTGACCATTTCAGATGTTGAGTGCCAGATCCTTTTCTAGGCTGCTTTTCTGTGAGAGTTGAGAGCATGTCCTACTGCACTGAGCTAGCCACGGCTCTCATCAACTCCTTGAGATCAAAATAAGAGCCATTAATTCCATGTAGATCACCAAACAACAGCCAAATGATAATCTTCCAGTCCTTCCACACATTTGTATTTTATGAACAGTTTCTTAGTCTGTGGTTTCTCACTATACAGTAAAAATCTGATGTTGCAATCAAAGGTGAACCTAGAGCAGCCTTAGGCTTTCTACGCCAGTTTAAATACGGGAAGATCAAGGGTTTCATGGAACTGCATTTGAGTGCAATCAAGGCAAAGTAAGACAGGAGTCACAGCTGAGATAACCTTTTAGTGAAACTATGTATTTAAATCATCCTAGGCTTAATTAATTCCTCTTCTCTTTTGGAGAATTTATTCCACCTGGAAAATCCAGCTTTAAAAAAACCCTAAGTATTGCACCATTGTGTATTGCACGTGGCCCAGTGAAAGTAGTTCTGCTCCTCCCTTTGCCCTGCAGAGCTGGCCAGATGTGCAGGGATGTGCACATCACAGGGTAAAAAAGAACATGAAAAGAGTTAAGAGGTGCTACATTTTTATGAAAAGAGGAGAAGAAAGCGCTGCAGTGAACCCTAGCCAGTTCAGAAGCACCCAAGAGCAGCTTGGGCATCGGAAAGCAGAGCAAAGCAATTGGCAGTTCTGGTGGCTTGGTGCTGCTCTTTTACTACATTCCTACATCTGTCCACTCCTCAGAAAAGAAGGCCTTCAGGAGCCATGGATGCTCTCTGTGATACCCTGTCAACATGTGCCTGTGTAAGGAAGCCAGGCTCTTCTCCGTGATGTCCAGTGACAGGAGAAGGGGCAATGCATGCAAGCTGAAGTTCCACGTGAACATAAGGCAAAAACTTTTTCACCATGAGGGTGCTGGAGCACTGAAACAGGCTGCCCAGAGATGTTGTGGAGTCTCCTTCTCTGGAGACATTCAGAAGCCACCTGGATGTGTTCCTGTGTGACCTGCTTTAAGTAATCCTGCTGGGATTTGACTGGGTATCTTTCAAAATCCCTTCCAACCCCTAACATTCTGTGGTTCTGTGAAAATTAGCCAGGAAGTGTATTTCTCACTTGGCCTTTTGCTTCTGTATGCTGAAAAGCTGGTGTGTGTCAGCAGGTCTCACCAGTCCCTTCTCTGAGGTGGAATGGTTTCCTTTTTAAAAAAAACCTATGAGATGAGGTAATAAACCTGACATAAACCTCCCAATTTAGCTACTAAAATTTTGTTTGAGGGTCTTTCTGACAACCTCTTTGAGATGGTTAGACTTAATGATCTTAAAGGACTTTTCCAACCTAAGCAACTCAATGATTGTAACTTCCCAGAATAGTCTGCACCTGCTGGACCTGAAGCCACTGCAGAGTGTAAGCAGAGATTTCAGGTAGGGAGCAGGCTAACAGTTCCATCTTTCCCACTGATTTGATAGTGTAATCACTGCAGCAATAGCCAAGCAGCAAGGACACTGTGAGCTGACTACCTCACCTGACTGCACAGATAATAGCTCAGGCATCTCTTTTATTGCAGCCGTATATGTGGTACGTGGTCACCATACAAATGCACGTTCCCAGAGCTCCCGTTCTGTTTGATACGTAGCACCTCTCCTTGTGTGCTTCCTCCCTGGAACGGGCCATTTCCCACCAATGATCTGCTAACTTTATTTCAGGTCAGATAGGAAAAAACAATTCTGTGGCAAGCTTGGGAAAAACCTTTCCATCTGCTGCTTTGCAAGGCAAGTATCCTCTTCAGTGCTTGCCTCCTTCAGAGATGCCTCTGTGTCTTTCAACAACCAAAACTACCGTGCCTTCTCACGTGGCTGAAGCAGGGTTTTGTGAGAGACACAAATGTCCTGCAGGCAGCTTTCTTTGAAGCAACAAAAATCCATCACCTTCTTGATACTGCTGTCACCTAGCCCTGTCCCTGCTGTGTCACCTGCTTGGTACATGTCATTGATGATACTCTGGGACCGCGTTTCAGGAGACTGCAGTAGGCAAGAGTGATTGGAAAGAAGCTCACCTTGAGCAGGTATAGGAGAAAAGTTCTTTCATCCTGGAGAAGGCTCTGGGAGGACCTTATAGCTGCCTTCCAGTAGTTGAAGGGGCCTACAGGATAGGTGGAAAGGGACTGTTTATGAAGGGCATTTGATGACAGGACAAGGGACAATGGTTTTAAATTAGAGCAGGGTGGATTTAGATTGGACATTAGGAAGAAGTTCTTTACTAGGAAAGTGGTAAGACACTGAAAAGGGTTACCCAGAGAAGTGGTGGACACATCTTCTCTGGAAGTATTTAAGACCAGGCTAGATGAGGCTTTGAGCAATCTGGTCTTAGCAGGAGATGTCCCTCCCCATGGCAGGGGGGGTTGCAGCAAGTGATCTTTAAGGTCCCTTCTGACTAAAGCCATTCTATTAAATACTTCCAGAGAGCTACAAACCAAACCTACCCATTCTGTTGCAAAACTGTTTTGTCACAAAATTATTTTTAGGATTTAATCAAAGAGCAGAGCAAGCAAATGACTGAAAGATAAAATGTGCCTTCACGTGGAGCTACAACCACCTCAGTGCAGACTGCTTTATTAAAACCAGGAGTTTGAGTTTCTTTACTGATCTGGGGGTTCAGAACTGTCTGGCTAAGGTGGCTTCAGCTGTATTTCTTTGTAAGAAACTTTATTCATAGACTGTTTCTCCTCTAGCTGCTTTCTAGGTGCATTTTCCCAGGATCAGTTAGTTTCTACGTAGTTGCTGTTGCTTGGCTAAGCACAGAAATACTTTGTTGCCTCTTTACAGTAACTGCTTTCCTTAGGCATGCTCTGGGTCTACCTTGCCTCTGTGACCCATCAGACTTGCTGTGCATTGCATGCTCCTCTGCCACAGCTTTAGCAGCACAACTTGTTCCTCTCTGCGAGAGGGCCCTAGGCTTTAAATCAGAAACACCCACAGCATAGGATAGCTCAACACCTCGGAGGCTGGTAGAACCAGCTGAGTGCCTGTTGTTTGGGACATGCTGAGCAGCCTGTGGGCCTGGGTAAGACTTTGACTCTGGTTAAAGTCCCTGCTAGTGCTTAATACTCCTGCTGTCTGTGGGCTCCCTGCTTCTCTCTGCTGGTGCTGTGTACACAGGACAGAATGTTTTCAAAAGTCAAGTAGCTATCACCTTAGCCAGAGTCAAAGCTTTCATCCCATCAACACCATCTTTACTTCATTTTCCAGGTACAGTTTACATGCTGTGTTTAAAAATGCAAACTGGGGTAGAGGATTTCCACCCTGTGATTATCCCAGCACTGAAATCCCTTAGGAAGTTTTGCTACATTCAGTGCTGAACTTTGATTTATTATTTTTTTTTTAACATGGAAGCCACAGTGTACAGTGATTCTGGACTGGGACGTCCAGAGTTGCCAGAAGCCAAGTGCAATGATGGATCTGCATAGGAAGCAGCCCTAGCAAAAGTGTTCTTACTGCCTGGAGTTGCTGAGCCTACTACATAGAATCACAGAAGCATTTTGCTTGGAAGAGACCTTTAAGATCTTCAAGTGAAATCACTAACCTAGCACTGTCAGGTCACCACTAAATCATGTCCCACAGCACCCCAGATCTTTGAAGTGACGACATCTAAATTCTTTTAGGGATGGTAACTCAGCCTTTTCTCTGGGCAGCAGGCCAGGATGCTAGTGGCCTTCTTGTCCACCTGGGCACACTGCTGGCTCATGTTCAGCTGTCCATCAGTCAGCACCTCCAAGTCGTTTGTGACCCAGTTGCAGGACCCAGAATTTGGCCTCGTTGAACCTTACAGCTAGCCTTAGACCATCAGTACATCCTGGCCATGTCCCTCTGCAAAGCCTTTCTGCCCTCAAGCAGATCAAGACTCCCACCCAGCTTGGTACCATCTGCGAATTTACTGAGGGTGCACTCCATCCCTTTGCCTAGATCAGTGATAAAGATGTTAAAGAGAACTGGTTTCAGCACTGAGCCCTGGGGAACACCACTTTTCACTGTCTGCCAACTGGATTTAATTCTGTTCACCACCACTCTTTGGGCCTGACCATCCAGCCAGACTTTTATCCAGTGAAAAGTGCTACTATGGCAGCTAGGGCTGAACTGGAGTCCTGAGCTACCTGCTGCCCTCTAAGGCTTTTGAGAAACAAGTACTTTCCTCCATTCTGGGATGTGGCATAAAGGGGAACAAACAGTTGGTCATCTAGCCTAGCCCTCATTTTCCCTCCTTAACACTGTGCCTAACCTAAGCATTTAGTGAGAGATGTGCCTAACCTAAGGATGTAGAGATGTGTTTCAAGACCCTTGTTTGTGAGGGAAAAGTATTAATTTTGATACATTCTGATTATGTTATGGACAGTAGAATATCAGTTGGGCCTTTGTTAATCCACTGCCTGAAGGGAGGAGAATGTAGGATGTTTTGAGGCTGAATAGATGATAAAGCTGCATTAGTAGGTACAGTTTGTTTCTGATCAGTCTCTCTCACTGCAAATGGCTGTAATTGCACAATAATTCACTGCTACCTTATTTCCAAAATCCCTGCTGATGATTCCCACCAGACAGACTGCTTTGGTAAGCAGTTTGTTTCAGTACCTCACAAAATCTACAGCAGAGAGCAGGGCAAGGACAAAATGAAGCAGAAGTGATTTACTGAGTAAGCAGTGTCATCACTCTGCTGCACATCGTGTCTTTGCAAGATAGAAATTTGCTGGTTGATCTTACTTTACAGAACAAACAAGATTAAGTGGCAGAGGCACAAAAAGCAGTTGTGGCTGTCTGGGTGCAAGGCTTATTTGAAGGTGTATGTTAGATCTTTTTCTGTCTTGGATGGTGCATGCTTGTTGACGAGGGAGCATTTTGGCATGCAGCACAGCTCATCAGCAGCTCTCTTCTCATGGAGTCTTTTTAGGTAATTGAATGAATCAGAAATAGTGTGGCCAGCAGGACTAAGGAAGTGATTCCACCCTGGACGCAACACTGGCAAGGCCACACCTTCAGGCATGGATTCAATTTTGGACTCTCAGTACAAGAAGGACATTGAGGTTCTGGAGTGTGTGCAGAGAAGGGCGGTGAGGCTGGTGAAGGGTTGGAGAATAGGTCTTTTGAGAAGCAGGTGAGGGAACTGGAGAAAAGGAGGCTGAAAGAAGACCGTCTTGCTCTCTACAACTCCCTTTCAGGAGGTTGTAGTGAGGTGAGGGTCAGTCTCTTTTCCATAGTAAGAACCAATAGGAGAAGAGGAAATAGCCTCAAGTTGCAGCAGGAGAGCTTTAGATTGGATATTAGAAAAATCTCTTTACTTGAAGTGTGGCCAGGCATATTGGAAGAGGCTGCCCAGAGAGGTCATGAAGTCACCATCCCTGGGGGTGTTCAAAAAACATGTAGGTAATGCACCTCAGGACACAATTTAGTGGGCATGGTGGGGATGCATTGATGGTTGGACTTGATCTTAGAGGACTTTGCCAACCATAATGATTCTGTGATTCTATGAAAGAGTCACTTCCAGTTTGCCATCCATCTTATTCATAAAGCTGCCCCTTGTGAATTGCACACAAATGTAACTTGGCTTTTCCTGATAAAAAAAAATTCAGATTGGTCTGACTCACACTCTGTAGAGTAGTAGCTGGAGTCACTTCTTCCAAAGGCATGGATCTGGAGGAAGCTGCTGCACTGCAAAATGATAGAAAAGGAAATGAGTGTGAGCACACAAGTGCACGTGCACACACTCCAAGGACATCTCTGCAGTAGCTGCTAAACCAGAAGGCAAGAGGAATAACATCCTTATAATCTCAAGGACAGTCAAGTGAAACTCTGTAATCCCCAAGGAGAAAAATACTCTTTGGCTGTGTTATCCCTCCAGATTAAATCCCTGAGTGTCTGTACTCAAATTACTTACAGTTAGAAAAACACTTGTGCGTTGCTTAAGCAAATCCTCTTCTCCTCCGAGTTTGTGTTCATGGCACAAAAGTCTCTGTGGTTGTCAACCTTTAATTAAAAGTAGTAGTTTAGAAAAGCGGTACAGGTTCTGCAGAAGTAAGGGTGTTTTGCTTGCAGCTATTTGATTTCATCATTTAAAATTTCCTTTTTCTCCCCTATTTTAATATCAACATCGAAGTATTTGCTGATGAGAGAACCAGCATGTCATTATATATTCTGCCTGATCTTCCTCCACCCAGTTTTGCCACCACCCAAAACACAGGAACAAGCATCAGCCTGCCCTGGCTGGCTTGAGGAGTTCAGTGCCTTGGGAAGTGATCAGATCACATCTGTGTCAGGATCTCCTGTCATCTTGGGAATGAGAAATACAACTCCTGAGAGAGAACAAAAAAAAGCCCAACAAAAAAGGCATGTACTAAATGCCAGAGAGAAGACACACAATGAGTTGCACCTCATGTCAAATCTCCTGCTGAAGGCTTTAGAATTCTCTGCTAAGTGAAAAAGACACAACCCTGAAAGACATGAGAAGGGCATGGTGAGAGAGCATTTCTGGGAGGGAACAACCCTATGTGGAGAAGATGTACCACAGGCTGTACAGGTGCTGAGAATGCTGCACTATCCCTTCTGCACACAGGGATGGATGGATGTGAGAGACAGCAGCTGCTGTCTTGCCTAAGCCTGGGAACATCTGCATTGCTTAGGGCAGTGCTTTGAGAAGCCCAGACTCAGGTGAACTCCTTCAGTACACCTGTACCACAGTGCAAGGGGACTCATCTGGCAATAGAGCCCCTGAGCAAATACCACTATACACATAGCAGATAATAGCATACACATAGCAGATAATAGTAGTAGCTTCTTAAATGCTTATTGTTACCTGAGTTTCCTGATGGCACAATGAGACCTCAGGCCTTAAATGTACTGACCTGGGAGCCAGGATGTAATGCTTCTCCCCCTAGGCCGGACCTGGCTGTAGAGTACCAGCTGTGATGCCACTGACAGAGCCCAAAGAGCACCAAGCAGCATGGTGCACCTCTTGGTTGCAGAGTGCATGCAGAAGACAGGGCACAGCCAGGTGCATTGTGTCTCAGCAGCAGGGCAAGTTTGTTTGGAGATAGCAGTGCTGCAGGTTTGGAAATCTGAATACATTTGTGAATATATTTGTGCAACAAATACAAAAACTTAGGTCAACAGTTCCTGTGCTCGGCAGGCTTACTTGAGCCATCTGGTCTAAGTGCCATAAGAACTGTCATGGACCTCAGGTTTTGAGGTTGCCTTGATGATTTTAAAACACATTTTGTAGAGAATTGGTGGCTTCACAAGACAAGGACAGGTAACAGAATCTGTAAATTCAGATGGACTGTTGCTTATTTCACACACTTTGCATAACTGGTGGCTTGGACTGCCCATGTGTCTACATGTCACTTTTAGGTGGCTTAGTTCACTTGCTGACCTGGGATAGTCACAAAAGACACCAAGGCAGAGCAGAAACCAGAGGATTCACGAGTACAGTGAAGTCACAGAGCAGTTAGAGGGCAGGTAAGATGGGGCTGAGTTAAAACAGAGAGACATGATGATGTAAGATACACTTACTCTATGCGTAATTACTTAATTAAAGTAAGATATACTCAACCCCAAAGGAGTCTCTTTTTGCTTGATTTTTCTGGAAGCTGCTTGTTTCACTCAGTATTCATCACAGCTTTTGAAGACCCAACAAGTTACAATGGTAGGCAGTGGGCAAGCATGTTCTTGCCATGAAACCATGAGGCAGTTTCTTCTACAGAGCTCCTTACACGTGAGACAGAAGTCTTTGTTCCTTATATCAGCTGGGTGGCTTTTAGTGTCTGAACCTATCCCCCCTCTAATTGCACCAGTTAATACCACTGCAAATCTCTTGATGTTTCTCACTTACAGAACATTGTTACCTTGCATCTCGCTTTGATTAGGTGAGGCTGAATCTGCTGTTTACAACTCAATTCAGTAAGTCAATTCCTCTGTTAGCAATGACCTGTTAAGAGGTGAAATATGGAGTCAGAATGTGCACCAAAACGCTATCCCTGACAGACCCTCCATCAAAACCTGTGTGCCCTGCTTGGGATTGTCTGTGCACAGAGCTGCTGTGGATGTAACAAGCACAGGAAAAGACAAGAAGGAAATCAGAAGATGGAATTGGTCCAGGTTATGTTGATCACAGCTCTTTATCAGCTCAATCCGTGTAATCTCCTAGCCATCAGCATCAAAACTCTGCATATCATTTTCAGCTGAAGCAGATATCTCCCACTGCTCCTGAAAACAGACCATGCCTGTAGAAATGAAGTACAAATCACTGACACTACCATTCCTGACTTCCACCAGGAAATACTGCCATACTCCTGTTTACAAGTATGAGTTCAGAATAACTTCCTAGAAGCCAGCAGAGTTGGTCCAGTTTTAAGGCTGTCTCAAACTTAGTATTTCAGCACATTCCTGGCCTCTTTTCTTAATAATGTGAAGTGATGGCATGTAGATCTGAAGCATCCACTCAACTTTCTTCATTTTCTCTTTTTGTTTTGAAGTATATTCGGTGCTGTTCGAACTGGTGCTTATATGCTGTACATTTTGATGACCAAAGGCCTGAAGCAGTCAGTGTGTGACCAGAGTTTTTACATTGGACCTGTCAGCAAGTTCTGGGCGTATGCATTTGTGCTAAGCAAAGCACCTGAACTAGGTAAGTACCCTCTCTCCCTTTCTCTCACTGGGCATATTTAGAGCAGAAATGGCTGTGCAGAAAGCAAAAGAAGGGTCTCAGAGCTGTCAAAATCTCATTTCAGTCACAGAATCACAATCACAGAATTAACCAGGTTGGAAAAGACCTCTAGGATCATTGAGTCCAACTTATCGCCTAACCCTTCTAATTAACCATGGAACTAAATGTCTCATCCAGTCTCCTTTTAAACACCTCCAGATGGTGACTCCACCACCTCTCTGGGCAGCCCATTCCAATGCCAATCACTCTTTCTGGCAAGAACTTCCTCCTAACATCCAGCCTAAACCTGCCCTGGCACAGTTTGAGACTGCGTCCTCTTGTTCTGTCACTGAGTGCCTGGCAGAAGAGACCAACTGTCTCCTAGCTACAACCTCCCTTCAGGTAGTTGTAGACAGCAGTGAGGTCACCCCTGAGCCTCCTCTTCTCCAGGCTAAACACCCCCAGCTCCCTCAGCCTCTCCTCACAGGGCTGTGCTCCAGCCCCCTCACCAGCCTTGGTGCCCTTCTCTGGACGCATTCCAGCACCTCAACATTTCTTAAATTGAGGAGCCCAGAACTGGACACAGGACTCAAGGTGTGGCCTGACCAGTGCTGAGTACAGGGACAAAATGACCTCCCTGGCCACACCATTCCTGATACAGTCCAGCATGCCATTGGCCTTCTTGGCCACCTGGGCACATTGCTGGCTCATGTTCAGCTGCCAACCGGTACCCCCAGGTCCCTCTCTGCCTGGCTGCTCTCCAGCCACTCTGTCCCCAGCCTGTAGCGCTGCTTGGGGTGGTTGTGGCCAAAGTGCAGAACCTGGCACTTGGCCGTGTTAAAACTCATGGCATTGGACTGTGCCCATCTATCCAGCCTGTCCAGCTCCCTTTGCAGAGCCCTCCTACCTCAGTCTTAGAAGAACTGAGTATACAAAACCAACCCCAAGCTCTGCATCTTTTAGTCTTTAGAGGTTTAAGCCCAGTTTGGCTGAAGCTAGAGCAATGTGCAGTTGAGGAAGACCATTCCAGGCCCAAGAATAAACTGCAGTGATTATACACAGCAGGGTAGTCAAGAAAGAAAAGCAATCTGGCCCATACCTCTTCCTTAGCTACTCATAGGCAAATACAAATAGTGTAATCAGTAGTCACCCACCCTGTGCCTGGGCTATAGCAGCTGTGCCAGCAAGAAGCTTTGAGTCAGGTTCTTCCTCCATTCTACAACCTTTATCCTTAAATACATGTGTAGGCATACAATTAGGAGCAGTAACGTACTTCCACCCTAAGAACTGAAAGCTCTGTCTGCCTGCTTCCTCCACACAGAAACCAATTTTCCATAATAGCCCTAGCTTTTCCAGGCCTGATTCTTACAAACTTCAGTCTCTCCAGCAATTCTTTTGATAAGGATACTTATGATATACATGCCAAGGCCAACTTAATTAGCCAGCCTGCATGTGTTCTCGTTCTGTGGCTGCTTAGTGTGAGAAAGGATTGTTTAATGGGAAGGAGGAGGCAAGGATTCTGTGATTTAGCAGCCCTCCAGCTTTCATCAGAGGATGTCCTTAGTAAACCTCAGAGAGCTTCAGCACTCACTGTGCTCAAGTGCACAGCAAAAATAAGTCTGTACCTATCAGCAGAGAAATTGATTCAGCAAATTACAAGACAGACAGCAAGTCATCAGCATAAAAAACTGGGTAGAGACAGACACCAGTTGCCTTGCTGTGTCAGAATCCCTTGGTTTCCTGCTGCTTAAATTACTGCAAAACCGTGGAAATTTAGTTGCTAAAGCTGGGAAACATCATCTAGAACTGCAGAGCAACAACAAATTGAGCATATGATTATTTAGTAAAATGTGAGTCAATATCTTCCAGCTAATGAAGTAAATGTTAGCATTATAGCTTATTGCAGCCTTTATGCAGACAGCACTGGTTCGGTTCCACCCATCACAAATATTAGTGATTTGGATTTCCTGGGATACGAACACTTAGAAATAAGTACCCCAGGTCCAAATGTCAGGCTTCTTTTTTGAAACACTGTCTGTGGCATCAGAAAACAAGTAGCCTGCTTATATCTAACTGAGATGCTCAGTGCAATCATAAGAAGCAGATGGAAGAATAAAGTATCACACAGTATCACAGTATCACCAAGGTTGGAAGAGACCTCACAGATCATCAAGTCCAACCCTTTACCACAGAGCTCAAGGCTAGACCATGGCACCAAGTGCCACGTCCAACCTTGCCTTGAACAGCTCCAGGGACGGCGACTCCACCACCTCCCTGGGCAGCCCATTCCAGTAGCCAATGACTCTCTCAGTGAAGAACTTTCTCCTCACCTCAAGCCTAAACTTCACCCGGCGCAGCCTGAGGCTGTGTCCTCTCGTTCTGGCGCTGGCCACCTGAGAGAAGAGAGCAACCTCCCCCTGGCCACAACCACCCCTCAGGTAGTTGTAGACAGCAATAAGGTCACCCCTGAGCCTCCTCTTCTCCAGGCTAAACAATCCCAGCTCCCTCAGCCTCTCCTCGTAGGGCTGTGCTCGAGGCCTCTCACCAGCCTCGTCGCCCTTCTCTGGACACGCTCAAGGATTTCAATGTCCCTTCTAAACTGGGGGGCCCAGAACTGAACACAGTACTCAAGGTGTGGTCTAACCAGTGCAGAGTACAGGGGCAGAATGACCTCCCTGCTCCTGCTGACCACACCATTCCTGATGCAGGCCAGGATGCCACTGGCTCTCTTGGCCACCTGGGCACACTACTGGCTCATGTTCAGGCGGGTATCAATCAGCACCCCCAAATCCCTCCCTGTCTGGCTGCTCTCCAGCCACTCCGACCCCAGCCTGTATCTCTGCATGGGGTTGTTGTGGCCAAAGTGCAGCACCCTGCACTTGGAGCCATTGAACACCATCCCATTGGACTCTGCCCATCTGTCCAGGCGGTCAAGGTCCCGCAGGGGAACAAAACTGTACTTTTCTCCAGTAACAGCATGAATTGGCAGCAGAGGATGTGCATTTTACCATGAACTGAATTATTTTCTGGAAGCATTCCTTTTGTAGGCTGCATAAGCAGTTGTTGTTTGCATAGCAGCTCAAAAGGCTCTACTGAGTTGAATGAGGTTCAGTTTGCAGGTAAGCGTTTGAGTCAGAGGACACTATGCTGCTTCCTCTTCAGGTTTTCTGCTCTCCATCAAGCTGCGTTTCTCTTCTGGTCACAGTATATAATGGACAGTGTCACAGTCGGAGATGATGCACATTCACCCACCTCGAACTTTCATGGATTATGGTTGCAGCAAGGGTCTATCAAGTAAACCTATGGAGCTTTCAAGCAGGGGTGCCCACACAGGATAAGAAGGATACATTGTTCTTCCAAAGACTGAATAATTAGGAGCCAAGCTTGCACTTGTATCAGGCAGATCTAGAGCTGAGATGGCTTTTCATGCTCCAAAGTAGTGTGTACTCCAGCCACAGCAAAGGGAAGAAAGCCCTGCAGTAATGAGGAGTTTATTCAATGTGTTTCTCATTTCCTCCCCTGCTTTTTGTTTGTTTGTTTTGTTGCAGGTGATACAATATTCATTATTCTTAGGAAACAGAAGCTCATCTTCTTACACTGGTACCATCACATTACTGTGTTACTTTACTCTTGGTATTCCTACAAGGACATGGTGGCTGGTGGTGGCTGGTTCATGACCATGAACTACGGAGTGCACGCCGTTATGTACTCTTACTATGCCTTGCGGGCTGCTGGCTTCAGAGTCTCGCGCAAGTTTGCCATGTTCATCACCTTGTCGCAGATCACTCAGATGTTGATCGGTTGCGTCATCAACTACCTGGTCTTCTCCTGGATGCAGCAGGGCCAGTGCCATTCCCACGTGCAGAACATCATCTGGTCCTCTCTCATGTACCTCAGCTACTTTGTGCTCTTCTGCCATTTTTTCTTTGAGGCCTATATTGGCAAAACCAGAAAAGAAAGGAAGGTTGACTAGTGGTAGAAATGAGAAGCCATAGCTCAGGGTCATCGAGAAAAAACAAAATTACAAGAAAAGAAAATGGCACAAGGAAACACATATATGTATGGTGCAGCTAAAACTTGGCAGCTTAGGGAAAGTTAGCTTGGTTTAACCCAGTAAGTTTATGATCCTATCATGGTGAGGACTCACTGAATTCTACTCTATCTCAAAGGACTGCTGATGAAAGACAACTTCATTCTTGTACCTGTCTGCTCGAGAAAAGAAAGGAGAAAAGACAGAAGAGAAAAAAGGAAAGAGAGAAGAAAAGAGAAAAGGAATAATGCTGATGGGAGAAAAAAAACACAAGTATATTAAACAAGCAGTATGTTTCCCTGTGCTGGAGGAGAGACTTTATTAAAAAGACAAACACAAAAGTTTCTAAATCCTTTGTAACAAAGCTTCAGCATTAAACTAGAACACAGCAAAACAGAGAGGTGACAAAAAATATCCATCAGTGATAACAACAAGATTGCCAAATTAAAATCTTTTCCGTAGAAGGTTGATACCTTTAGCCAAAATGAAGCCCGGAAAGATATTTCCTGCGTGGAAAGTGGCTGAACTCCCCACTGGGGTGATGAGTGGAAAAGAGAAGGGATTGATTTCTCTGCTATGTACTCTGAGATGCAGAGTTGCCTCCCTCGGAAGGTGGAAAGGAGCAGTACTTTTTACAAGAGTTTAGTGTGCAAAGATGCACCGTTGCAATATATATATCAGAGAGTGCATTTTCCAAGTGCATTTTTCAGTTAAAGGCAAGGGATTTCTGCAGCTGGATAAGTCATAGAGGGTTAAATCAATCAATATTTGCTAAATTACCCGGGGCTAATAGCAGAGGGATGTTCAGGAAGGAGAGGGAGGCAACTCCCCTCATGTGATTTTTAGGAATTACCTGCTAATCTCCGTTTAACCCACTGAATTAAAATGGGGGGATTGAATGGGGGAAATGGGGAAGGAGAAGAGTGATGTATCTGCCCACTGTTCCCAGAACAGAGCCCTGTGCTACAATACAGATTTTGAATTTCTGGGGACACGAGGATGCCTGCCCGGGTGGGGAAGAGGTGTCAGGACTGTGCGACATTGGGTAACACTGTGCTACTGCGTCTGCCTCCTGGGCAGCGCAGAGATGTTCAAAGTGCCCTCCTCTGGTCATGTGGAGATACTACTACAGAACATACTTGGAATAGGTTTTTCTTCAGATTCGTCTAGGGGGAAAAAAAAAAAGAAGTTTAAAAAATTAGTCTAAGCAGAGTAATTTTGCTGCAACAGCTTAACTCTAAAGTCCAGAGAGAATTATCCTTCACCAAGTGTCTCTCTCTCTCTCTCTGCAGAATCTGTACTGTAACATCAGACTGACCACTTAGGAAGACACTTTCTTCTCTGAAGTCAGCTACAGATAGAAGGAGAAACGTTATTTCACTCTGAACCTTAGAGAGTTAGTTGAGAACAGCCATATTCTTTCAAAGACGAGTAGGTTGCATTATCTGTGATATTACAGTCCTTACGAAGCCAAATACAGCGTGTAAAAGTTCCTAGTACTTCAAAGACGCAAGTATGTAAACTTGGTGTTAAATGTGTTCATGTAGTACTCTAAATTGTATCAGTTAGGTAGTTTTAAACTAAACAATTAGAAGAACTAGATCAACAAAATAGGGACTGCTGTTCTGCATAGGATATACACACACCTATAACTACACCCATAGACACATCCTGTGAACAAAACAATAAGCCCAGTGGCAGAGAATCACATTTCCTGGCTAATGCAAAAGATTGTCATTATCTTTCTTGCTTTAATTTGAGATTGTACAATACAAAGGGGTATTTTTTGGGGTGGTTTTGATTTTTTTTTTTTGTCTTTTTCTTTTTAATATGAATTTTTTAGCTTTAATTGTGCTGTCATTCATCAAACAGAGCTGCTTTAGTATCCTGTTAAGAGATGACAAGGGCTTTCGGTGTCTCATTATATATAAAAGGAAAAAAAAACAACCAACAACACAAATAAAGTTACATTCCATGTTATGTGAATGGTCTTACAAATCAAAAAGCCTTTGCAGGCTGAAATCATAATTATAATGAGCAGAAAACGAGTTTACATTTGTGTTATTTAAGTTATTGATGTGCTGACATTATTTATGGTACACAACAAATAGCAAAATGTGATATGCAGTAATGAAGCTATGATATTCATTAATAGGCCTACTGTATACGTGGAAATACTAGACAAAGCCAATTAAATGTGTAAACCATTCTGTTATCCAGCTTGGGAGTAGATAACTATAATGCTGAATAAGCCTTTATCCTCATGCTTAATTTTGCCCTGGCTAAGAAGCAGGTTATGAGATCATTAAGAATGGAAAAGGCAAAATTCGAGTCAGCTGCAGTTAGATGAGAAGCGTTGGTAGAAGCCCGCCATCGTGCCATTTAGACTCTCAGTCCTGTGTGTCTTAGGTCTCTCAAATAAAGGAAGATGGGTGGAAGTGGTCCAGCATCTGGAACTGAAGCTGGAGCAGAAATTTTGCACCCCGTGAAGTCATTAGAGGCTTTGCTGTCTTTTGAACCAAGCTGCTGTGTCTGAGCAGAGGGGAAGGAGCCATACACATCTCCTACTAATTTGGAGCTTAAAAGCCCCATTAAACTTTTATCAGTAAGGAACACCGTGACAGCAAGGCAGGGGCTCACAGACAAAGTTTAGGACAGGCAGAAGTCCGGGTGGGTTACAAATAAGCTGCCATGCTTCGTATGCTGATTTCCTCAGTTGCACAAGAGAGGAAAACCACACCTGTGCCTGCTGGATGGCAATGCCAAGACTGACATCAGCAGAACAAGAACATTACCCGCTCTTACCCCATCCTCCCAAAGCCCTCACAGGTACCTCTGCGCCATTTCTAGCAGCTGCTCCCCAACTTAGCCACCACCTCAGGCAGGGTGGGTCAGGGCCACTATCCTTAGTGCTTGGAAAGTGGCTTCAGTGCAGAAACCAGTCCAAGTGACCCCCTCAAAGCACAGTGTGGGTGTACCCCTGGTGTGCAGGGGGGCATTTCAGCACTGAGTTCAGTGGACAGCCTGGTGGGTGGCTAGGCTGCAGACAAGCATATGTGAAGGACAGGGGAAGCAAGGTCAAGCATTTAAGGGACAGTGGTGCATTAGGGTACATTAATCATGGCTGGAAATTGCCTGTCATGCTGTCGTTTGCTTCAGCAGATGACACATCACACATTTACAAAGGTCCTGTGGCCATTGGGCTTTTTCTCTGAGGTGTTCCTCTGGAGTGAAATGTGGTAGCTGGCAGTAAAGAGGTTGAAGATATGGCCAAATCCAACTTACACTGTTTTTCTTCTCTTTCTCCCTAAAACACACATTCATGATGTGTCTCTTAACCCATTCACGTGCACTTAAACACTGAAAACAGTCAACCCTAATGTAGTGATGCTTCAACAAAACTCCATCTGCCCCACCCTATCAGCCCCAAGACGTAAACACAACTACCTGGGTTCTTTTTATTTCCTCCGATTTTAGCCTTGGGATCACACTTCCAATTTTTTCTGTCTGGTACCAGAACCTTCTGCTTCTCCTTCTTGTAAATAGAGCTCTGATTTGGTTGTATTCACACACGCCATGAGGATCTCAAACTTTGTAAAACTTAGCCAAGCATTATGGGCCCTGTGGCACCCACCACAAATGCTGGAAATGGGATTCACTATTAAAGTCAGGAAAGCTACACTGGTGATAAAGTCAGTCTGCCAGGGTTGAAGACTGGAAGTTATGTTTTGATGCTTTAATCCAGTGTACTGAAATAAAACCAGTTATGGGTTTTATGCTTGGGCAGCTGTGAGCAGAATTTAACTCTTCCCAAACACTGCTTCATACGGTGAGCTTGAAGGAAAATATTTTCAGTTAGTCAGTGGAAGATCAAAACTAGGGTAGTTCTGCAGCCTCTTTGTCTCTGGTGCTTACAGACCTTCTGTAGTTCAGAGTCAAAAAGGATTTATGTCTGGGGCTCACTGATAACACCCAACTAAGAGTGGCTGGATCTCAAAAAGACCTCTCACCAGAATCTCGCAGTAAAGTAACACAAGTTTTTACCTACAAGATAAGGGCCAACGTGTGAAAAATTAATCACTCTAAAGAGCCAAACTGGGTAGTAGGAGTAAAGTATTTAGCACACATTATGGAAGAGACAAAGAGGGAGAAGGCCTATTCCATATCCCAGCAGAAAGTATTTCCAGGCTGAATGCTCATCTCTTCCCAAGAGTGAGGAAGGGCAAAGTGGTGTCCAGGATGGGGTGACTGGTGGAATAAGGCTTATCTGAAGGGGTCTCTCCTATGGAAGTTAGTTATGCAGTAGCTCCCTGAGTGCTAACATGGTTCTGTAGTTTTGTTTGAAGGAGCATCTGTGGTCTGACAGCTTGTGAATGTCAAGGCCTGGATGTATTTAATTTTTCTCTCCTGAAAGTAAAAAACTGGGACAATGTTTTAGCTGAGAGCGATGGTGCATCAGGGATCAATATTCAGGTGGTTTGCAGGCAACAGAGCACTCAAGACACCAATTACCGTGTCTGTGGAACAGCAACCTTTGTGAGCAGTGCCAGACACATCAGCTCAGCAGTACCTCTGGTAGTCCTAGCCTACCCTGTACTTCAGAACCAGCAACAGCTGTATAAATTTATATGCAAATCATAAATACAGCCCTTGAGTAATAACAATGACTTTGATCAAGGAAGAAATCAAAGTAAATTGCAGACCATACCACATAAATTCAGGACTCGGTCCAAGGCTTACCGAAAGTGAGGTTGTTGGTGAAATGTCAGATGACTTCAGTGAGCTTTGCTTCAGTCCACTGCAGCTCACTTGCAGGGGTTGATGCAAGACCTAAATCCCCTGGTTGTTTACTTAGTGGTGACATGAACCACTCGGAGCATAGCTCTTCAGTCCTGCTTTCCAGCCCCGTGTCAGTGAGCCCTGTGGAGGGGAGGAATTACAGCTGAGAATGGTCGATGGGGTTCTCTTGTTTTATTTCAATACATTCTCCATTCCTTTTATTTTAAGTAAGCTAAAGGACAAGTCAAGTCCCTGATCCTGCTGTAGCAAATGCCCCACTGTGCAGCTTCACAGGAGCACAGAGGTTTTTTGCTTGCAGGGCTAAGGCAGGATCAGTGCCGCCTTACAGACTTAGCTTCTAGCAGAGCAAATACCACAGGGTAGGATTTGATTTCTTAAATTAAGCCAACCATACCAACACAAATCAGACTGGATCTGCACAAGAACTTGACAGCCAGGAGGAACCAGGGCCCTCCCCAGTACATCATAAAGCTCAATAAAATGCTGCATGAAGTGGGGTTAGATTGTATTTCCCAATGGGTATAAAACAAAATTTGCCTGAAACAGTGACCTTCCTGAGAAGTCTCACTTCTGTCCAGTCCTGGACAGCTTCAAACAGGCCTGACTGCTGAAAAAACACAGCTCTGATTGACTTACCTGCTTTCTCTAAAGAGCCACTGCGTATATCAGGCTTCTTGGAGCCTTAAAGCTCAAGCTAGATTTATATTCAGAAACAATCAAAAAAAACCAACCTTAAATATGTGTACAATAAATAGAAAAGAATAGTATGAGAAATACCTTTATTTTACCATTTTCAAATGGCTATTTCACTACATAAGAGGAAGTTTATTTTTATTTTTTTGGGGTATATTGATATTCCAAATAAAATTTTAACTTTTGGTTCAAAATGAAATCTGTCTCTCTGTTTTGTTAATCATCCCTAGCGTCCATTTTGGTCTCTATGCTGCCACTAAGTCCAGCTATTGAAAAAGAGAAGTCGTTTTCCTGCTCTTGAGACTAGAGCATGGCTACTCCAGCTCTCACTTCAGAAAGCTCCTGCTTTTGTGTACCACATAAAAGCACTCTGCTTTTTTTTCCCTTTGTGTTTTTGTGTGCACACCCACCTGTATGATAGCAGTGTATATCACACAGCTAATCAGTGCTTCAGTGTCCTGCTTCTACTTCTTTACACCTTGGAAATCCTAATCCCTGTATCCCTGGGAAGAAACAAAATCCTTTTCCATCATGATAGCAAACACAGCTTCTGTGCAAACACAGCTTCTGTGCAAACACAGCAGCCCTCACCAGCAAGCCCAGCCAGAGCTGTTGTGCAGCTCCCGGTGGCACTGTCTGCTCTCTAACACTTCTGCACCAGCTGTTTTCAGAATGATGAGGCCTTTGTTCCCTCAACATCAATTTTCCCCAGCCTTCTGCTTGCGTTGCTGCCTGTACCAGACAAACATCCGTGCCAAATGGTGGGCACAGCCATCCCCTCTCTGCCAAACAAGGACATTCCATGGCTTGTTTTGCTTTTACTATTTTGTAGCTAAACCAAACCAGCCTGGAAAAGAAAACAGCTTTGTTGGGCCATGTGCACAAGTAAGGTGACTTGCATCAGCTGCAGAACTAACCAAAGTAGGCCCCAGAGCAATATTAATGTTTGGTCTGCAGCATCTCTCTGCTGGAACCCAACCACTCTGCCCCTGGAAAGGTTTCCAGCTCTACAACAGGTTTCTGAGCAAAGGTGGTGGAGAGAAATGAGTAAGACAGATTGGGTAGCCTGTAATGGGGCTCTGAGAGACCTTCCTGAGAACTGTTTTTGGGAACCAGCCCAAGGAACAGTCTGGAAGGAAGTAAGATGACGAGAGAATTGGATATACATACCAGGAAGTGCTGTCTTCCATCTTCGCTCTTGGCACAGGGAGAATGGAAGAGCAAACACAGCAAAGGAGAGGGAGATTTCCAAGGTGGATGCAGCATGGCTGTTGGGAAGAACTCTTAACAATGACCAGGGAGAAATAAAATAGGATGGGGGCAGTATAAGACTGTTTCAAGCTTATGGCAGAAACTGCATTACCTTGGCTCCACTACCCACCACTCTATGCTTCTGACAGCTACCTGGGGCCCTGGTTGGATTACAGCTGCATTTGAGGTAAGAGCAGAGATGAAGCATGGACATTCTTCTTTTATTAAGAGTCTGTGGAAAGCAAAGGGTCTATAGGTTTTGTAGAGATACTACACACTTTGCCAATACCTTTGGCAAGATTGTGGGTGGGGAGGGCTATCCTTTACACCCTAAAGTAGAAGCTCTGTCAAGCTGCCACAACCTTATGCTGAAGGTCTCCAGCAGAATCAGTTATCCCAGTGTGCCATGAAACGAGTTGTGACTCACCCAGAAAGCTGATACCAGGATAAAAGAACTGCTGTCACACTCATCTTTTAGCACCACATGGCTAGGAAGGTGTCCATCAGTGTGTGGCTCTAGCAGTGCTGTCTTGCCATTATGGACAGAAGAAATGTTTTCTTCTCTGGAGCAGATGCCAGGCATGTGTACCAAAAACTGACCTCATGCAGGGTCCCAGCCATGGTGAGGTGGCTGTAGCTGCCATGGTCTTGCTTGCTTCTCTGGGAGCACGGCACAGCCTTACCTTCAGCTACGCTTTGTCCCTCCTGCATAGGTACTGCATTAAAGACAAAGCTGAAGTGTTTCACAAAGCTGGTCTGGCTCCTTGTGTCTTTTGCCTCTGACTCCTCTGACTATAGGAAGGAGAGCAGGTGAGGTTGTAACAAAGGAACTTTGGAACATGTTACATAGACTAATTGAATTGTTGCTAGAAGAACCCTAAAGGTCACACATAAAGGATAGTGGGTTTTTTTGGGGGGGCGGAGGGGCTGTCAGCATTTTTTGCTGTTAAATTTTACTGGGATTTTTGGCTTTTCAATTTTACCACGGCTTGGCCACTCAAAAGGATGCCACTGGAAGTGCTGAGGGTGTTTCAATCCTATTCCCCCAGTATTCATCAGACAGACAGCTAACCAGAATTCACAAAGACTTTGCTGTTCACCTCTTCTGCTTTCTCACTAAAGTTTTTCTTCCAGCATGGCTTTATCTATGTGAGATAACTGAGCACATGCAGGCTGATGACTGCCCAGGGTGTCTGGCTGCAAGAGAGGTAAGATCACAGCTCTTTTGAGAAGTGCTGCTTGCTTGGGAACAGATTTTCTATTGTGTAACAGAGACTAGGTCTAAGGAGATAAAACCAGTTTGGGGCTGTTACTGCTTCAGAGGGTTGCGTGTTTCATGAACGCAACCCTGTGCCACTTCACAGGTTAATTCATGACTGCTGACACCTGTGGAGTTTTGGGCTGAAGCACATTACATCACTTCAAGCGTAGCTCACATAACTGTTGCTTCAAGCAGAGCTTTTGCAAGTCCCAAGTAAGTATCAGCTCATTTGCCCCACCTCTGGCAAGCAGAATGCTGATGCAAGTGTGGGTCCTGGAGCCACACACAAAATCTAGAGTGAGTGTATCTGCAGGAGATGTGCTGGGTCTAGCCTTCCATGGTCCCATCCCAGGGGGTCTCTATCCTTGTCTGTGGGCAGTGACTCACACACAGAGTCACTCCTGGGAGCCTGGAGAAGACCCAACCAGCCTTGGTCGATGGGGTAATGGTGAGGTGAAGTCTGGGATCTGCTCTTGGTAGGACTTCTGACCCCCTGTTTGCCCTGCACAGTTGGCCTTAGGTTGTCAGAAGAGGACCTCAACTCACCCCTGCAGAATGGTTGAGGCTATTAGCTGCAATTTGGGGGTGTGTCTGCTAATGCTCTAGGAGGTGGAGGATAGTGTAGATGGTCACATTCTTCACAGGGCTTATTTAAAGCAGCAAAAGAGGGCACATAAAGGCAACTTGGATTCCCAGAAACATCTGCTGCTTTTAGCTGATGGAGTGTCCAAGAGGAAATTCTGAAAACTACAGACTCCAGTTTAAGGTCTTAGTTCTAGCTGAGTACCTCCATGAACTCCCGTCCCACTTTCCACCACTGCGGACAGTACAAAACCATCAGTTTGATAAGTCTCAAGGGGCAGAACTAGAATTTCTGTGAATTAAGCATCTCTAAGTATGACTACAGCCAGGGAATAAACTCCAGAATATATCATAGAATCAAACAGCAAAGGATGCACTAGGTTGGAAAGCAGGTCATCAGTCCAACCCCTCTGCAGCAAGCAGGGACATTCGAGCAAGCCCCATCGAGCCTGACCACAAATGTCTTCAGTGATGGGGCCTCCACCACTTCCCTGGGTAACCTGTTCCATTGTTCCACCACCCTCGTAGTAAATAACTTCTTCCTAATGTCCAAATCTGTTCCTATGCCATATCTATCTCTTCAACTGATATTTTCTGTGCTTGGTCCTAGACTTATTTGAATTAAATGAGGTGAAGTCTTCAAGCAAAAGAAGAATACAAGAAATGAGATGTGGCAGTTGCTCAGAGTTGTTGTGTGCAGTGTCTTGTATGGATTTGGATAGAGATGCTGGGAACACTTGGCTTGCTCTTTCTGAGCAGATTGGGTAGAAACCCCTAGTAGACAGCTAGCAAGGATTCACATAGCCTTGGCACTGGGTTCTGGCTTTCTTGCAGCTGTAGGAACATTCAATCTTCCTTTGCTAGACTGCTCATTCTTGCTGTCATAGGAGGTGGTGGGCAACATGTGGTGGCTCTCCAGCATCCAGGGCCCGCATGCCTCTTGCACTGCCATGACAAAATATGGCTGCTGTGCAACCTTAAGATGTGGCCCCTCTCTGTGCAGTGGTGAGTGAGGCAAAGGGGCGTGCTCCAAGCAGAAGAAATGAGTAATTGGTTGCAGTGAGGGAGGTGGCTCTGGGTTAAAGCTGTGTACTATCCTGGAGAGCTACATGAACAGAGATACCTGTCTCCAAGCATCACACAGAATCGCAGAAATGTCCAGGTTGGAAAAGAATCACTAAGTCCAACCAATAACCCTACTCTACAAAGTGCACCCTCATCATCATCTCCATGCACACATCCAAACAACCAAACAACCTTTAAATACATCCAGGGTTGGTGACTCAACTACCTCCCTGGGCAGCCCAATGCAATGCCTGACCACTCTTCTCATGACCTTTTTTTCCTAATGTCCAGTCTAAACCTACCCAGACACAGCTTGAGGCCATTCCTTCTTATTCTATCACTATTTACCTGTGAGAAGACACCGGCACCAACCTCTCCACAATGTCCTTTTAGGTAACTGTAGACAGCGATGAAGCCTCCCCTCAGCCTCCTCTTTTCCAAACTAACCATCCCCAGCTCCCTTCGTCTCTCCTCATAAGATTATTTTCCAGGCCCTTCACAGCTTTGTTGCCCTCCTCTGCACTTGCTCCAGCACCTCCATATCTCTCTTGTATTGAGGTGCTCAAACCTGAACACAGTACTCAAGGTGTGGCCTCACCAAGCAGAGTACAAGGGGACAATCACCTCCTTACTCCTGCCAGACACAGCATTTCTAGTCCAAGCCAGGATGCTAGTGGCTTTCTTTGCCACCTGGCCACACTGCTGGCTCATATTCAGCTGCTTGTCAATTATGACCCTTGTAGGTCCCTTTCTGCCAGACAGCTTTCCAGCCACACCACCCCAAGCCTGTAGCACTGCTTAGGGTTGTTATGATCCAAGTGCAGGACTTGGCATTTGGCCTTGTTGAAGCTCATCCTGTTAATCATAGAGTCATAGAATCATAGAATCAACCAGGTTGGAAGAGACCTCCAAGATCATGCAGTCCAACCTAGCACCCAGCCCTGCCCAGTCAACCTGACCATGGCACTAAGTGCCTCATCCAGGCTTTTTTTTAAGCACCTCCAGAGATGGTGACTCCACCACCTCCCTGGGCAGCCCATTCCAATGGCAAAGCACTCTCTTTGTGAAGAACTTCCTCCTAACATCCAGCCTATACCTCCACCAGCACAACTTGAGACTGTGTCCCCTTGATCTGTTGCTGGTGGATCAGATCTATTCAAGTCCTTCTGCAGGGCCTCCCTACCCTCATGCAGATCAACACTGTCACCAAACTTGGTGTCATCTGCAAACTTAGGGATGACACACTCTGTGTCTTCATCAAGATCATCAAGAAAGATGTAACACAACACCATAAGAAGAATCTAATGGAGAAGCCATCAAAAAATGGGCAAGGAAAAGCTTCCTTTCCATTTCACCTCACACAGCAGAGCAATGCTAATGACCTAGAAGGTCTTAAAGATGGAAGAGATAATGGCCTCAAGTTGTGCCAGAGGAGGTTTAGATTGGCTATTAGTGAAAGTTTCTTTACAGAAAGAGTGGTCAGGCATTGAAACAGGCTGCCCAGGGAGATGGTGAAGTCACCATCCCTGAAGGTGTTCAAAAATGTGTGGTCATGGCATTTTGGGACACAGTTTAATGTGCATGGTGGTGCTGGGCTGATGTTTGGTTTTGATGATCTTAGAGGTATTTTATAACATTATTGGTTCTATGAAATAAAAGCACTAAATTGCTGGGGAAAAAAAAATTAAACAACTTCAGGTATAAAGCAGAAAAGGTATTTGGGTATTTGGGAGAAGGCAAACAAGTTGTCATCGTTACCCAGGCCAGTCTTTCCTAGAAGCCTTTTGGAAAATGCAGCTATGATAAAGCCCCCCCAGCAGGGACTGCTGGCATGCTTTGCTCCTCCATGGGAAGAGCATTCCCATCTTCTCAAGGAGTGAGCTCCTGCTGCGCACAGCTTCAGTAAGATCAAGCAGTACAAGGCTCTCTAGGAGGCACTGTTAATTGCTCTCAACAGTGTGGAGTTTTTTCAGCATTCTTTTTTCATTCGCTTTCTCATCTTCTTCTGTCTAAGGCAGTGACAGTATGAAGCACCAGTTCCAATGCCTGTCCACCTCTGTTTCATCACTGGTTACTCCTTTTGTTGGCATGTTCCACTTAGATGCCTTTAAGGGGTTCCAAAAAGCAAGGTAGTACTATGCACTGCCTTTCCTAATTATTTACTGTGCTAGTTTGAGCCTAGCTAGCACGTTTTGGTGAGAAGAGCTAGATGATAGGCTGTAAAATGAAAACAATGGTGAGGTCTACTTCCCTCACAGTCTTGCTGGGATGTGTAAAGAAGAAAGGCAAAACAAAGATTACTGCACTGGCACTTGCTTCTTCTCCTCGCTGGGGAGCTTTGCCTGCTGGGGGAGAAGCTGAAACTGCTGGCTGGACTCCATCTTGCTTTCTAACCTCACCCTCCTTTTGCTTGGCTGCTTCACCTTGCTTTTTAACCCTTTTGGCCGAACCTCCATTCTTCCTTAGGACTGGGGTAAGGTTGAGAGGGGTAAAAAGCAAGGTGAAGCAGCCAAGCAAAAGGAGGGTGAGGTTAGAAAGCAAGATGGAGTCCAGCCAGCAGTTTCAGCTTCTCCCCCAGCAGGCAAAGCTCCCCAGCGAAGAGAAGAAGCAAGTGCCGTAATCTTTGTTTTGCCTTTCTTCTTTACACATCCCAGCAAGACTGTGAGGGAAATAGACCTCACCATTGTTTTCATTTTACAGCCTGTCATCTAGCTCTTCTCACCAAAACATGCTAGCTAGGCTCAAACTAGCACATTTACAAGAGCTGCAATTGTGAACCTTCCACTCCTGCATGCCGTTTGATTTTGAGCTATGGCACGTTCCTACTGACATTCACAGCAGTGTTCATAAAGAGTGCAAATCACTGAGCACTTCTTGAACTCATTGAAACTTTATACTGTTCAGTGATGTATATTTTGCAGATCTTATGCCTCTGTAGAGGGAGGAATAGTTAGGATAATAAAGTCAGGTTCAACTATAAAACTTTGACTTTAGAAAGCAGCAGTCAAGAGGGACTCACCAGTTCGCTCTTTAAGCATCTTCTACTGTCACAGCTTGAGATGAGTATGATCGCAGTTATTACTGACTGAGAAGGATTCCCAAGCCAACATAGAGCAAGACCTAAAACAAAATACTTGGATATTTGACCCAAAAGTAATGTCTCCACTGGTCATGTAAATGACAGAATGAGAGCCAATGTTTTCCTTAATAAAAACCCATATTTCACCAACACAACTTACTTATGAATCCTAAACTCTGGAGGAATGATTGCATCAGCACTTCTTAAACTTGTATTCAAAGACACAAAATGAAAATCTCAGTGGTGTAGCTAGGGGGTGGCACATGATTGCAGGATTTGTGTGACCTGCCTTCTAAACATTGACCTCTCTTCTAACAAAGTTCATACCACTCGAGACTTCACATGGCTGTCCTCACTTAGCCTGACAGCTCTCCATTTGGAGACCAGCTACAAGCACCTGGATAGCTATCAAAAGGATTTTAATTTGCCTACCTTAATGTAATTTCATACTCTGCTCATGATACTCAGTTACAAGATGAGGTAATACTTCCTCAGGCTCTGGACAAGGATTTTTGTATGAGATTTTGAATATGCAAAGGGAAGGTTTAGGTTGCACATTAGAAGAAACTTCTTGACTGGAAGGGTTCTTAAAGACTGGCACAGGCTTCCCAGGGAGGTGATTGAATCAGAGGTGTTTCAAAGAGGTGGAGCTGTGGTGCTGAGAGACATGGTTTAGCACCAAGTTTGGTAAACTTAGCAGTTGGGATTGATGATCTTAAAGGTCTTTTCCAACTCAAATGATTCTATGTTGTTCATGTGGAAGGTTAGCCCTGATGGAAGGAAATGTGGATACTCAGTAGGAGCATGGCAGGGAGGAAGGGGTGTTTTCTCTTACATCTTCCTTTTCTTCTGTCACAAGTAAGCCTTTCTGAGGTTTTCTGGAGATAATCTGAAGCAAAGAACAAAACAACAAGGCTCCCTCAGGAGCACTGTGTTATTATGAACCAGTTCTGTGGAAGGTGTGGACGAGTTGTAATTCTGAGCATGCTTCCACTGTACAGCTTGGCATTCTGGGATCCTTAAGCAAAGCCTGCAGTTAGGTAATGTGCAAAAGCTGGGAGAGGAAATGCCTGGGCTAATGCCTGGCTGCTAAAAGCTGTGTAGCTTCCAGACAAAAAAAAATACCTGTTTGATAACCCTCTCAGACAGGCTGACAAGGGCAAAAATCCCTGCTTTCTAGATAAGAGATCTAGAATGAGGTGGAAGCTAGGAAGTGACTGGAAATGAGTGGATACCAAACGTGTGTGCCAACACATACACCGTCAGAAGTGGCTTTCTTCAATCACCCAGGTACATAGCCCTTATCAGGAGGACTACAGATATTTTGAGGCGGGGAAGTATCTTTGCTTTCTCTTGCTGTGGACATCAAAACTTAAGAGCAACAGATGCTGTCTGCTAAAGTTCTTCAGTCTTCTCTCTCACTGTCTGCTCTGCAGTGCAGAGATATGATCTGGGAAGCACTGGGAATGGGCAGTACCTCTGGATTTGTGTGGGTAAAAGCCCACAGGGCTTCCTTGCTTTCCTGTAGTCCCTTGGAATAAGGGCTAGGCACATGGTGATGGAGGGACCTGAGTTGGAGAGCTGAAGACTCTCTCCTTCAGAAGGCTCCCCACCTAAGCTGCAGGTCTCCCCAGTGACACCAATGCTCACAGGCAGTGCAGCCACAGCCCTGCATCAGAATCATAACCTGCTATGGAGCCAGCCTGCATAGAATGCCTGGCACTCACTCAGCCTTTTGCTGAATGAGGTTAGGCTGCAATCCTGCTCTTTCATAGCAGTATGGTCAGTCACAGAATCATAGAATTGTAGGGGCTGGAAGGGACATCTGGACATTATCTAGTCCAGTACCTGCAGAGTCACCCAGAGGTTTCACTGGAACACGTCCAGGGAGGCTTTCAAAGTCTCCAGAGAAGAAGAATCCACAACCCTACAACCTCCCTGGACAGTCTGGTCCAGTGCTCTGTCACCCTCACAGCAAAGAAATTTCTCCTCATGTTTAGATGGAACTTCCTGAGTTGAGGTTTGTACCCATTGTCCCCTGTCTTACCCCTGAAAAAAAAACTCCTCCATCCTATTGCCTCCACCCTTTAGCTATTCATCAGCATTGATAACATCCTCTCAGTTTGCTCTTCTCCAGACTAAACAACCCCAGGTCTCTCAGCCTCTCCTCATAGGAAGAGTGCCCAACCATTTAATCATCCTCATGGCCATGCTATGAACACTGCAAAATGCAAAAGAAATGCCAGAAGTCATTTGGATGCTCTGGGGGGCATCACGTGAAAGTAGAGACCCTGCTAAAAGCAGTGTGAGTCTGGAAAGTAATAGCTTCACTGTTTTGCTTTTGCATGAGTGAAAGCAAGAGTCCTGAACTTGATGATGAGTCTACTTCACTCGGGAGTGAACTGTCAGTCTTTTGACTAAAAATGTACAGCCATCAAATCAGGAGAAAAATCATCTTTCTCCTCCTGCCTGCAAACATTTCTCAATGGAGTTCTCAGAAATTCTACTGGAAAAAAAGGTTAACTGAACTGATTTTCCTCTCTAAATCCTCCTGCAGCAGGACAAGGTGACAGCCACTAAATCCAGAGGAAGAGAAGTGCTGGTTCAGTGCTGTTTGCCCCATGGCTTCCCTCAGCACTTTTCACTTCCATTTTTTTTACACAAATTAAATTCCTGCTGGATAGTTAAGGATTGTTGCTTGCAAGACTAGAGAGAATTTGCAGTGGAGCGGGACAGTCAATGGCCTGAAAAAGGCAATGAAGCTGGTGAAACATCTGGAGAACAGATCTGGTGAGGAGCAGCTGAGGGAACTGGGGTGGTTAAGTCTGGAGAAGAGGAGGCTGAGGGGAAACCTCAGTGCTCTCTACAAGTCCCAAAAGGAGGTTGGAGACAGGCAGGTGTTTGCCTCTTCTCCCAAATAAGAAGGTGTATGAGGAGAGGAAATGACCTCAAGTTGCAACAGAGGAGGTTTGGACTACATGGTTTAGCAGGCATGGCAGTGTTTGGTAGAAGGTTGGACTTGGTGATCTTGCAGGTCTTTTCCAATCATAATGATTCTATGATCTTGTTTTCTTGTGTAAATGGCCACAGTTCACATTCCTGCTCCCATGGGTGTATTGTGTATGTAAAAGAGAAGTACTGTGCTTGCAGAAGCTGTGAAGAAAACCAGCTTTGCTCACTCTCTTCAAGCCTGGGGGTTTGTCTGATGAGTAATGTCTTTTCTTATTGAGTCTGATATGAATCAAGCAGAGTCGGAGAGCAGCATTTCCCACACCTCTGTGAAAGCTTGGCCTGTCTTGCTCCTACTCTCACCCTGCTTGATCACACCTAGCAGTTCTGTGTTGCCTTTGGCAGGTGGACTAATTGGAATTTCTCCTGGCCGGTGCCTCCAAGAGGCTGGATTGCCCAGCAGGGCTCCAGTGGTGAGAAGCGTCCCTAGTGCCTTTCCCAGCATGCTTCCCCAGTAAGGAAAAGGGCAGCATGATATGGATGTGAACATTGATTGCTTGAATGCAAGGGAGTGGACAAATATTTCTCCAGAGATTAATATCACTTTTCAATTTATTTGGCAGCATGCAAAGCACCAGAGGGAAAACTGCAACCCAGGGAAAGGCATCAGCTTGGAACTGACATCATGGCAGAAACATTCACAGTTTATATGCTGGTGTGTCAGGTCTCTCTGTGACTTCTACATTTCAGGTGAACATCTTTACTTCCACTTGCTGTCCCTCTCATCCTAGCTGCCCTCTCACTCCCCTTGTCCATTGCACTGAGCAAGTATACAGAAGGATACTGCACATCCACAGTTAATGGGTCATCTCAGTGGTTCCCTTCTCTCATCTGGTGTATAAAACATTTCAGGTCCCATATATCTCTCATGCTTTTGGATTAGTTTTCAACACCTACAAAGTATAAACAAGTATGAGCTAGCCCCAGGCATTGCTCTGCATTAAATGTGGTGTTTATGTGATCTGGGGGAGTGTATTATAGAGTGGGAGGTGCTCACATAAGCTTCTAGTTTAGCAAGTCAGTGCAACCAGCTAAGAGCATCAGAACAATAGGCTTGATCATTAGGGCCAGCTGCTAAGCTAAGGGAGAAGGCAAGGCTGACAAATACTTCCTTTGTGCCACGTGAGCAATACAAGCCAGTCAGCAACTTGCTGGAGAACTACCAACCCAGAGCAAATTGGCAGAGATGACAGCATCCTCTTGAGAAGATTCAGAAAGCCATAGAATCAACAAGGTCAGAAAAGTTCTCAGCAAATCCAACTATCAATCCAACAGCACCATGCCCTCTAAACCATATCCCAAGGTATCATGTTTTACACATTTTGTGAACATCTCCAGAGATGGTGATTCAACCACCTCTCTGGGAAGCCTGTTCCTTTACTCTTTCAGTGAAGAATTTTCCCCTAATCTCTAATCAAAACCTCTCCTGGCAGAACTTGAGGCCATTTCCTCTTGTCCTATCACTTATTATTAGGGAGAAGGGAATGATGCCCACCTGGCTGCAACCTCCTTTCAGGGAGTTGTAGTGAGCAAGAAGGGCTTCCCTCATCCTCCTGATTTCCAGACTAAACAACTTCAGTTCCCCCAGCTGCTCCTCATCAGACTTGTTCTCCAGAACCTTCACCACGCTCATTACCCTTCTCTGGATCTGCTCTAGCACAGCACTTCAATGTCTCTCTTATAGTGAGACCCCCAAACTAACACAGTATTCAAGATGTAGACTCACCAGTGCCGAGTACAGGGGCATGATCACTTTCCTGGTCCTGCTGGCATTGCTACTGCTGATCTGGGCCAGGATGCTGGTGAACTTCTTGGCCACCTGAACACACTGCTGGCTCATCTTCACCTGGCCATCAACCAGCACTCCCAGGTCCTTTTCTGCCAGGCAGCTTTCAAGCCACTTTGCCCCAAGCCTGAGACGATGACACTGAAGCAAAAGTTTCCCAGAGGCCAGTTAGCTCCCATTCACTAGGAATTCAGTACTCCTGTCTCACTTGTCCACTTACAAGTTTTTTTTCAACCAAACCTTCATGATATTTCATAGATTAGTACTGCATGCTGCTGTTAATAGTGCCTCATGAAACTTTGTCCTTGAAGGAGATACTCAGAAAGCCCTAAGGGACAAACCAGCCCTTAGGAAATAGTAAAGACAGAAACGGGACTGATCCTCTGAGTGTGTAACTCCTCCATCAGAGTCAAGACAGCTGCTCCAGGATTGGAATAAACACAGAGAAGGGCAGTGTGAGGAGTAAACAGAGGACCTAACTAGAATTTGTCCTTCCTGTGAACATGAGTTCGTTCATCTTGTAGCATGGGACTGACTGCCACAAATTGCTATCCAGCACTTTGCATCTCTTTCTATATCACATCTTGCCTGTTTTCTTCCCCTTTTCCTTCTGAGGCAGTGGGAAATCTCTAGCAGGGCTTTCCCGAGGAGGAAAGGGGTTTTGTTAAGACATAGTAGGAAAACAAAAACCAACCTCCACGACAATTGTAAACGTGACTGAGAATGATGAGAGTGAAAAGCTCTCTGGAGAAATTAGTCTGCAGAGGTGTTACTGGAACTTAAGTGCTGTGAAATTGTGCTATTTGCCAATCCCTTTATTTAGAACTTGTCTATTCCAGGCTAATGGGTTTGTAATTTCTTTCATTCTGCCTCAGAGAGAGGGAAGCAGGCTGCTGTAATACCTGGGTTCTCTATGAATGTCATTTTTTGTTTCCATTTAATTTGAGTTATGGCATGGGAGGACAAACTCCGGTGACAGAACCAGCAGTAAGAGTTTGATTTGAGAGTTCAAGTCACAGAGAAAATAAATCACTATGCTAACATAAATTGTAGTAAAGGAGAACAAGAGTTAATACACAATTGTGAGTAATCAGGAAAAAAAAAGACCCAAGAAAGGAAGGAGAAGAGGAACTTGTATCCTGCAGTTTGGGCAGAGCTCATACATTGTCCTATTGGCAGAGGCAAGCAGTTATGCCATGATGGAAGGAATTTTAGCAGGATGAAACATTTTTTTCTGAATCAAGAGAATAATCTTGGATCCTTTCCTCCCCAGAAAGTACCAGTACAAGAAAGGTACAGTGCTTGTAGAGGAGCGTGAGTGGCATGCATCATTGTTAGGCAATACATCAGCTAGGAGATCTACCTCCTGAGAAGTTCAACACTTGGTTTCTCCAGGTCTGTGCTTTGCCACCAGAAAAGTGGTTCTAGAAAAAGGAGAAATGGTTCTGAACTACAGCAGGGTAGATTTAGATTAGAGATTTGGGGAAAAATCAGTACCATGACATTGGTGAAACACTGGAACAGGTAGCACAGAGTAGAATAGAATCAACCAGGTTGGAAGAGACCTCCAAGATGATCCAGTCCAACTTATCACCCAGCCCTATCCAAAAGTTGTGGATGTTTCATGCCTAGAAGTGTTTAAGACCAGACTGGATGATGCTTTGAGCAATCTGGTCTAGTGAGAAGTGTCCCTGCCCATGGCAACTAGGTGATCTCTCAGGTCTTTGTTTGTAAAGCACAGCTTGAGATGTTAATGTCAGAACAAAGTAAAGCAAATCAGTCATCTTTAATGAAGCTACCAAAGAGAGAATGAACAGACACAGTCAAAGAGGAGCAGGTGCTCAGAAGTTTCAACAAGCCAGACTCTTGTTTGGGAGCAGAAAACATTCTTTTTCTTTCTTGTGATGCAAGTATTTCTTTTCCATGGATCTGACATATGTATCATATCCATCAGCTACTGAAGCAAATATATCTTTCCTAATATCTTGACTGTTACATGGAATTTCAGCAACTATGCTGAAAAGAAATAAAGGCTGTATTATCGATCCAAAAATAGCTTCAAATGGTAGTGTTAAACCAACCAAAGAACTCTTATTTTAAGACATTGCTCAATTACTGTTAAGACTGTAAAGTTTGTGCAAATGGAGCAAGGTCAGAGAATCACAGAATGGTTTGAATTGAAAGAGAACTTAAAGATCATCTAGTTCCAAACCCTGCCGTGGGCAGGGTTATCATCCACTACAAAAAGTTCTTCAACACCTCATCCAACCTGGCTTTTAGCACTTCCATCCTTGGACTCTCCACAGCCTCTCTGGGTAGCCTGTTCCACTGCCTTACCACCTTCATGGGGAAGAATTTCTTCCTAATGCCTAATTTAAATCTAGCTTCTTCCAGTTTGAAGCCATTAACCCTAGTCCTGTCATTCCTTGCCTTTGCCAAAAGTCCATCTCCAGCTCTCCTGTAGTCCCCTTCAAACACTGGAAAGGTGCATTAAGGTCTCACTTCTCATCTCCAGACTAAACAACCCAAACCCTCTCAGCCTGTCTGCATAGCAGAGGTGCTCCATCCCTCTGATCATTATTGTGGCCTTCTCTGGACCCTCTCTAATAGTTCCATATCCTTCTTGTGTTTGAAAAATCACCACTAGAGTTTAGTTTCTAGCATCAGTTATGACATCTGGGTATAGAACGTGGCAGATTAGATCCCCCGAGAGTCTTCTTCAGGGATAAAGCAGTGTTGCTTATCCTTAATCCAGAGAAAAGGGAAAGATGAGAAGGTCTGATTCTTAGGCCTATCTACCAATATGCCAATATTCCTAGCATATAGAGCATTGCAGCTTACTGGTGCAGGACCTTAATGGGTAATCTGGGACAGTGGTAGCAGGGTCTTTTCCTCACTTTTAATCCATTCAGGCAGTGTAGCCACAGCAATGCTACACAGAAGGACCACATCAGCTCAGCTAGGCTTCAAAGTTCTGAGTCCACTTTGCTCTCAGTGCCAGGCTGTGAAGCTCCAATCAGCAGGATCCTTTCAGACATAAGCATGTTCTGCCCATAAAGCCTTGAGGTAGTGAAGATGCATCTTGAATGCTTGCATAATAAACCTTGATGTTTAAACCTTGAATTAGCTTTTGCAAGCCTCCCCTAAATTGCAGGGCTGCTTGGGCTCTGCCACCAGACCATGAGGTCTTTAGCTGCCCATTGCCCAAAGAAGGCTGTTTTCATGGCAGGCTATTGTGATAGTGGTGCAGCAGGTATGATTTGAATGCATTTAATCCCCTTGTCAGTGTACCAAGCCCTGACACAGCCTGAGCTCTTAATTCTTTCTGGTGAGATTTTTCCCTTAGAGAGTATCAGGCCACAAAAAGAGCTTATAGGAAATGCTGGCAAAGTTAGTCCCATTTATCCAAACACAACAGCTATTCAGCATGGTAAAGAACAAATAAGAATCAGTGATTTGCTGCTGTTGAGTTACAGATGGCAGCTCAACCATTAGCTATTTACATGTCAGCTGATGTTTGAGTTGTTTCATCCTAGTGATCTCCTGCCTTTACCTTCATTCCTTCTATGCATGTCCTGTGGAGAAGTGCAGATTTTACAGAGGCAGTGATAGTTTTTAATACACTGCAGTAACTTCCAGTTTAGATGACTGAACACGGTGGGACATCTTGTTCTGGGCTATTGAGTCATTTAAAAGCTTTGTGATATATCACTCATGGACCTTCTTCTGAATCATGCAAACCACAGAGCATCTCCTTCTCTGGAGATGAATAGGAAAGTAATCATGTTTTCAAACATGCACATGTATGCAATGACAATATCATTTTTCATTTCACAGGGTGTACAAAGCCTTTTGGGGATTCTTTTCACTACTCACAGTCCTGTTGTCATCTGCTGCAATGGAATCATGTTTCTTTATCATAGCCCTGGTTACTGGTGAAACTTAAAGCCCCAGCACTTTCAGTGATGCTAGTTCTGTCATTCTAAGGAAGGTTATTCAGAAAATGTTGCTCAGAACCCAGAATGTGGTTTGACCTTTTCAGGCTCCTCTATTATATTTTAAACCATCCACAGAAGGAGTGAAAAATTTATGGAGTCACCATAGAATGATAGAGATTGGAAGTGACCTCTGGAGATCACAGAATTGGAAAACACCTTTAAGATCGTTGCCTCCAATCATTAGCTGAACACTGACAAGCCCTTGACTAAACTATATCCCTAAGTCCTACATCTACACAACTCTTAAATACCTCTAGGGATGGTGACTCCACCACCTCCCTGAGCAAGCTGTTCCAATGCCCGATAACCCTTTCAGTGAAGAGATTCTTCCTAATATCCAACCTAAACTTCTGTTGGTGAAACTTGAGGCCATTTCCGTTTGTCCTATCAATTGTTATTTGGTTGAAAAGGGCAAGCTCTGCCACTCTCCACAGCCCACCTCCTTTCAGGCAGTCATAGAGAGCAATGAGGTCTCCCCTCAGCCTCCTTTTCTCCAAATGGAACAACTCAGTTCTCTCAGCTGCTTCTTAAGATCTGTTCTCCAGACCCTTCACCACTTTTGTTTGGCACCTCAATACCCTTGTGGTAATCAGGGTACCAAAACTGAACCCAGTACTGAAGATATGGCCTCATCAGTGCTGACTACAGAGGGAAAATTCACTCAACTGGAAGTCTTTCTCTTCACTGAATGCCAGAATCCCAACATGAAGGGGATTGGAAGGGATCTCCAGAGATCATCTAGTCCAGATCCCTGCCAGCAGGGTCACCTAGAGCAGGTTGCACAGGAACAGGCAAATTTTGAAAGTCTCCAGACACAGAGACTCCAAAATGTCTCTGGGCAGCCTGGTCCAGTGCTCCAGCACCTTCAAGGTCTTTAAGAAAAGACTGGATGAGGCACTTAGTGCTGTGGTCTAGTTGACTGGATAGGGCTGGATGATAGGTTGGACTGGATGATCTTGGAGGTCTCTTCCAACCTGATTGATTCTATTCTATTCTATTCAAATGCTCCTGTGGTCTAGTCTGTGCCTGTTGCCCCCACTCTGTTTCAAGGTTAGGCATAAGGCAGTGGTAAGAGGAAAGAAGCACTGCAGTGGATTGCAGTGCAGGACTATGCTCTGGTGTTTCCATCACTGGAAGTATCAAAGAAGGTATGAGTATGATATAAAATGAGAACGGAGTCTAGTATTATTGTAAAGGTAATTGGTATTTTCCTGGAGCAGAAAAAAAAACAGGCAAAATATTAGATTGCCTTTCAGGCCTGTACTGCTTCTCTGATTTTTATTGCAATCCTCAGTGGGTTTTCCTGGGCTTTTTTTCCAAGCTAGAGCTATACAAAGCATTTGTTATGAAACATAAAACTTGTGCTTACCAAGCTGTATGCAGTAATAAAGCTGCAGAGGTTCACTTTCTAGAAATGAACAGATGGGTATTGTTACAGCTTCAATGATCTTAAAGGTCTTTTCCAACCAAGAGGATTCTATGATTCCAGAGGATAGGACAAAAAAAATGTACTTAACTTGCAGAAAATGGCTAAAAGAATCATAGAATCAACCAGGATGGAAGAGACCTCCAGGATCATCCACAGTCCAACCTAGCACCCAGCCCTATCCAGTCAACTAGACCATGGCACTAAATGCCTCATCCAGTCTTTTCCTGAACACCTCCAGGGATGGTGACTCCACCACCTCCCTGGGCAGCCCATTCCAATGCCAATCACTCTCTCTGGCAAGAACTTCCTCCTAACGTCCAGCCTATACTTCCCCTGGCACAACTTGAGACTATGTCCCCTTGTTCTATTGCTGGTTGCCCTTGAGAAGCTACTAGGCAAATTAGCATTGAAAGCATAATCAATCTGCATGGTATCCATGAAATCAACTGCAAGTTACAGCAGAAAAAAAGGAACCCTCTCAAATTGTGCAGTACTCACCCTGGGCCAGTGATGGATGGTGTCAGAATTTGTATGGATTTTTGATACTATCTGTTGCTGTATTCTGTGTTAGGTATAAGATTTGGTGTCCATCTTTACTTTTTCTTCTTTTTTTTTTTGACATAATGATGCCATCCTACTGAGATTCATCATGGAGATGAAGGATTAAACCACTGCCATAGCTTGGGGCAGGAGTAGTGCTGAAGAATAGGTTCCAATAGTAAATAACAGCAGTCTTTGTGTATCACTGAGAGGTCACTACATTAAAATGTCATGCTTAATAAGTAAAGCTTGTTTACTCACTTAATTGCAGAAGAAGTTTGAGAGTTTTACTGTTGGATCTGCCTGAGTAGGAAGAAAACATCTGGAAAAAAAAAAAAAAAGAGGAAGCTGAAAAAAAGCAGTATTGGAGTTGGGTTACTTGAACAAACAATGCTGTGACACCTTGTTATTCTTTGTGTTTGTGCTATAATTTGTACAAGTATAGATCCTCTCACTCTGTCACAGGGGGTCAAATGCTATGAAGAGGGAAAGAGGTGACAAAAAATAAAATCAAGTTGCTCCAGTGGCTTTCCCAAGCATATTCCATCACAGTTTGGACACTGTATAGAAACATAAAATCATTAAGGATGGAAAAGACCTCTAAGATCATCAAGTCTAGCTGTCAACCCAACACCACCATGCCCACTAAAATATGTTCCAGAGTGCCACAACCTACATTTTTTTTTTTTAGCACCACCAGTGATGGAGACTCCACCAGCTTTGCTGGGCAGCCTGTTACAATGCCTGTACAGAATTTTTTCCTGATATCCAATCTAAACCTCCCCTGGCCCAATTTGAGACCATTTACTCTGGTCCCTTCACTATTTACCAAGAAAAGAAAACCAACAATCACCTCACTACAACCTCCTTGCTCCACTGTGGAAGCAGCTCACAGATTTGACCTATTTCACCTGCATTCCCTTGTATGCACCCCTCTGCCTTGCAGAATCTTGGGTCCAAAGTCGCAGATAGTTTCCTGGATTTTATCTCTGTCTCTATATGGACTTACTGGTTAAAATTGTTGCCAAACTGAGAACAAATAAAATACACAAAAACATTCAGGAAAAAAAATATCATTCTGAAAGTGAATTGCAGGGGGAGGTTCTCATGAAATGCTTCAGCTCCCTATCAACAACAGCAGCCATGGCCCTCCTACAAACACTCTCAGGCTTTAAGGATATCCCAAAACTTTCTCCTTCTTTCCCCACTACTTTGTTGCTGAAATATGTTTTTCTTCAAACTTGTCTGTTAGATCACACTTTCTTCTTGTCAAATATTGTTTGACAATACTTTATTTGAGGAGGCAGTGCCAGGAAATGTGCAGATAGTAAATGATTTCCAATCAAAATGAAGTTACTGCTAGAAAAAAACCTCCAAACAAACCAGCAAGTACAAATAGATTAACCCAATTAAGACAAAAATGTGAGTCTGACCAGAATGTTTAATGCTTTATGTGCAGCAGTATATAGAGCTCTTTGAAGATTAATGGCTTGCAAGCACCAGGAGATTAAAATATACATCACACAGGGGCATACAAAGTCAGTGGGAGTCGTGTCTGGATGTCAATAGTGAAGCTAGTGAAGCTGCCTTAGCTGAGCTGTCATTTCTCACTCCGCATCTAAAATGATCTATATCAAACATTTGAAGCTTCAGGAGGGCAGATTTAGACTGGATATTAGAAACAAATTCTTTACAGCAGGGTGGTGAGACACTGCAATAGGTTGCCCAAGGAGGTGCCCCATCCCTGGAGGTGTTCAAGGCCAAGTCAGATAAGGCCTTGAGCAGCCTGGTCTAGTGGAAGGTGCCCCTGTCCATGGCAAGGGGGTTGGAATTAGGTGATCTCTAGGATCCTTTCCAACTCAAACCATTCTGTGAATCAATCCTGCTGAGAACACTTGGAAATATATTCAGGGTTTTTTGGGCATAGCTCTGATCCACCTCTGCATAAAATATCCAAGTTAGTTAGTTTAGTTTGGGGTTTGTTTGGTTTTTGTTTGTTTATTTAATTTATCAGTGGGTAAATTTCTTAAGGTCAGTCATGTCCAAGCAAAAGCTTGCCCAAGGATCTGCACAGAGGCTGGCTGATAAGAGGAGGGGCCAGGAGCTGCTTTGGAGCATCTGCGTGGACATTTCCAGATCTCACATGACTTTGGGGATGTAAATTGAAATCAGAATAAGGTAACATACCCATAACAAGCTGGCCATGAGGACTGGTTCAGTGGCCAAACACAAGGTCATAAGCTTCTATTAGCCACTGAGGCTCTGCTTGCACAATTAACCAATTTTCATTTAATTTTCCACGTGCAGGCAGCTAACTTCAAACAAGACATTTCAGTGCAATAAAGCTTGTTCTACATTATAGATGATCAATTCTAGGTGCTGCACAGATTTAATGCTAAAACCTATTGAGGTTTTAGATCATTGCTTCCTCCAAGATCATATCAGTGCTGCCACATTTCATCATGAGCATATTTTATAGCAGTTATTAAACATCCTGTGTGGGGAGGATGGAGAGACACCAGAGGAATATGTTGTTATGAGACAACAATACTGTATCAGTCGTTGTGAGATGACTGGTCCAGGCACAAATAAGAAGTGCCAGATGTGTCCTGCATCACAAATTGAATCTAATAAAACGCATCGTTGTGCATACAGACTAAATGCTGTAAGTGGATTCTGCTCGTAGCTGCTGCTCCTTGCTGCAGCAGCACTTGCACCTGGGTCTTATCAACCTTGCAACAGGGAAATGTATCTCCTCTGTGTAAAAGCCCCCTCTGCTGGGCCAGCATGACATGTAAGAAATACATGCAACTAGATCATCATTTACCCTTTCAAAAATGGACAAGTAGGTGAAGCAATTCTCCATCAGCTGTCCCGATGGGATCCCTTCTCCTGACCAATATGAGCCAAGGAAGTTACCAGCTGTTGTAAAATGCAATATGCTTTGATGAACAGGTACCTTACCTATCCTGTTTATGAGGTGAGCTGAAGGCCTTTTCTCCAAATTTTGGAGGCCTCCCAAGTTTCAGGTTGTTTCTGATGTCCTGCTGCATGCCAAGGAGGTTCTGGCCCGGCTTAATCAGTGCTTCACAAAGATGTAGACTCTGGCATTGTAAGGAATCAGGTAGAGTGGGATCCTGAAAGAGATCAGTACAGAGCACTCTTATCAGGTTGTCTTCTCCAGAAATGAAGGTCCCATCCCTCTGAGACAAAAGAGAACTCACTGTATTTGCTTTGCTGCTCCTGCCTACTGGTCTCAGAACCCAGATGGAAATCAGCAGATCAATAAAAAACACTTCAAAGTGTATGCTCAAAGCCCATAAACATTTTGTCCTCAAAACCTGGTCAGCAGTGCTAGCTAACATAATGTTTCCCAAATTCCAGTTTTAAATTCCTTGAAATGGGAGACAAAAGAAAATCAGACACAAGAGAAGGTGAGCAAAGCTTTCACAACTCAGCCCGTTGCTCTCCAAAGCAGTCACCGAAGTCTGAAACTGCAGCTACCTCTACCCTTTTATCTTCTCCTCTGCCCTATGTACTCTGCAAATCTGGCTCTTAGTGGGTGGGTATCAAGAAGATGGGGCAAGTCTCTTTTCACTGGTGCCCAGATGTAGGACAAGGGGCAACAGCTACAACCTGGAACACAGGGAGTTCCATCTGAACATGGGGAGAAACTTCTTTGCTGTGAGGATGACAGAGCATTGGACCAGGATGCCCAAAGAGGTTGTGGAATCTCCCTCTTCAGAGGCTTTCAAAACCCACATGGACATCGTGATCCTGTGTGGCCTAACCTGGGTGATCCTACATTAGCAGAGGTGTTGAACTAGATGATCTCCAGAGGTTTCTTCCAACCCTTACCATTCTGTGATTCTGTGATTCATTCCCTCCAAGCAATTCCTTTCTTGGACCAAAGCTGTGTCAAAGGCATCTCATCCCAAGTCGTTATTTCAGTTCAGTCATGTGGAAGTAGCTCTTTTTTTTTTTCCTTCTGAGCTTTCACCTACTTGAATTTTAAACCTCATAGCTATGGCTCTGTGTCATTTTTGATCAGTTTAAATTCTGTCTTTCATCCACAACTGGAACTGGAACATAATGCATCCTCTGATGTATGAGTCTCTTTCCATCTGCAGAATATTTGAGCCCAATGGTAATTTCCTCAAGTGTAGTTTCTTGCTCTTCCACTGCCAAATGAAGTATTTTTGATCTGTCAAGCCTTAGCTGTAAACACCATCCTGCAAGCATCTATGCAACTGTTTAATTTACCAGTTATTTCAATAAGTACATGTATAATTATCCAGCAACTCAGCTTGTAAACAAACACTTAATGTTCCAGGCTGAGCCTTGCTCAGCTATTATTGGTCATGCCTGGGACTGGTTCCAGCCTTTGGCTGAGAGAGGGAAAATAATTCCATAGCTTATATACATTTCTGCTTCAATGGAGGTTTTTGTGTTACAGTTTAACTCTTCTCATAGAATCATTAAGGTTGGAAAATACCTCTAAGATCATCGAGCCAAACCTTCTACCTGACACCTCCATGACCACTAGACCATTCTCAGTTATTTTTCCCGATCAACTTTCTGGTTTTTTTAACACCAGAGAACAGACAAACCCAGACATAAAACTAGCTGCCAAAATTCACCCCAAAATATTCATTCCTGGTAAATGTAATTCTGCAATAGCCACCATCAAGCACACACCTTCAGCTAGCAGTGAGGACTCTCTCTGACAGTGCTGAGGTGAAAACCTTTATCATTAAATCACAGTTTTCAGCCCAGCCTCCTTCAGAGAGAGTGGGAAGGCTTCTTAACAGGTCTCTAAATCCTGCTGAAGACACTAATGCAGTGGTCCAGGTATATCTGTCATTACTTAGTATATGTGTTTTTAAGATATGGCGAATAACCAAATTTATGTTTACTATTATATTCTTGATGCAGATTGGAGTCCCTGTTTCCCTATAACTTAGGGCATATATATTAGATCCCCAATAGCTACCAGCATTATATTTCAGTCTTGCTTTTCTTCTCCTGGGTGAGATCAAACAGTTCCTGTATTCCTGATTCTATCAAGTGGTGGGCAAAACTAACAGATGAAGAAGCCACCTCTCCTTGTTAGCACACTACAGAGCTTGCCTTCTCACTGATCTGAAGTGACAGCCCCTATGGGTTGCTGCTCTCCTTTCTAAATTAAATGCTACAGCTTCTTTAAATATGATTACTTTTGAATGAAGGACCAAACAATGACTGTTACATCCTAATTTAATCTGTGTAAGACCTTACATCTAAAGGCCTTAGTCAATGAAATGAATGGAGATGCTAGCACTGAGTACAAATGCCCAAAACCAAACCCCAGCAGACAATCCTCTTACAAATAAAAACTACATGACATGCCTCCAACAGAGTATAAAGCCCAGTTTCCTGGCCTCTCTGCAAGATATTCACACTGAAATCTTGACAGACACTGAGCCCCTTGGCAAGCTGAAGAGCTCATTTTATCACAGTTACAGTTAACTCCTAGATGACCGTGAACAGATTATCCAGTTTGCAGCTCAGTGGGGTGCTGCTCTCTCAAAAAAGCCTTTGGTCACCACTCAGACCCCAGCATTTGCATTAGTGCTGCCTCTTGCACTTGACAAAGGCTCTTCATATCTTCCAATTATACATGGTAATATTTTCTGTTTTCACTTTTCCCAATTTCCTATTAGACCATAGGGCTAAGAACTGGCTATGGTCAAACAGTTTTTGTATATTTTGAACATGAATCCTCAAATTTTCCTGTAGGAAAAAAACAAACAAACAACAACCCACGAAACTTTCTAAACCAAGGTCCCCAAATACTCCCTCCTGGTTTTTTTTTTTCCTTCAGTTACTTATTTTGGTATAGAATTACAGAATTGTTTAAGTTGGAAGGGACTTCATCTAGTTCCACCCCCTTGCCATGTAGCTTGCTCAAGGCCCTGTCCAGCCTGGCCTTGAAAACTTCCAGGAGGGGGCATCTACAACCTCCCTGGGCAATCTGTTCCAGTGTCTCACCACCCCCACTGTAAAGAACTAATAGTCAGTCTAAATCTACCCTCTTGTAGTTTAAAGCCATTCATAATTTGACAGAAATAAAATTCAAACAGTTCTCCATCCCTTCACTTCCATACCTGCTGCATTAAAACAATACTTCTAGTTTCTATTTCCCTTATACACATTTCATCAAATTTCATCCCAATTGACACAATTGGGAGAATGCAATAAAAAGACACCTCCTTCCTCCCACTCTCCCCCCAAATACCTAAATATTTTCAAGGCTGTTGCTGTGCATTTTCTTAAATATGTGTCTGATTCTCCCAATGTTTCCCCAAAAGCTTTGATATGAGCTTTGGGAGAAATGCTGCAGAGGTTTTTAAATGGCATGAATGAGTCCCCATCTTTTTGTTCAATGACACTGCCTGGCAGCAGCAGAGGCTGGGCTTGCAGCAGCACCTGATTTTACAGCTTCAGAGGAACAGTGACTTTCCTGGCTTTGCCACCTGAGTTCACGTTTTTTTGATGTTCCTGTTGTCAGTACCAGGAATTCATACAGCTTGGGAAAAATAAAAGACAGGACAAGGAAAGAAACGTTGTGTCATGTTTAAAGCCAATGTGAAACTCACCTGAGATGCCACTACCTTTACAGTGATCCATCTGGCTGCTGATTCACAGCAATGTTTCTCATGCTTGAGCTGTATTCTAGATGCAGAAATTAGAGCAGTAACTCAGGAATCAGGAACTAGATCTAGAAGAGAAAGAGACACCCTTTTGGTGTCAGTGGTTTATGATTCATTTCCCTTCTGATTCACTGAGCTCATGGAAAACCACATGCTAGAAGAGAGGCTCTACCACCACTCCTCTTTTGTTGAACAGTTGCAGAATCACAGAAATATAGACTGGTGGGGGCTGAAAGAGACCTCTGGAAATCATCTAGTTCAACCTCTTTGCTAAAGTAGGATCACCTAGAGTAAGTTGCCCAGCATCATATCCATTCTCCAGAGAAAGAGACTCCGCAACCTCTCTGGACAGCCTGCTCCAGTGCTCCAGCACTCTCAAGGAAGATTTTCCATAAGTTCAAGTGAAACCCCTCATATTCCTGTTTGTGCCTATTGCCCTCTGTCCTATCACTAGCCAGCACTTAACCCTGGCCCCATCCTCTTGACCTCTATCCCTTAGATATTTATAACTGTTATAAAAATCCCACTGATAAGTCACAGACAATCTGTGACCCTGCCATGCCTCACTTATCAACTCCTTGAGCTTCCTCAGATGCACTTCAAGGAGATGGAAACAACAACAACAAAAAAAATTGGTCTGGATGACCACACTCAGATTCAATGAGTTGCTGCTGAATGACTCTCTATATGTATGTTTGCTGGCACATGTGCCACTTTCATGGCCCAGCATCATGGGCCCCCCCCAGTTTAAGAGGGACATTGAGATGCTTGAATGTGTCCAGAGAAGGGCAACGAGGCTGGTGAGAGGCCTCGAGCACAGGCCCTACGAGGAGAGGCTGAGGGAGCTGGGATTGTTTAGCCTGGAGAAGAGGAGGCTCAGGGGAGACCTTATTGCTGTCTACAACTACCTGAGGGGTGGTTGTAGCCGGGAGGAGGTTGCTCTCTTCTCTCAGGCTGCCAGCACCAGAACAAGAGGACACAGCCTCAAGCTACGCCAGGGGAAATTTAGGCTTGAGGTGAGGAGAAAGTTCTTCACTGAGAGAGTCATTGGCTACTGGAATGGGCTGCCCAGGGAGGTGGTGGAGTCGCCCTCCCTGGAGCTGTTCAAGGCAGGATTGGATGTGGCACTTGGTGCCATGGTCTAGCCTTGAGCTCTGTGGTAACGGCTTGGACTTGATCTATGAGGTCTCTTCCAACCTTGGAGATACTGTGATCATGCTGCCCTGATCATCTATGCAGGGTCCTGAGTGTAGGTTGCCACAGCTGCTTTCTCTCTTATCCACTTAGGTTTCCATCACTCAGAAAGCAGAGTGTCAGCAGTACAGATATGTGCAGATCTCTGAGTGATGAGAGATTTGGTCAAGGTAAGCAGATGACCTAGGTGCTGGAAAGTGATCCTGGTTTAGACACAAACTTTAGCATGATGAGTGGTTTTTTTATCCACTATATCTATTTATGGAAGCTCAAACAACCCAAACAGAAACCACTGAAAACAATCAAAATGCACCAAGCAGCAAGAGTTTCGGAAGCATTTAGCATTTTTACTTTAGGTGTGAGATCATTGAAGACAAGGAGAGAAAGACAGAGGAGAGTTAATGCTGATATGACCCATGAGGGTGCTGTCGAGCCACAGGCACAATTTAGAAGCCACTGAGGTTTAGTTAATGCAGCCACAAAGAGCATGTTGTGTAGGTGGATGTTAGTGCTTTCTTGCACTCACAAAACTAATTTGCTCTCTCCATGTCTCAGGTGCCCTCTTCATAAATACAAACCATGTTTCTCTCCAGTCAGGATTCATTAACATCAGCAAAGCACTTCAGAGTTTGGATGGAAGTGCCTTCAATGTAAATACAGGCCAATAATGCTACACATTGAGCTACCATTCCTTTAAGAACTGTCGCTGAAATACATTTAGTGAAGTAGAAAGGTTCCTGGGGGATCTCTATGCTTCCAGAAATTTCAACAGGGCTCGGGTAGCAAAGGCTGTGAGCTGGCTCTGTTCCATTAATGTAAACCCTGCTGCATTAATTTTGGTCTCACTTTAATCAGGCAAGCTATCAGATTTTTCCAAGACTTCACTAGACACATAAGCCAAAATTTTCCTTTCTTAACATTAACACTACTAGCCCCCTTTTTTACAGAAGCTCTTTACCAATGCATGCTAAAGAAAACAGCATCAGACTTAAAAGGGCTTTTAGACACCTGAGAATATTAATTGGCATTTTAATATTTCAACTTTATTTGGCACCTTCATATGTTCAAAGTGACATGCACAAATTACTCAGCTGCTCAGGTTCCTCCTGCTCCATTGCACTGGCTAGCTCAGTGCCCACCTGTGCGGCCTGTGGCACCACATTAGGAGGAAGGTGGATGTTGCGATCCTGTATGTGCTGGCTAGCTGCCTTGAGCCCACTCAGCCACCAATGGTATTCCATCAAGCCAAAGACCACCGTTTCTAGCAAGCTTTTCCATGAGCAGCACTTACCAGAAGCTGTCCCTTCCAGGTCTGCAAAGCAGTAATGTGATCTTGTATGCTGGACAAAGCAAGACAGCACCTTACAGGATCTGCTGAATAGCTTACAGGATCTGCTGAATAACCTAAGGGGTTCCTTTGTCCCCTGATGCAAGGAGAAGGTCACAGCTTGTCACTGAAAGACCGCTGAAATGTGGTCCCAGAAAAAGGGCAAATCCTCATCCAAGCCTCAGATTCATCAGGCGGAGCAGGATGGGGCTGTGTTCTCCCCACTTGACAGGTGAGGATGCCCCTGAGACCCTCAAATGCAAGGTGTCTCCATGTGTTACAAATACTAGAGGAGCTCCAGGGCACCGCTGTGGAATTGCCACCCCCAAAATCTGCAGCAGAGCACTATTCAAAATTCAGACCCTCCAAGACCACACACAAGCTCTCCAAGGCTGTGCTACTTTTACATACCACTAAACAGCAAGCTGCTTCTCCTAATGCAAAATACAGTTCTAAACAGGCTAAGCCAGACAAAGCTCAAATATCCCCTCCTCTCCTCTGGGGAGAGAATTAGAACAAGAGTTTCTCCTTTCTCTCAACAAACAGAAGCCTTTGGGCAGCTAAAGGGGTTAATGCACATGGCTGAACCACAGGGAACATCCACATGGGAAAAGGGAAGCAAAAAGCTTTTAGCCTAAATCTCAGCAAAGGAGATTTGCCCTGTCAATGAAAACTTTGATGAATGTGCTCCACTGTCTTTCCTCAGCCCACAGTTTCACTGCTAACTGGGCCACATTTTCACAAAATTATAGAACACCAGGCTGGAAGGCACCTCAAGGATCATCTGGTCCAACCTTTCCTAGTTAAAACACGGTCTAGACAGTGGTAGAAGAGCACTAGTGAAATATGGAAGATCACACTTTGACTTTTTGATTTGGAAGTATTACATAAAACATGCACTGATCTCTTGTTGGGTCTCTGTCTTAAATACACATGCAGACCTACAGAGAATTAATTTTCTTTCTTTTAAATAGAAATTATTCAAATAACAGAAATGATTGCCCATTAAGATGAAGGGCCAAATTGTCTTTGGTTTAATAGAATCAAGTTCTTCACTGTGAGGGTGATGAGAGACTGAAATGGGTTATCCCAGAGGAGCCATAGACATCTCATCCCCAGAAGTGTTTAAGACCACGCTGGATGAGGCTTTGAGCAACCTGGTCTATTGGGAGGTGTTCCTGCCTATGACAGGAGGGGTGGAACTGCATGATCAGTGTGGCCAGAGGGAGGTTATTCTTCCCCTGTACTCAACATTGGTCAAGCCACACCTTGAGTACTGTGTCCAGTTCTGGGCTCCTCAATTCAAGAGAGATGTTGAGGTACTGGAAAATGTCCAGAGANAGAGGTGGTGGAGTCACCATCCCTGGGGGTGTTCAAGAAAACACTGGATGAGGCACTTAGTGCCATGGTCTGGTTGACTGGATAGGGCTGGGTGCTAGGTTGGACTGGATGATCTTGGAGGACTCTTCCAACCTGGTTGATTCTATGATTCTATGATCTTTAAGGTTCCTTGCAATTCAAGACATTCTATGAAATCTATGAAAGCCTTCACAGGATGTTTGTTAGTCCATAATAAATGCACATGTCTTAATGATGGAGATCAGCTAAAGCAGGAACAGCTTACACTGGATCTCTAAAGATGTGGTTAATATGGGTCTACAGATCCCTGGTTTGTGTGCTCTCATGTTAGAGCACCTACCTCTTACTTTAATCTTGTGGTAGTGCAGAACTGTGGGTGAGGGCTCGACAGTGTTTGTGGTTTTTAATTAAATCTAAGTAAACTTTAACCATGTTGCAATCTAACAATGCCCAACAAAGGCATTTCTATATCCTTACTCATAAACAACTGAAGCTGCACCAAATCCAGACCTTGAGATTTCATTCTGAAGGATTCCAGGTGCAGTTTCAGGTGTGACTCATCTTCCACGACCTGGGATGCAGAGCAGATCCCAAAGTCAAGTGCACGTTTTCTGTGTGCCAACATACAGCACCTAAAACACCCTGCACACACCCTCATGCAGGTTCAATGATGTGGTGCCACAGAGGGATCAAATTGTGTTCTTTGGTCCATCTGCAGAACTAATGCTACATGAGTTGCAAAAACCCCTCTTGAACAGGTATTCTGAAACAAAAAACACCCCCCAAATGTGCACCCAGTGGAAGGATTTTAACTTGTTTAAACACTTTCATTTATTAAAATAAAAATCATTGCCTGTGCAAGCAGTTTATCACCCCTACTGTATCTTTCTTCCCAAACCAGAAGGCCAGAATTTGATAGAAGATTCAAGAACTAGAGAGTCTTAGAATCATCTCAATTGGAAAAGAGATTTAAGAGCATCACATCCAACTGCCAACCCAACATCATTATGTGCCATATCTACACATTTTCTGAACACCCTCAGGGATGGTTACTTTACCACATCCCTGGGAAGCCTGTTCCAATGCCTTTCAGTAAAGAATTTTTTCTTCTAATGTTCAATCTAAAACTGCCCTGGTATAACTTGAGATCATTTCCTCCTCTTGTATCATTTGTTACTAGGGAGAAGAGGCAGACTCCCACCTCCCTCCAACTTCTTCTCAAGGAGCCATAGAGAGTGGGGTCTCCCCTCATCCTCATTTTCTCTAGACTAAACAACTCCAGTTCCCTCAGCTGGTCCTCACCAGAACTGTTCTTCAGACTCTTCACCAGCTTTGCTGCCCTTCTCTGGACCTGCTGCAGCACCTCAATGTCTTCCTTCAAGTGAGGAGCCCAAAACTGATCTGGAAGTTGTCTCGCTGTTTCTTGCCAATAGCAGAGCTACATTGTTGTACTCATGTTGTGATTCACTCTTTGCATTTTCAGTTCCTGACAATTACTTTATCCAAATGTACAAACAAGCAGGATGGCCATTTAGAACAGCAAAATTAAATACCCAGGTTTTGTTTTCCTCTCTTCTTTTCCCAATCTATTGCCTTAACACAGCAATAAAAAACCCTCATATCAAGGCTTTGAGCACCAGCCATTCTGGCAGTGCAGGGTTGAACACCTGCACAAACTTCTCCAAGGCTGAGGACTGAGCCCTTCCTAACTCCTTGTCTTCTATGGTTCAGCATGACATTGACTATAAGAGATGCGGTGAGTGACAAGTGGAGGCTGACAGCAGCACTGCTCAGTCACTGTGCCGAGGGCTGCACACTGGCTTCAACAGGATGATCAACCACTACCATGTGGAAGGCCTTAGGAGATGGGTCTCCCTGCTGAACCAAACTCAGTTCTTACAGGGCCTCAGATGTAATACTAGAAAGTATTGGCTTGTCAGCCTTCACCGTCCCCAAAGCATTTTATGTCTCATGTTTTCCTTCAGGACATACTTTGCTCCTCATCACTGGTGGGAGATGCAGCCTCATCACTTCAAGAGACTCTTTACCAGATACCATGGGGTGGTCTAGAGGAAAGTAATGAAAAATAGATTTTTGTAGCTCACAAGCAAGTCTGTCCAACTAAAACCTGGCAGTAGACTTCCTACTAGAGAGTGCAAGAGCTACCAGTTGCAAATGTACATGCAATGTGACAGTGTGTTCATTTGAGTTTTGCTTCCAATACCCTCTTTTCAGTTGTCATAGATCTTTGGAAAGCAAAAAAGTGGCATGGGGCAGACTTCAGGTACCATAGTCGTATAATGGGTCCAAATCTAGTCAATAGGACTTACACATTTACAGAAAGTCTAAATCAACACAAGCAAACTCAGCCTACCTATGTCTGCACTGCACAGAATCACAGAATGGTGGAGGTTGGAAAGGACCTCTGGAGACCATCTATGCCAACTCCTCTGCTAAAGCAGGATTACCTATATTAGGTTGCCCAGTATCACACAGAAAAGAAATACCTTTATATATATTGGTGGCTTCAAAATAATTTCACTTCTGATTCACCAAGCTCATAGAAAACCACCTGCCAGAAGAGAGTCTCTACCACTCTCTTGTTGAACAGTCACAGAAACCCAGAGTCACAGAAAGCTTGGAGCTGAAAGGGATCTCTGAAATTCATCTAGTCCAACCTCTCTGCTAAAGAAGGATCACCCTAGAGCAGGCTGCACAGAAACATGTTCAGATGAGTTTTGAATGTCCCCAGAGAAGAATACTCATTAACAGAATCACAGAATTGTTGAGGCTGGAAAAGACCTCTGAGATGATCTAGTCCAGCCTACAACCCAATACCACAACATCAGCTAAATCATGCCACTGGGTGCCACACCCAATCCTTTCTTAAAGACCTCCAGAGATAGTGACCCCAACACCTCCCTGGGCAGTCCATTCCAGTGCCTAATCACCCTTTCCATGAGGAATTGCTTCTTAATATCCATCTTAAACCTCCTCTGGAGCAACTTCAGACCATGCCCTCTTGTCCTGTCATTAGTTGCCTTTCTGGGAATCCTGTTCTAGTGCCTCAGCATCCTCAAATTAAAGAATCTTTTCCTTAAGTTCAAGGGAAACCTCTGTTCTTGTTTGTACCCATTGCACATTGTCCTATGACCTGGCACCAGCGAAAAGAGCTCAGCCCCATGTTCATGACCTCCAAGCATGGTTAATTGTTCTTACAAGAGCTTCATATCCATTATTCAGTGAAATCTAAAATTTATCTATTTAATTTTCACTATCTGCAATTATTCCCCAGGGCACTATTGACAGTGAGTCAGCAGGCCTAGATTTAATTATCAGGTCTGACTGTAAGATGATGATGTTTATTGATATCACTATCAGACAGACACTGAAATGAAGCAGATGTTAATCTGAGGTTAAGCTCCAGAAGGCGCCTAGCAGTCTGACCAAAGGGACTGATGTTCATCAGATAATCAAGGAGAATTCCCTCCCTTCCTCTGGAGGCCTGCACAGAGCTCACAGAAGTACTGCCTTGTGTTGCAGATTCCTCCTAATACCAGTTCCAACCCGTCCAACACATGGCTTCCATCTTAAAGCAGAGCTTTTAGCCAGTTCTAGCAAACTGTTTAACCTAATATCCTATTTTGCCTACATAGGAACATTATGGTGGGATTGGTTCATTTTTGCCTGCTACATCCTAAAGGGTGATGCCAGAGAAGTCAAAAGCAAAACTGAATTGGTCACAAAGTTTCTGTGGAGTCAGGGTTGTGAGCAGAAAGCCTGTCACTGTTCCTATCGCCTCAAGGATATCCACAGCAAAGCAAAATGCTGCTCTCTGACTCAAAAGATACAACAACCCTTAGGTGGGGTGAGGGTGGATGACCAAATAGCTGTATTTTTCTATGCTTCTCAGGAATCACATTCTAGTGTTGAGAGCGATGTGAAAGCCATACAAAAAGTATGCTGGTAGCTGACATCCACTGAAATATGTTAAACATATTAAACTTCAATATTGGAACTTGCAACGGGACTTAGTCAGCTGGTGCAAGTGATCATTTAGGTGGGTAATTTTCATAGCAACTTCATGGTACACTTTTTTTCCTAACAAGAACATGTTTTACATGGAAAATGAGTGGAAAGAAATCCCATGGTCTATTCTGTATATAAACACTAGTGCTTCAGCAACACCATGTATTTTAGGATTACCCTTTTTGGATCAGCTAGAGCATTCTGAAGCTGTACCATGCTGCAGCAGCATCCAAACCATCTTCCAGTCTGCTCCAAAGAGTGAGACCATGGCCTAGCCCTATGCCCAGCCTCTCACACCAACAGGGTGATGATCCAAACCTGGCTTAGGTAAAAGTGGGCATGTCTCTGGGCATAGCACTGCAGGGCATGCTGTGGCATAAGGAGGCTTTGCAGAGGAGAGAAGTTTCATGCACTCAGAAAGCTTCTACTCCAAGCATCACATTGTCCAACATCAAAGAACAAGTATGTGGCAAACCTGTGGCCAGAAAAGAAAGTTGCTGGATTATATCAATACATGCAGACTCTCAGGTCATATTTTCCTCTGTTAAGTCAGAAAGAGTGTGACAAAACATGAAGATCCTCTCCCTGAAGTCCTGTTCTTACCATCACTCCCAGCCTGACACCTAGATGCAGGACCTTCACCAAGCTGATGTTGGTACATGTTTAAAATGATGTAAAAGTGTTGCTTTAAACTACTAAGAAGAGATATTTAATAGCACTAGAGACTGGCAGAGCTAATGAAGTGGGGGAGCAATGATTCTCTTTTCCTGTTAAAAAGAGAGAAGAAAAGAGAAAGACCAACCTTTGGCATTTCAACATGTGAAAGCAGATTGTCTGCAACAGAGCTGTGATCAATCTCTGTGCCTAGCTGAAGGGAAATAGTGCTATAATTTTAAGCCCTTTTGGACTGGTTTTCGTGTTAAAATTACTTATTTGATATAATTGATTTCTCTTCCAAGATTTACTCAAAGGAAACTTCTGAATAAAATTTGAGACAACTTCTTTCTCACCCATCAGGAAAGATAATCCTCAACTCTTGGATAAGTGCAGGCATGTGGTTTCCAGTATTCTCACTCAATATATCTTCACAAGCACCAAATAGATTTCATGTAAGAGAACTTTTTTTCTCCACAGACCAAAAGGTTACGATGATGGACCTTGCCTAGGATGCTCCAGACTTTCATCCATATAAAATTTCCATTTGTACTTCTTAGAGAAGTATAGACTCCTTAGCACAGAATTCAGGGGACAAGTTGAAGGTATCAACTCATTCCAGCACTTTCAATCACAGCCACATCAACTGTGAAACAGAACAAAAGATTAATGTCCAGTTTAGAGGTTGAGCTTTACAGGTGGACAATTGCAATGTTTAGATCACTCTAACTCTGAAATGACAGTATCATGGCATTGCTTTGTCCTGACTCTCATTCCTAAGCAAAAATGGTGTTTAATGCTTTGTGTCAGTTCTCTTCAATATTTTGGAGTAAACACTGTAACTCAAATCTGCTGCTGTAACAGTGTTCTGCTTGTGAGTTTGAAGTCTGCCTTCACATGCTTGTGTTCATGCTGGATTTAAGGCAACAACAATGAAAGCAGAAAGAGATGAAAGAGCAAAAGGGAAAGATGGACACAGAAAGCCAGGTTTTCACCACACCTCATTACCACCTCATTGTCAGTCCCTATGTATAGAAAATTTAGTCTGCCTGTGCATTCACAAGAGGGATTTTTAGTCAATACAGCTACTTAGATCGCAACTCATACTCTGATCTCTGCCTGCAGAGTAAGTCCAGCTCTTGCCTTACCCTAGGAGCAAGTTTGCTCCACTATAAAATGCAATATAAGGTGAAATCTTGAGACACCAAGCTCAAGCAGCCTTGACACAACTGAAAACTCCTTATTTCCTATATGAGCCACTGGGTCTGGCTCCAGAATGAAGAGATCAGGTAGGGGGACATCAAGCTGACCAGTGCCAGGTTGGCTCCACCACCTACTGGCTTGGATTGCATATCTCAATGCTTGGCAACGTGCCTGGGTTCTTTCCAAAGAAAGAAGGCAAAGAGAAAAAAAAAGAGGGGAAAGGAAGGGAGATAGAAGAGAGGTTGGAAGGGGGAAAGAAGGGGAAAAAGAAAAAAGGGAAATAAAAAGTGCTTTACATGGGATTTTCCCATTGGAGAAGGAGGTGGATTTGCAATTAATTCCTTCCAAGAAAGCAAACATGGAGCTGGACAAGATTTTCTTTGAGATCCTATTTACATACCAATGCAACACCAAGCACTCAGCACGGAAAAGTCAGCATGACATACTGCGGTGTTTCTTTCTGCCATAAATGGACAGAAGTTATGCATAATGCAAAGCCATAAATGCTTACAGACTCTTGCAAGAATGTTTACATTTATTTTTCATAGCCCAGAGAAATCAATCTGTAAAGACATCCCATAAGAGACTGCATTTGGCCCTGAAATATTGTCCTGAGAGATTTTGTTTCTCCCTTCCATCTGAGGCATTTCACAGAGGGTATCAGCAGATGGATTTGCACCTCAGCTGTGTCATGAGCAAAGAATTGCTATTGTTTCAATATGCTGCACTGGGACATTTAAACATTAATATTGTCAGGTACTACTTTACAATTCCCATTGGATTTGTTGTAAAGCACACATTTATGAAATAAAATATTGCTGTATTCACCCATAAAAATCTATGTTATCGCAGTACCAAACATCTGGTTTTAATAAGAAGCCAGGAAATTCACAGTATGAGCTGGAACTCCATCCTTTCCTAAACTCATTCTGTTAAATTTCTGCAACTCAAATGTGAACAGGTTCTACAAAAGCCTTGCTGCCTGTGCTGAAAGCTAAGCACAACAGGCACACAGGTTTGGAGTTAGGTAATGGATCAGGGACAATTCCACTTTTTGAGGTTTCCTGATGGAGCAACTTGAACAGCAGTAGTAAAGCAGGACAAAAAGATAAAAAAATTGCTAACAGTTTATACAACAGTGTTAGTGTCGCAAACAGGCATATTTGAATTCAACTTTCAAATCCAACTTCTACCTGCAACTAGCTTAATGCTTTCTAGGACTCTGTTCAAATTAATTTAATACATCTTTCCTCTAAAACCACACCAGGGATTTTGCTGGTAAAATCTAATCAAAACTGAGCACCAAATGAGCGCAGATCTATTCACTCAAATCTATGCTAAATTGTTTTGATCAGGAGTGAAGCAAGAATCCACAGGAGCAAAGAAAATAAAGTGTTGTAATGCACAGAAACAAAGTGGTTGAATGAATGCTGGATAGAAAGTTTTGAACACAACATTTAATAAGGTTACTTTTGCTAGTAAATAAGTGGATTTTCATTTAGGAAGACTGGGGTAGGGTACGAGTGTTCAACTGTATATCTAGCATTTGCCTACTCAGTTCTATTCAATCTACCATTTGCCTATGGAATTCAACCTTTTTCATGAGGTTTTTCTCTGCCCCTACACCACACAACCACATAATCAACCAGGTTGGAAAAGATCAGGATCATCAAGTCCCACCTATCAACTAACCCTTCTGATTAACTACACCATAGCACTAAGTGCCTCATCCAGTCTCTTTTTAAACACCTCCAGGGGTGGTGACGCCACCACCTCACTTGCCAGCCCATTCCAAAGGGCAATCACTCTTTCCATGATGAATTTCTTCCTAACATCCAGCCTAAGCCTGCCCTGGTGCAGCTTGAGACTGTCCTCTTGTTCTGTCACTGGGTGCCTGGGAGAAGAGACCAACCCCTACCTGGCTACAACCTCCTTTCAGGTAGTTGTAAACAGCAATGAAGTCACTCCTGAGCCTTCTCTTCTCCAGGCTGAACAATCCCAGCTCCCTCAGCCATTCCTTGTACATGCCCTCACCTAGGATTTTGATTGAAACTTACATCCCAAAACCACCCCTAAGAGAATAAATGGACTTTCAAAGTATAGGAGGAAAGCTTAACAAACAGAAGCACTCTCAAAAAAAACACCAAAAACCAACCAAATAAAAACAGTTTGAGAGTTCTGCAAAACCAGGGACTCCAGTAGCATTCTTCAGATACTTACAAGGAACTTGACAGGTTCTTTGCAGCTGTGATCCTATACATTCACATGACACTTCTTTGAAGCTTAGCCAAACCCTTCTGATCTGAAATATTCTCCTGGAAAAACTTTTCAGAAAGCCCTGAAGGAAAAAAGAAGAAGAAGCTGAAAGTCTCATACTCTGCAGGACTGGAAATCTCACATACACTCACATGGCCTCTCAGGCTTCACAGCACTGATTATTTATGTTCAGCAAGAGAGAGATGGTACCACAAACTTCACATCACTTCTCGTCCCAGTTTAGGGCCATGACCTACCTGGGACTGGAGGACAGAAACAACACTTAGTCCTGTTGAAGAGTAAGAATGAAGATACTGCACACTGATTGGAAGTTTAAAGAGAGATTCTATTTACAGGTGCACATATACAAAAGGCAATCAGGTAGAATGAATACATCCACAAGCTAAGCCAAGCCTTTCATAGAATCATAGAATAAACCAGGTTGGAAAAGACCTTCAAGATCATCCACTCTAACCTATCCAACAAAGATTGTCCAGTCCAGCCCTATCCAGTCAACTAGACCATGGCACTAAGTGCCTCATCCAGGCTTTTCTTCAACACCTACAGGGACAGTGATTCCACCACCTCCCTGGGCAGCCCATTCCAATGCCAATCACTCTCTCTGACAAGAACTTCCTCCTAACATCCAGCCTAGACCTCCCCCGACACAACTTAAGACTGTGTCCCCTTGTTCTATTGCTGGTTGCCTGGGAGAAGAGACCAACCCCACCTGGCTACAGCCTCCCTTCAGGTAGTTGTAGGCAGCAATGAGGTCCCCCCTGAGCCTCCTCTTCTCCAGGCTCCCTCAGCCTCTCCTCACAGGGCTGTGTTCCAGGCCCCTCACCAGGGCGACTAAAATCTAGCATTGCTCCAGCCCCTCCACTCCCAGCAGGCCTGACACTAGGCCTAAGCTGCCCTGCCTGGCTCAGGCCGACAAGGCCTCAGCAGGCCGCGTGACGCAGTTCCAAATTCCCTGCCAGCTAGGAGCCATCTGCCCCACACAAGCCATGAGATTAGTAGGGATGCTGCTCTTCTAGAGAGAAGAGAGGAGAGGAGAGAGGCGAGAGGCGAGAAGAAAAGAGAGGCGAGAAGAAGAGAGAGGCGAGAAGAAAAGAGAGGCGAGAAGAAGAGAGAGGCGAGAAGAAAAGAGAGGCGAGAGGCGAGGAGAGGCGAGGCGAGGCGAGGCGAGGTGAGGAGAGGCGAGGAGAGGAGAAAAGAGAGGAGAGAAGAAAAGAGAGGAGAGGAGAGAGCAGAGAGGAGAGGATATCAGTCAGTCTTATAAGCTATGATACTGGAAAGAGGCATAGAATAACAACATTATATATCCTGGGATGGCCAGGTCCGTCCCCTGGGATGGGACTTGGTTTCTGTAGTTTTCTTCAGGGAACCTACACCTCCTCCCCCCACCCCCAGACTACCACACTTCTCTATCCAGCAGCCAAGAAGAAAAATCATACACTCACAATGACATTTATCTTTCAGAGTTTTAAAGAAGAATGTGTCCTACAGCTCAGACTACCAGCAAGTGGACACCACTTTTAGAATAGAATAGAATCAACCAGGTTGGAAGAGACCTCCAAGATCATCCAGTCCAACCTAGCACCCAGCCCTAGCCAGTCAACCAGACCATGGCACTAAGTGCCTCATCCAGGCTTTGCTTGAATGCCTCCAGGGATGGTGACTCCACCACCTCCCTGGGCAGCCCATTCCAATGCCAATCACTCTCTCTGCCAA